>BJFM01000371.1:607860-623180 GCA_016586285.1 Arothron firmamentum
AAAAAATTTGATAACTCTTTGGTAGAATGTGTAATTAATCAAAAGATCACATCAAGGTTCATGGCTCATGGTTCATTGTTTATCTATACACACATGCCAGCATGGAAGAGGACTGCTAAATCCACTTACCAATCCTGTAAAAACGGTCATCTGTTCGCTTGTACTTCTCTTTGGTCTGTAGCGGAGGGTCCTGACATATGTAAACAGTCAAAGATGAGTGGGATATCCAAGAGAATCACGTGTGTAACTACAATGACTGCATGAGTCACATTATCTAAATTATCTGCATTGCCTCTGGCAGAGCAAGCAAATCAATCACATTGCTTTCGATGATCAATTTGGTGTGTCAGATGCTGCCTGTGTGTATACTCCCTACCGAGACAGGCAGTATTTCCACTGTGGTGTTCCCGATCTTGTCCCCTGGGTGCTCCTGGTTTCCACTGCGAAACAGGAACCTGCCAATAAAAATCTAGAATTAATACCAGAGATCCCCTCAGATCAATAGTGATACGCAAAGGGTGATTATGCTGGTACATAGTTTAACAGCAGCGTGGCACTTCATAATTAAATAGTGTGGATGCAAAAAGCAGTGTTTGCATCAAAAAAAGATTGTTTAAATTAGGGTAGGGCTGAAACTTGTATGTTTAAGTTTTGTTTGTAGAGTGTAGTTTATACAAGGATGTTCTGTAGGTCGCTATGGAGATTACTGGTAGAAAGCCACTTTGAGCCACTCTGAGTAATATTTGATAATACTTATCAATGTTTATATCCAACTCAAATATTCACTATAGGAACAACACCTGAACTGAACTGAATATAAACAGTTTTTATGTGCCACTCAAATCCCAGTTATGTCCATCAAGTGACTGTCAGATGCATCAAACAGCAGAACTCAGAATATGCCTCAGAATATACACAAAAAAAAAAAAAAAAAAAAAAACTTCCTACATTGTCCTCCTTTAACCCACCAACTTCAGGCGTTTCAGATATAATCCACTAAAATCATGAATGGTGCAATAGTTTTTTATGATTAGACTGCAATGCATTGTGGGCTTTTCATTATATTCTGTTTGGTCAAAGGTAAAAAAGATAGGAGAGTAAACAACAGAACACTTTCCTGGCCTTATAGTACTGAAACAGCCTAAACACTCACATACACACAGATGTTGTTGTTTTTTACTATTTGAATAAACCAAGTTTTGATGTGTATGTTCATGCAGATCAACATGCTTTTTCTCTCCTGTCTATCAACACCGCTATTAAAAACTTTATGCATTGTGTGTATTTCCCCAAAAACAAATGGCCAGGAACTAACATGGGCCGACAGCTCTCACTGTCCAGTTTAGGAAATGTTCTGAAACATGTGGGGTGTTCAGTGGATTGTTCTACCCGTTCAATTTGTGTACAGGGAGAGACTCATCCAGCAGTTTGCAATCATAATTTTAACTGCTTTTAATACAACTCAGAAACCTATCATCGCCAAAAAGTGTATTGAATTTTAACATTAATTACGCAGCTGCAGGGATTATGGATTATCTCATATCAGTGATGATTCTCAAACTCTGGACATTAGCACGGCTGCACACTACTTTGTGCTGCTTTTACTCAGGTCTGAAAGATGTTCTAATTATCCTGTGCTGAATGGTTACATATTTGGAAACAAGTACCAAGCATAACCATTAGAAGTGGACAGATTGTGAGGTGATCTTAATTTCAAACTAAGGACTTATTCAAGAAAGCTGCCATGATTCTTGTCTGCAGTAAGATGATATATTCTCCTCTCATAAACACTTCAGTATGCTTGTAGATTACAGGTTAATTTTTAAATGTCCACATGATGCTAATACTGTGACCAAACTGAACATTGTGGAGCATTTTTAAGCATAAATTTGTCACGTTTCCTATCAAAAAATTTTTCATGCATTCCAAATATTTGTCTCCCTCTTAGGGTTCCAAAAGAATTCATCATTTATTACAAATTTTATTCAAATGAAAACATGGGTAAACACTAGAGAAAAAAAGAAAGAAAAAAAAATACACAAACACATAGAAAAATGAAACTCTGTGTCGAGAAATTAAATTGAACTTCAGGTTTGTTCTGATCAAAGCTCCAAGATAACTTGGAGAAAAGGCAGCCAGCCTGAGAATTATTATTTTAAGCTCTCATTATCTCACCCTGATCCTCTGAGACTCGTTTGCACACGCTCACACGTACTTGAGCATGAATCATTAAAGGGCAGCATTGTTATTAGAGAGAGGGTTTTGCATGTGCTATACTAATAACAGGAAATATGGTAGAAAATATATGCAAATAATACACACACACCTCCTGATGAGACTCAAAGCATACCTCTCAATGCTGACTGGTCTGTCAAATTTGAAGAGGACATAGTCTCCTGCAGTCGGAGTGATTGCCCAGAAGAAGTCTTCTCCCAGGTATGTCTTCTCCAGTGTGTGCCCTTGGTACACCTGAGTGACACATAACACACTCAATTATAGCATAATACTGTTAGTTTTATAATGAATCCTATAAAATTGTTTGCAGATGTCAGAGTATAAATTATGTGCATTTTTTTGTAATAAAATACCTTCATCGAAGTGGAAACTTCCGCTGGGGGATTGACGTGCATCTTGTGTAACAGTGGCTTAAGGAAGTCTTTGTCCTATAGTGCGCAAACAGACAATCAAAAAATTCTCTTAATGAAGTAGCCTTAAATGTTACTGCAAACAAAGAACACACACACACACACACACACACACACACACACACACACACACACACACACACACACACACACACACACACACACACACACACACACACACACACACACACTCTCACGGTCAGTTTTTGGATCTTCCCAGCAAGGGATGAATGAAGTCCCACATGTTGGAAGAGGGAGGGCCTGAATCGTATACGAAGGCTAGACTTCTGACGCTCACAGTGTTTCTGCAGAAGGAATAAGAAAGATAGTTAAGACACATTTGGAGTCAAGTCAAGCACTGCTGTGATCAAAGTGCATACCGCATCTTTTTCAGGATTGCAGACTTTGACCCAGAGGATGTGGTCCAGCAGCCAGTCAATGGGCTTTTCTTTGTAGAACATGAATATAAACTCCACAATTAGGTTTAAGTCCGGAGCCTGAAACATTTTTCCTGCAACAAAAGGGAATGAGTCACTGTTGCTGCACAGAAGCGTCACTAACCATATTTTAACAGTAGGATAACATAACAAAACAATATGAAAAATACAGTTTAAAATTATAAATTGGAACAAAAAGATTGCTTATTGTAATACATATATTCCAAAACTTAGTATTACAATGAGCAAATTTAGATTTAGAAGCAGTAAAAAAGTACAAATACTTTTAAAAAGGTCTATCATCATCTAAAAATGTAATTCAGTGTTACTGGTTGGGTGTGCTAGGAGCTTACATATGGATCTGGCTTGACCTAAAGACAGTTAATGCAGAGTATTGATCAAATGATTTACCAATAAAGCCCAGCTGGGAGAATTCCAGTATCATCCAATCCTCAGAGGAGAGCTGCAGAGCAAAGTTCTTCATTGTGGCAAAGTAGTTTGGCTTGGCCACTATGTCATCTTCCAGCTAAAAGAATCAGAAAAAAGAAGGAATAAAATGTTAGAAATTGTGCACTTTCAGGTATTATTGAACATGGAGAGGGAAGGAGGGGGTGGGGGGGTCTATCTTGCTACAAGGGCAACACTTCAAACCAAGCTAAAGTATCTCTCCAGAGTTGAACAACTAAACTCAGGTAGCAGTACATGATGTAGCAATACCTCTTCCCTCCAGATGTGAACAGAGCAGAAATGTCACCCCATGCATAAAACAGAAAAACCAAAAAGAATTTAACTAAACTGGATGACTGGTGTTGAAATTAAAACAAACAAAAAAATTAATCACAAAAAGGTTCAGCCAAGAAAACAGATATAAGCTTACCAAAACCAAGAGGACTATGCTCAGAATAAGTGAAACACTTTAACAAGCAATTGCTCGGATGAATCACATCAAAACACACTTGCTGTTTCCTTCATGCTTTAATCTACCAGTGTCAGCATGGTGTGTGATTGTGATGCATGGTTCCTTTTGAGTACCTACCTGCACATAATAAACACCTTTGCCCACAGCATACATCATGAGGAAGGAATAGTCAAGATTCTGTTTTGTCCTCCATCTTAAAGAAAGCAGAAATAATCAGCATGCATGATAAAACTAGTGAAACTGGAAAAATGATCTCAATTTGCAAGATGTTCAGAAATGACTATTTACCAGAGGAAAAAGGCCTACATCTACACAGATGCATATCAGGTATTTCAGGTACTGTCTGTGCTACAACAGCAGGCTCTCTCTGAATAATGTATGAGGCAGTGCTGTCACTGTAATTGTTTGATCTGAATTATCTGCCCTTGTTGTGGCCTGACTCATGGCTGTTCAGAGAGAGTGGAAGCAGCATGTGGTGTTTCTCACAGCAAAGGTGTAAGAGGGAACATGTTAGCACTAACACAAATATAAATTCAGGAAAAGATTCATCCAGCTTGGATCTCTGCACACGCTGCATGCGCTTTGTGTAGATCCTGCACTGTACGGTACTGTGTCATAATTTAATAAGTCAGTACAGACCAATGAGCAGACTCCAAATGAAGAACAGTTCTTCTCTAGCTATAAAAAGAACAGATGATAACAGGAGGCAGAACTACAGAGAGAAGAGAGCGAGGGTGCTGCTGCTGCTGCTGCTGCTGCAGATGACCTTGATCTGACTTTGAGAAATGGCTGTGGAATACAAAGTACGGAAGCAGCTTACCTAAAAGCTCTTGCTTGCTCCCTCCCACTGCTCCCCTGACTCATCCTTGTATTTTTTTTGCCTGCAGCTTTGTGTAGCTCATGCATTTCAATTTTATCATGGTTGTTGTTCACTCATTGAATGGTAAAATTCATAGAAAACACAGGTATATCATATACAGTAGTCAAGCTCTTACTTGACTCTTTCTCTGGAATCTCCAAATGTCTCCTTGAGAGCGCTGAGGTCAGGGTAATAGGCAGCTGGTGGGGAGATCACCTCCAGTAAGCCTGAATTCAGCTCTGTAGAAAACCTGAACCAACAGGATGTTTGTGGCGTCAACATGCAGGACAGACACACCAACCTGGCAATTTCTCCATTGAGTTAATGTACTCACTCTTTCTCTAGGTCAGCAACCACACTATTAACATAATCAATATCAGTCTGCAAAGACCAAAACAGATCAACACATTAGAGAGTCTCTCCGTGCTTGTTTTCCTGTGTTTAATGACTCGTCCCAAACAGGACATCTCACCTCCCCAACAAAGACAATGATGACACAGTCAAGCTTCTCCTCAGGTGACAGCTTGTCTATTAGTGAATGAAGCGTCTCTGACAGATAAGACTTCACCTTCCGTTTCACTGTAGGGATCCCCATCACCATGGTAACTGAGGAGATGACAAAGGTCTGGGGTAAAAATCAGGAAATCTCAGAGGCCGCAGGGGTGGCTGCTAACGATAAATTATGAAGGGGGAAAAAATTGTGGTTTCAAGATGAACAAAGGATGCTGACACAGACAGCATGAAACAAAACATCAAGTAAACTATTGTGTGTTTTCAGGACATTAAAAAGGGAGGAAAATGCCAGGATGGCAGCACCGGGTCTCCTGATATCCTACATGCTTCCATTTTATGTTCAACTCTTCTTCTGTGTTACCAAGTGCACTTCCCCTGAATCCAGGTCCCTTGGTCATGATCTATAAAAAGAAGTTTCAAATAATGTGCTGCATGGTTTACTCCTCCCCAGAGAAAACAAAAAGCAGGGTCACGTTTTTCTTTCCCATCCCCTTAACCAACTGGGCTGATGTGGGGCTCAAAGACCCCCACTGGACAGACAAAGCAAACTGGATGTGCAGGATGAGCGATCAGCACTGAAAGGGTACGATCCTCCAGAGTGATCTGTGCAGCGTGGAGAATCTGTCCCAGTTTATCTTTGTGTTTCTCATGCAGAGATCTGTGCTGTATGGTGACTCCCACAATCACCATAAAGTAGGTCGCGGATGAAAGAAGAATGTGGGCGGAAGCAGAGGAGACATGTGGTGACAGAGCAAGGGGGCCTGCAGACTGTAAATGAATGGCAATACCTGCTAAGTGTAATGCGTGAGATCAAGTCCATCATTTCCCCTGCCCATTTCCCTCTGCCACCCTCTCTCCTTCACATTTCTGCCTGATTCTGTTACACAGGTGAGTCACCGCTGGCAAACCATTCATAAAAGTATCTGGTTGTGATCTATAATGACCAGAAAGCATACTTCCTAGTCATTCTTTTCTCTCCATCTGGCCTCGAAATTTCATTGTGCAAGAAATGGCATAATGATAAATAAAGTACTCTTTTTCATTTCAGTAAGAATTGAAAGTGTGCTTACTGTATTTACAATCGAGGAACCAATATAAAAGCTGTGCAGACACTAAAATTAATGTGTTTGTTGTTCGTTGTAAAATAAATACATTTGTTTTATGCAGGTCGCTCCACGCATATCTACTTTTAATATTATATCAAAAACATTTAACTACATACTCCTTCATGAGATTAGCTATTTGCTTCTTTACGTGGTTATTTTAATATAATTTCAATGACACATTTACCAAAGGCTTTGCATACACATTATTTTTCAATAATTTGCCATTGTGTTAATTATTATCGCTGTACCCTACGTTAGTGTATTCGTCTGTAGGTTTTCATTACAGGGATGCAACTATGCAGTCAGAACCCAGACAGAATCAGGCAGGAGTAAATGAAAGCCTGAAGGGTCCATCAGTACCAACAATGTGTGGGCAACAAGCCTGGACATTGCCCTGGACACAGGTGAAAGGGGCCAAAAAGCTTAGCTGCGTTAACATGTCTAACTGCAGCTGGAAAAGAGCTGGTGCTGGGCTGGTCATCTAGAGCCTACTCTGAAAGTGCAGCATTGGATGTATTCAAGGGTTGTTAAAACACTACTGATGCTGTATGTGAAATGATATCTATGAATTTATTGACCGAAACAACTTAAACATATACACTAAAAATGCTTCTCTCATCTAACGCGAGTGTGCAGGTGTGATGTAGGAATGCGTACTCATAGGATTCAGAAGCGATGAGTACAGTAAAATTCATTCCAAAATGCCCTTGTTGTTTTCTGTTATTTTCTGTCAGAACATTTAGGGCTTATTGAAATCATTCCATTCTTAGACCATTTCTTTTCTTTTTCCTTCAGTATTTAGTTTTAAGTAGGTAATGAAGATGTAATTCACACAGCTACAAATACCTGAATGTCAAATATGCTAAACATAGCACAGAAAGGCATGAAGACCCAAGAAAGGGTTTGCAAAAAGATGTAACATAAAATGAGAAAACAAAGTTTGAAGGTAGTGCTGTATCAGAACCTTGTTTTTAATTTTGTACACTGAATATTTCAACACATAAAGATTATTAGTTAATAAATTGTTATTACTGCATATTAATTATGAGTACTATTGAGATCTTAGTAACGCCTAAAGATCAGTCCCCACACATGTACGTAGAAGGGAAAAGAGAGGAAGTAACAACTCCTTACTGATACTTCCTCTGTCCTTGTTTGAACCAGAAGCTTTTTTTTTTGGATTCCGCTTGATGTTTTTTCTGTTTTACAGAGCCCACATTCAGAAACAAATTTCAATTGAGCCAAGAGCAAAAGTCTCAGGAGCAACTTTCACCTATTAAAAGAATTAGACTACTGTCCAACCAGCCCCCTCAGTGGATATCTGTTATTGACCAGATGGTTCAACATTTATCGTTAACTGTCATTATAATTAGATTCTGGGTTATTTAATTATCTTATTCAGCCATGATCAGTTGCAGCCATCGTCATATAAAACATCTATGGGTTCACGTGATGTTTCTGAGAAAAGGTTGGCTCAATTTACATGAAGTTGCAGTAATAAGGTCACTTTATCTGCTTTGTGTTCGAGTGACTTTAGTTCTAAAATCATTTAAAACACTAAAATTTGAGTCCTCACATGGCACCAAACTGGCCAGACATACAGTATTTAAAACAAACAAAAGGAGAGGAAATGTTGAATATAAAACATTGCCTGTGTGTTTGTGCAACTCACTCTTGATTCTTCCACATTTGCCTTCACCTTACTGCCATGAGTGAACCCACGTCCACTCATTTCTTGGCACTGCCTTTAGATAATACTGTAGAAATATGACAGCAATCATCAACCACAGAGGTGACCACTGGTATTGATGACTAAGATTACCAAGAAATGTCAGACCCAGGCATGTGTGTGTTTCCAGTGGAAATTCTCTTTATCCTCAAGAAAACAGACCGGGGACTCTTTGTTCTACTCTGCTTCTCCTCCTGTAATTTGACTGGGGCCCCCGTTCTTCCTCTCAGTAATTGTTACAAGGAATGTGAAAACAGAATTCATGCTGTTTAGCCCCTAAACTTGCATCACAAAGTCAGTCCACCAATCACACTCTTAAAGGCAGCCCAGTAATCCTCTTAGAGACAACTCAATAGAGCTGAGCTCACATGTTGCCTGACAGGTGAAAGAAATCTAAAGAAACAGACCTGCTGAAGTAAAGACTGAAGCCAAACATTTGTGAGCTAGCTTATACTACCCTTGTTCCTCATTTAAATGTCATAAATATGTAATTATCTACAGCACTACATTAAATCACTTCGATCACAGAGAAAGAAAAAAGAAAGAAAAAAAATTACCTGAATACACAAATTGAAAACAGATCAGAAAACTGGAGGGACCACGTAAGCCCTGATCAAAGTAAACATGCATCAAAAAAAACTACGGTGCATCTATTGTTTAGAGTGATCCTACTCCAAAAGAACAGAGTGGATACGTGCCATCAGCCATACTTGTTGATACTTGATCCTCTCCCCTGTGTAACAAAGATCTCTACAGTGCTTTGCGTGTTTGTGTTGAGCTATCATGCATAATTTAGAGTGAAACCGAGAAGGGAATCTATTTTACGCTGAATATGTTAAAAAATGTCTCACCTCCTGTGCGGCCCAGCCCGACCTGCACAGCAGGATGCAAGCTGCCCTCTTTTTTGAGGAGGTGAGGAAGGTGGTGGTAGATACTTGGCACCTGGAGAGGTTTCCTATTGGCAAGCTCCTTCAGTAGATTCTGTGTTTCATCTGGAAGCAAACAAGACAAAGGGGTTGCTCATGAAACTTGCTTTCAGTTTCATTACGAAATTGGAGGATTGATACGACACAAACTTTAAATCTTCACTTTAAAGTGCTGTAATAAAATAACAGAATAACAAAAATTCAAAGAGCAAAATATTAACGTATGCACTCAACATGAGTTAGAAACCTGCGTGTCACTTTTTAATATTCCATCAATTATAATGATAATCATAACAATATAGTAAAGTGAGCTTTCTCTGATAAAGTTTACTGTATTATCAAACCATTCTCTGCAGGATCATGGGCATCTTATTTAACATTGGATAGGTTTACTTAAAAAGGGTAGAGTTGGTCAGTCTGTTTCCATGTGTTACCTGAGAAGTTTGTGAGAGCATCTTTGCTGCTGTTTGTCTCTGCGATTGCGCGTCTGAAGTGCTCAAGGATGGAGTTGAGCTCTGACGAGCGCTGCAGCGTCCTGTGCTCCGCCATTCGAAGGCGTTCTTTCAAGGCATGGAATTCCCTCTGGTATGCTATCAGCTTCTCTGTGGGCAACCGTAAACAGAACGACAGGTATATTAAGTGAAAAGAATACTATATTAAATTATAGCAGCTGAAAAAGGCAGAGCTGGATTACAAGTATGATGTTCACATGTTAAGGAGATAAATAAAAACATCTTGACAAACTTTAGCAATCTTGACAAAGAACAGTGCATAAATTGCCTCTTGAACATTTTCTTAACCAAGATCTATTATGCAACTGTTAGAGTTTTAATACCCCGTGGCTGCTTGTCAATTTTTCTTGTAACAAAGTGCACAAAATAAATAATGATACTTCTGCACTCAAGCTTCACTTGGCTAAATGACTAGGAGTTACAGTCTCCTGATTTTACTGTTCTAATCAAATACATGTGCATCTAACTTTCTAGGTGATTACAACCAAGTAAATCTCAAATGTTATTTTACTTAGTTATCCATTTTAGTTAGTTATAGTAATTTAAATAGGTAGCTCTTCAGGACCAACAAAGACCAATCAACAGGAGGTTGACAGTCCCTGGCCTTTTTTTTTTTTTTAACTTCCACTCTTGTGGAGAAGCGTACTAGACAACAATGCTTGGTCCTATTTATCTTCCTTTCAGCATTCTCTCACTGACTGAAATGTAGTTAATTCACTACACTCTGGTTCCTCTTTGACACAAAACCACATTGTTGTTCCTGAAAGTAAACAGTCAGATGATGCTTGCCCGCAGCAAGTGAAATGGGGCCAGCTTTCAATCTAAAAAAACCTTCATCTTCATGTTGTCCACACTGTAGGCCTGACACCACACCTGGCACTGTGCAGAGACACAAAGACACACTGTAGCACAGCAAACTAAGCTACTAGTGACTTCCAATGCCTTATTAGAGGAACACAAAGCACTACTGTGTTCTTAGGAAGAGCTCTGTGTCAGCTCTGTGTCAAAAAAAATGAAACTTTTTTTAAGAAGAGAACACATCCTTTTATGTTTAGTTTAATAGTTTACCAGCTAAACTAGCCCTGGTGCAAAGAGCTGATGAGTAAGTCTTCCAATGGTCATAAATAAAAAGCAACCACAGAAAAAAAGCAAGTCACAGAGCTTGTGAACTCAGTAGTTCCAAAGAATATAAGGACAAAAAAGATCCTGAGAAATCTGACAGTGAATTTACTTGACAAGGATTGAATCAGTCATCCATTAATTTAGAAAATGCTACCAATATTGTCTTCCGACCTTGCTTGTTATGCTGATGCCGGATGCTGACTGCATGTTTCTGAGTGCTGATGAGGGATTTGTGTGGTTTATAATTGTCCAAGTGAGGAACGTGCAACACAGTCTAATTCATTCACACAGTCTCAGTAAAATACAATAATATCAGATTAATCGGGAAGAACATCAATGTGAGCAGAATATGCTGACCCTGATGGTGGAGGAGCACAGTGTCTAGTGACAAACCAGTTGGAAATGGTTGCTCATGTAAGAGAAATTCTGGAAAAATGGTGCCATGTAGTCAATTTTATAATTTGATTTAGAAAGAATACAGTTTATACATTATTTAACATCATTGTTCTGTGACTTTCTGGTGAGTGACAGTTTTATACAACAGCTACAAGCTCAGAAGCATGAGGTGCCACTCCTGAGAACTAGGTTCCTTCTTGAGCAGAACAATGGTATTTTCTGAACAACACAGGGACCAGTGCCATTAGCTGTTCATGTACAGTATTTGACCGTTTCAAATTCCCCTTGGCATGATGCACAACAAGGCAACTACCTTTAAGACACGCTGTAGGAAGTATCAATACAATTCTGATTTCTGAAGTGATTCAGCTGGTATTCATTTTTATCTAACTTTTTAAGCTTCCATTGAAATTATGTGAAAAAAAAAGGTACACTAGTGCAACCAATGACTTCATCACTATTATCTATTCAGATACCGATCTGTGCCAGTTATTGGACTTTTATGGTCATGTAAAGAGACCGAGTGTCTCCAACAATAAGAAGAAATCATGTGCCATTTAGGAATTCTGCCCACATATAAAGAGCGCGTGCACATGCTTTGGCAAATGCAGTGTGGGAAACAGGAAGAGAGCAGAAGCATGGGCAGGAAAACTTCATTTGTTGATTTAGTGCTGAAGAGGAGTGTTGTCTTTACAGACATGTGTGACTAAAACCTTGTATGTGTACCCCCGTCTGAAGGCAACTGTTGGTGACGAGACTCACTGGAATTATACCAGTTAATCTATGCGACTATTAAAATATCATATAGAGACTTTTAGTTTTATGAGTCAAACACTAATTCGACAAAATCTGCATCAAGTCAATAAAGTAAAATTCTTAAATATATGTCTTACCATTAGCCATTTAGGGACATGTGCTAGTGTCACTATTCCAACATTGTTACTATGGCAAAACTAGATTGCACGCAGTCTATTAAAAAGGCCAATGGGATGTCAATGTTGCATGTCCAAAAATGATCAGTCTGAAATGTCTTTTGTTTTTTTTAAGATCGTTTGGTCAAGATAAACTAGTAACGATGAGTACACACAGAAAAATGTCCAGGCTGAATTTTACTGCCTTGGCAGTCATCTTATCCTTCCATTAGTACAATCCACTTTCACATCCTTTCTAAAAATTTGGCCTTTATGCTCTGTCGAGAGCTCCCCACCAAGCACATAATTCATAATCTGTTTTTCCTCATTCTAACTAAATAAACCTCATGAAAAAGCTTCGCCTGTTCCATCGGTGTCTGCCTGCTCACTTACCTCCATTACTGATATGACTTCAGCTATTTTAGGCCTATTGTGTTTGGCGTGAAGATGGAAGAATGCCATGGCTTTCAACAGAGAGGAAGAGGCAGACCAAACTGGAGAACAGGAAGGAGGAACTTACTTTGTTAAAAAGGAAATGTTACTGTATGTAACTGTAAAGGGTCCTGAGTAAAAAACAACTCATGCGCTCAGTTCCAAGATTCCTGAGGGACAACATCAAGCTTAAAATGAAGAGACGTGGCTATTTACAGATACCGTGCCTCAGTCACTCCAACATGATCTTGTGCTCAAGAAGATGGAGGAAACAGAAGGACTTTAGAAATAAATGCATTTTACATGCATTGTAAATAAAAACTGTCATTAAAAATGGCAAAAAAGAAAATAATGTAATTATAAAGAAACCATTTGTTATGTTGGTACATGTTTGTTACAATCATATTTTTAAAAAGTTATGAAATGTCGTCTGCTAAACCAGTATACTTACTGCCCGGTACATTTTGAAGAAATACATTTGCAACATCCTAACTTTGTTATTTGCTGATAGTGGACAAATGATCAATGAACTTTTGTCCCAGCCTTATCTCAATATTATTACTGATATGTAATCCTGTTGGTCAATACTGAAATGCTTTATTTTGCATGACAGAGGACAAAGAACAGCCTAAGAGTGAAGAAATAACAACTCTGACAGAAGTTCACATTCTGAAGAGTCATTCAAGGAGGAGTGTTTGGACAGCTGACTGACATAAAGCTCATTCACAGCAGTCAAGTGACTGGGGATGAGAAAAGCTGCCAGAAGCAATGCTTTAATGTAGTAAAGAAACATTTTTCCTGAGGTTTCATCCAGCAAGACTGCCCCTGCTCACATGATGAGAATCTATTGACAATAACATAAAGAACGGTCTTAACCCAAACACCAGCATGACCTATGTGTAAGGTTTGGAGATTTTCTTCAGCCTGTTTTTAGTAACTCAGTGCCTAAAGCCATGCACACTTGAAACAAGAGAAGAGCAGAGAGGGATGATGTGGGACATCACAAAATCCCTTCATATTTACTCAAAAACATTGCACAAACACAAAACTCAAAAATGCATACAACAGGAATAAAAAATATATGAATAAAAGACGCAGCATCAAGTACTATACACACGGCCCCATACGCAATATAATTTTGTACATATTCAGCTTCAGGCAGGTCTACATCCCCCACTACAGGTACTATTTTATCTGGTCTCTGTATCATTAAGTAATCACATAGAAACCAGCACAGTCTTAGAAGCAAATAGTGCATTTTACAGTAAAGGAAAAGAAATGTCAGGCAGGGGCTTTCATATAAGCCACTGCTGGCTCTTTCTACAAGGCCATAAAAAGATTCTCTTTACTGACTGCTTTTATCCACTAGGATAAAACATCAACTACAAATAACATGTGCACTGAAAGGTTCAGTCATACGGTTACATTTTAGGATGACCTTCAACTCAAATGCATGACTAAACTACAAATAGATGCAAAAAGAACACTGGAGTAAAATATAACCCCCCATAATTTATAACATTCAATTGGCTACAATAAAATAAAAGGTGGATTTAAAACTTAATCTGCTAAAATGAATGTTTTTAAAAACAACCTACTGGTCTTCAAAATAGGTTTTTCATGTTGTATTCTTCAAAAACAATTCCAGTCAAATTTAACACGAGGCAATATTTTCCCAGCATTTTAGGTCTAAAAGAGCAGGCGGATCTCGGACTTTTTTACTTTAAGAAAGTGGACATTTTTTGTAAAATTAACTTCAATACAAAGTCAGGGAGTCGCTGAGAATCACGCCCACATGCTCAGTATGTTTACAGGTAGTCTGTATCAAAACAGTTACATTTTCATAGCATGATAATTTTCTCCTTGCATCTACATCCATGTGGGAGAATACCAGTAGTCAGATAATTCCACGTCAAGCAGTGTAGGAGATTTAAATTTAAGGAAACCAGGAGTGCGAGTTACCAAACAGATCAGTTGTCATCTCAGCAATAGGTCAATATCTCTTAGCTTTCTAAACTGATACAGCAGCACAGTATTATAGTGCTTTCGCGTTTGCATCCTTGAAATATTTTGTGTTATGATCACAGAATTCTCCCTTTCAAAATGTATCCCTATTTATACTAATGATACTTGGAACTATCATAAAGTACCTCAATGATTTACCAACATTAAAATGCAAATTCTAATGTAGGCTGTATGGCGATGATTTAATTTTTATTACAAAATAAATTTAAAGAAATTTGGAAAATATATGCCTTCCAAACTTAATAATGCTTTTTAATTCTCACACTCAACATCTTATATTAGAAAGGGTGTTCCCAGTGGGAATGTATTCCTCTGCTGATGGAAAAGAACATTTGGTCAGTGCCTCCTGTCTGTCAAAAGAGAAGAAATCAATTCACACTCACCTTATAGAACTCAACGCATCTAAACTGTTACTTAACAAACTAGTTTTAGAATAATCAGCAGTACTTTTGGGTAGGCTATATACTCTCGTGCAAGAAATCATTTAGATATCAGAATATCAGAGTGGATTCAGAAAGCTGAATCTCACACCTTACATACACAGGCGCACACATTGTAAGTGTGGGAATGAAGCAGTGGAGACCCTAAGAGATAGATTTACTACTGTCACTCAGTGGACTCCATGAAAGAAAATGTTTCATCAATCTGATAAACTCTAAAGTAGTCACCCAACCAAGCACTGGAATTTATTCAAGAGCTGCAATTATTTACATGAAGCTGTTAGGTGTCATAACCCACCACATTGACTCAACTCCGAGGAGTAAGCACGTATTCTCTCTCTCTCTCTC
>BJFM01000371.1:633016-668398 GCA_016586285.1 Arothron firmamentum
TCTACTCACCTTGACATAGGTTGGTGATGTTGTGATTTCAATTCTTGAGTCTGTTGGGGGGCTGTGGGCAAGACTGTCATCCTGGCAATCACTTTCTAGATCTTCCGATCGTTTAATAGGCAGAACCAGGGGTGGCGGCCCAAAATGCCACTTTTGTTGCTGAAGCTTCAGCTACGATAGTAGAGCAGCAGAGTTTTGAGAATAGCTCTATTTGTGGAACCACTTCCTGAAATTCCTGAAATTCCAAGAAGTTTTACCTGCAGAGCTTTGATCTTGCCGTGAACATTTTCCTGGGATAAAATCCTGGATGGCTCAACATCTGTCAGAACCTGCTCAGCTAAAAAAATGCTGTCGTGGGACAAAGCTCGTGACCCCATCGTCCCCTGGGAGCATCTGTTGACAAAGGGGTGTAGGAATCCATGAATCCATCAAGGTAAAAATCAGAGCTGAAGCGCAACTGCAAAAAGCAAATATTTATACTCATACTGACACTCACGCCAAATCTTCTTCTGATCCGAGTCCCTTTCCTGCTGTTATGTCGCTTTCTGATTGGCTGAGTTTTGCCTTTTCCACTTCCGTTGCTCTCTTGCTCCTCCCAAAAAGACGAGATCTCAAAGACTTTAGTCTGCTCTTTTTACTTCCTAAAAGAGATGCAGATTAATTTACTAATTTCTTCTAAACTCTTAGAATAAACTGTGTGTTTGTCTGAGAAATATACAATTTCAAATTAATTAATTCTCTAATTAGATCAAAAATAACAAAGAACAAGCTCTTTCTGGTCATACTATTTTCAGAGTACATATGCCTTTGATGATATTTTCTTTTTAGGCACTTGCTATGTTTGGTGATTTGCTATGCAATGCTTTGGACGAATATGATAAAAATTCCATTTTAAATTTTTTATTTTTTTTTCAATCTATGTAGATCTTTAAACTACTACTACAATACAGTTTGTGTTAAGATTATGTTTATATCTTCTTCCCTGTTTCCAGTTTTCTTCAATGAATGTCGTCAGTAACAAATAACATATCATCTACCAAAATTAAGGCTCCAGGTTTTGCCCACACAGCTACTCCTCCACCCTTCTATTGTTTATGTAGCTGCACTCATAACAATCAGGTTCAAAATCCATGTTTGTTGAGATTTGGGACAGGGCTACTCTGTTGAATATTTGTGAAAACTGAGACAAATATCTGAGGTTTGGCTCCATCCTTAATTGAATTAAATTATGCTGTTTACCTGTATAATTACATCTACGGTTACTGCTCTTTTATGGGACAATTTTCTGTCCCATGTTCTGGGTGTTGTGATCAATGTAATACACAATACTGTCCAGATCAAAGATTGTCATAAAACATACTTTTAATATATTATGTAATGCTCTTCTTATATGTTTCGACATATTTACTTCTCAATATTATGCTACCTTTTTTTTTAAAAAAAATAAAATGAAATAACCATAAGTTTCTCTCACCTGAAATGTTGTCACTGCTTTCTTCTGTTTCTCCACAGAAAGACTCCATCAGCCCTGGAAAATGCAGAGATAAAAATCAAAATAACACACAGTTGCGAGCAGGAAAGGATAAAAATGACACGCACTTTTCAGAGGCTGCTGTCACATGCCAGAGGGCATTTTACATGTTCTCTGCCATGCATACATGTGCAAATAACACGTTCCCTTGAAGATGTGACACTGGACTTGAGGTTCAAAGGTTTATTGCTGTTATCGGTGCAAATCTTTACTGTAGCTAGGCAGGGTTTTCTGAGGACTTCACAGAGCAGAAAACACAACAGACGCAGCGTCATCAAGAAAAAAAAACCAAAAAAAAAAAAACCCCACTTAGATTGCAGAGGACTTTAAATACTGTGGTAGGAGTATAACTACCACCCTGTCACACAGGAGTGCCACCTGGACCAGGTTTTCTAAGAAACAGCATATAAAACTATGTCTCTCTGGGTACTTTACTCATGAGACACCACACAAACATTCACATCATGTGCTCATGCATTTAGTGCAGGGTGCAAGCTTCTCTTAACTTTACTTGGCTCCTGGAGCAATTACTGTGTATCTCAAATCTATTGATAACATAGGGTCATTCTGCACCGATGCCTGAGACAAGAAGCTGAGTCTGGACACATATGCAAAGGCTGTCACCTGCTCAGCCTGCAACACAAACTAAAAGCAATATTCTGCATACTTCCATCTTGCCTGAGGATGTGACAACCACAGGCCTTGGCCGACCGGACTGAACCTCCGAGTTTTGTTTTCCACTGAGTCAAACTGCAGGCCCATCAGAAACCGAGGATAATCCTCTGGATTACGAACATTGTGAAGAGATCCTTGTACGATTTCACAACAATCCACAACAACAGTTCAATCACAGATTTCCATTGACACATTCTGCAGTACAAAGGCAGCACTTTCACTTCTCGGAAAAAAACAACAACAACCCTAATGTTAAGGTATAAGGTATAGACTCACAACTCACCTGGGGTCCAACAGCAGCACTGCTGCTCTTCTTCCTTTCCCCGTTTGTCCTTGACTCTTAACTGAGCTGTCCTGTCTCAGTTGTGTCGCTGTATGCTCCACACCTCCAGCTCACGTCGTCAGAGGGTGATGGAGAGTAAAAGGAGCTAGAGGAAGTGGAAGAAGAGAGAAAAGCAGAAAGGGAGGGAGAGCTGGAGAGAGTCAGAGGAAAGGACACTCCATGACAGGGTAAGCAAATGTGCAAATTGAAAAGAGGACAGAAGAGAATGAGGGAGAGGGAAAGAGAGAGGGAGAGGAAGAGAGAGAGAGAGAGAGGAAAAGAGAGAGAGAGAGAGAGAGGGGGGGAGGGAGAGAGAGAGGGAGAGATACACTATTACATTAATGGCACACTGTGGCCCTCTGCGCTAAGCTCCTTATAAAACGTTAACCTGATTTTAGGCTGAGAAATTAGAGTAGAGGGAAAAAAAAATAAAGCTCCCGCTGGAAAGAGGACAGGCATCCATGAAATATGCCTTACAGAACTGTTTATACTTTACACCCGGTTGTTTCATCCACAGATAGCCACATAGCTGACTGGCCTACGTTTACTCCAGGCACGCATTTGTCATTATGTCTCTTGAAGAGTGAAAAAATAATAAGAATAAAATAACCACAACCAGGATTACCCATCTACCCCAGTGGGATCTGTACTCTAAACGCAAATGCATGCATCTACAAAAATAATCTTTAATGATGGTCTTTGTTTTGGTGGATTTTGTATTTGTCTTCACACAAAATTTTCAAGGACATTTATGGGCACTTGAATATTATTTTGCTACACCTGTCCCATCTAAACCCACTGATTGTTCTAGTTCTTCACTATATTAGCCCTGATCCTTCATGGCAACCATAAAAAACAAAAGATTTACTCAAGGAAAACTACTGTATAGGAGCACTATCTAGGCCACTGGGCTGCATCAGTGAGAGGGTGGGCACCATGGAGGGGAAAAAATTCACATTTCCTCTGTGACTCTGGCTATGTGGGACGAATGGTGTCTTTAAAGAGGCTCATCATTTCCGTAGAGTAAATCAGACTCCACCAGAATATAAACCCTGTTGGTGACATCTGGATTAGACACAATCAAAATACATGCTGCATATCAACCAACCACTGTGACACAGGAGTCTTTAGTTTAAGTTCCTCATTAATTAATTTATTGTTTGTTATCTACATGAGGGACATAACCACATATAGGCTTATCAAAGAATATGACTACTGTACAGCACATCTGTACACTTATATAAATATTTGCGGCACACAAGGATTAGCCTAATATTCTCCTCTCAGATTTACGGCACCGACTGTAGTCTCGTTCAAATTGTGAGGTTTGTCACAATTATCATCCATCTATGGTTCATGTGTTTTTCTGAAGGATTATAATTTCTTCTTCTTAGAGTCTAGATGAGCACGGAACATATCCAGATTAAGGCCGATAGATAATCCCATCACAGATGCTGTTTGAACCCTTTCACGCGAGTGATCGTTTATTCAGTTCATACAAAGATATTTATGTCATGACTGTTGATGACATGGGCAACCCCACCAAACTTTCTATACTGTGTTTTTACTGCCTTAATTTTAAATTTTAAATTATAGAGTTTTCTCTATTTATATATACAGAACCAAGAGCTGCTGAAAAATAATTTCGCTGTGCCCTGTACAATGACAATAAAAATCCACTTTCCAATATTCAGTATCGTATTACAAGAAACTATTTGGTGGTAAAAAAAAAAAGAAAAAAAAAAAAAAGAAAAGCTGTCTTTATCTTTATCAACTGTGCCAGTGGACACAAGCACATCCAGCTTCCAAGAGAAAGACTTATCATTTAATGGTCAAACGCATTATGTGATATAATGAACAATAGAAAGAATTGTCTTATAATAATAAATAATAAAAATATATAATAAATTCCTATTTAGTAAAAACAGGTTTCATAAGGCATGGTATACAAATCAGACAGCCTTTAAAATTAAAACAACAAGTGGTATAAAAAGCTGATAATATGTTTGTTGTTGGAATTAGAGGTTTACTAAAGCCAGTATATGAATATTTAGACAAATCCAATTGTCATTACCATCAGAGTAGGATTGTAAATGTGAGATTTGGTATGTAATTAGAGCCAGAAAAAACATAAAAATAAAGCATCATGCATTTTATAGCGTCTTGGTGTGTTTGGTGTGAAAAATATCTACAGTGGTCTCCTGGCAGTGCCGCAGGTCATAATCACAATATCCAACAGAAAATCGGCCCTAGAAAATGAAATGTATATTAGAGCTGTAGTACCAGTATATTTTCTGACACCAGCAAAGTATTGATATGGTTTTGTTGCAGCCATACCTTAGGTCTTTTAAAGTAATCCAACCCTCTTCCTATCTTAATGATCCAACCATTATCAAACCTATAAACAGTACATTTTATATGAATGATTTTATTAAGATGACTGATATAAACACCTGTTTGTTGCAGCTGTACCTTATCTCTCTGTCATGTATAGTGGAGGAGTACTCCACATCCAGAGTCATGCCCCAAGCACTGAGACTTTGTTTCATTTCATCCAGAGCGCTGCTCTGTTGGCAGTTGTCCGCCTGCAGTAAAGGGCAAAGACAAAACAGCACTGAACAAAGGGAGGAGAATGGTTAAACAACCTGCCGTCACCTCAGTCAAAATGACTTACTTCCTCCTGTGTGGTGAGCAGATGTACTTTCTCCACCTTGCACGGTGCTTTCAGCAGCATCTCACAGAACCGCAGGAAGTTGTAGAGCTAAAGCAGAGAGAGGGTGGCCTGCTTGAGACATTCCTATGAGCTAAATATGACTTTATGCTGAGATTCTAACTAGTAGTGTCAATAAACTGGTGCAGAGTGATGTGTACTGTTGATATTCATTGGTACTGTAATTTATGTGTTGTTTTCTATGTTGTAATTGGCCATTTATTTGATTATTATTGATCAGAATTTACTGGCTTAGTTCAAATGGCTAGTGTATAATAATTTGTTTAAATTTGTATTATATTGGTGTCTACCCAGATTAAATAAACAAAAAAACTTTTGTTTACTATAGGGATCCTTCATTTTGAGTTGGTCTTTTTTTTAAAAAAAAGAAAGAAAAAGAAAGGTTTTTACTTGGTGGATGTGACGTATGTATGGATCTTCTACCCAGACCTCTTTGAGTAGACTGCTGATGTATGGTTTAAACAGAGCCTCATAGCTGTAGCCAGTAGCATCCTCTGCTATTTTGATCTGTTCATGGTACTTTCCATCTGAAATCATACAGACCAGAGAAACACCAACTAAAACTCAACTAAAAAAACCTATCACACAAAACATGTAGTTTTCTTTATATTAAATGTAACCTAATTTTTGTATCCAGAAAATGCGGTACATCATATCTTATGTGAAATAATAACAGTATCAACACATTCTCAAAGCCTAGGGGAAATCATTCGACTTCTTCTAAACTTTCATAAGGATCCAATGACATAAAGGACTTTTTTATTGCCAAGATAGGCAGCTAAATACTACTCATGATTACCTTCTTTCAGCTGGATAACACGGGCCTTGATTTGCTCTGCTCTGTCCATATAGCCCTTTATCTTGTCTCTGTAGTGCCCTTTCTTTGAATCATCTTTTACAGCTGGTGACACAAGAGAAAGGGCATATAAAGCAGGGTTTAATTATTTGTCGACCTGTGTCTGTGGGTACACTTTTAAAGGAGGGAGGCGGTGAACCTTTCAACACATCCATAAGCAGCTGGATGCCTTCCTGGTAGCAGACAAGAGACTCCTGGAAGCGGCCGCCCTGGTCCAGCTCCACAGCCCGCTTCAGGACGGAGACTGCAGACGTTTCCATCCCTGACACGTGATTGTGTGTCATTGTTCTAGGTTTGTCTTATATATTCAGAAAAAGAAAACGAAGAAAACATGCTTATCCAGAAAACTGCCTCATACAAGTAACCTCTCAACTTGGTGGCTACGTCAATGCACCACAAAAACAACTCCGGGTGAAACTAAGCCAAGGAACTTTATGCTGCGGAGATGGGTGCCGTTTTAACAACAACAAGAAAAGAAAAAAAAAGCAACTATGTATTTGACATTTTGTTGGTGTCATATTGATTATAAGATTGTTTTGATGAAATCTGAAGTAAGGTTTGAACATAAACATAGGAAACATTGCAAAGCCCCAGCTCTCACACCGGAAGGAATTTGCAGTAACACTTGTTTCCGGGTTAGACGGCCATTGCGGACACTTAATGACAAACGTGAAGGTTTATTTCCCCTCTTAATTTAGCTACTCATGTGATTATTTTAATGTGGCCCACAAGAGAGAGTCCTCTTTAGTAACACTTTTATTCTGTGGCGTAAACCGATTGTAACGTTGGTGGTTTGTGTGTAGTTGAGGAGAAGCTATTGCCATGTCGAGTCGTTGTTTAGGCTCTTTATCAGTCAAGGTAAGAACCCAACTTTAAAAAAAGAATGTGCTCGTAACTGGAAAAAACTGATAAAAAAAAAATCCTTTTGCAGTTTTCCGATGAACTTTAACAGCATCCTCAAATTGAGATACTGTGTAGGATTTAAAGATACATTATTTTGGAGTTTTCTTGCATATACATAGACTGCATTATGTCTTTGTTTAGTGTTAAGTATTCTCTAACTGCCCGAACCTAAAGCTTAAGTTTGAAACTATCATGAGCCACCATGAATCTTGTTGAATATCTGTATTAATATGATATTAATTATGTTGGATATTAGAAACATCACCTAATACAACAAATGTGTATTAGAAAATGAAGTGTAAAGATATGTAAATAAATGTAAAGATGTCATTACAGTATGCTTTTTATCAGGGTAACATTGGCCTTTTTCTTCTTTCTAAAGATGTTTTTAAATCTAGATTTTGAAATATTTTGATTTTAATGTTGAGTTGCAATTATATGTTTCAGATCCTTAATCCTGCACTTTTGCCACCTTGTCCCTGGTTTATATCTACACGCAACAAATTCTCCAAAGCTAGAATTCCACAAGAGGTAACTATGGAGATTCATACAATATGAAAAGTCATGTTATGCAGTGATAATTTACTGTTTTTGTGCTCATTTATTCTGGATGACTTCAAACATCTGAAACACAGTCTAATGTCTGGCCTTAAGCTTTTTAATTTCAGTTACACAGAAACACCTGGTCTGCTTATCTAGCTTTAGCTATATGTTCCTCATTTTTCCTTCACAGCTTTTTGCTGCCCGATCAAAAGAACATGAGAAATATGGGGGCGACCCAGAACATCCACATAAACTACACATAGTGACGAGAGTCAGAAGTGTAATACGAAGACCATACTGGGAGAAGGATATGGTGAAACACCTTGGACTTGAAAAGGTAACCAACAAATATTCAACAATCTACAAGGGGGGATGTTTCAGATAGGTTTAAATTGAGATTTAACATTTTTTAAGTTATATCTGTTGGCTATATATCTGTGGCTCACTATAAGCATTTCATTGTGTGTATTTTTACAAGAAAATTCATTTCCTTCTAAATTTCTTTATATTTAGGCACATGTACCTGTAATTCATAAAAACACACCTGCAGTCAACAGCCAACTGAAATTTGTCAAGCACCTTGTGAGGTAAGATTAATTTCAGATGTTTTCAAACCTCTACAGATCATTTAAGTGCTATATTATAAACCTGGCATCATAGAGATGTTATTGAAGAGAACATAAAGGCCTATTCAAGTTCTTCGTGACAGGTTTATAACTAGTCTCTGACGTGTTTCAGGATCCAGCCACTGAAGACTCCCTACGGTCTTCCTGCTGAACAGGACATGGCAGACACCTTCATTAACAGCAAGGGCGAGTTGATTATCCGACGCCTTCTCCAGCCTGCAGATCCTAAAGCTATAGAATCATAGCAACAGTATCATTAAATCTTCCATCATGTTGTGATTCTCTCAGGAGGTCTGGATTGAGGTTTTTCTACCCTCAAAAAATGTCACATCCATTCAAATGTAGTATCTGCAGTTTTAGTTATTAAACATGGATATTTAAACAACATTGAAATCTTTGCTTATTTTTGTTGAAACAAATCTTAAAATGTATTTAGGTAAAAGCAAATGAAATCAACTTTTATCCCTTATTTGCTGTACATTAGATCTATCCATACAGGTGACTGAAGCCAAACAAAGATTGGGAAAAATCGACAGTTTAGATCACCAACAACAAAGAAAGAATACAAAAACTTTCTAACATTTTTTATTAAATATTCAATTTAAACTTTTGCTACTTGGAAAAGTTTAAAAGGAATATAGATTCAAAAAATTGTATTTTAAGGATGACTTATTTTTTAAAAAGTACATAAAGATATGAAACAAGAATAAAGAGGGCTTAGTAGACCTGAAAGTAAGAGAAAAAAAAAACTCAAGAAAGATGACTTTTAATCATCAACATCATCATCTTCATCAGAATCAGACTCATAAGCTCTCCCTCTGATGGCCTTCTTCTCCACCTTTGTAACCTTTCTGCCAGACTTCTGTGTCATCAAAGGAGGTTCCATTGTGTTGCCACTAAAATGGAGGAAAGAAAAAATTGGGTTCAGATAACATCTTCAAGAAACAGATTGCAGTTCTGTTGTAGCCACGTATGACCCACCTGTAATTAATAACATCTGCACATCCAAGTCTCCATTCGAGCATCTCCGTGGAAAACTCGTCTGTGTTTCCCAGGTCTGTGAATCCGACCACATAGTCCTTTGATTTTCCATCCACTAGCAAAGCCAGCGTAGGAATAATCTTGATCCTCAACCTCTCCGTGAGAAATGGAGCCTTTTCCACATTCAGTTTGATAAACTTGGTCTCAACGTGCTTTTTAGCCAGGATAGCCAGGTGTTTGTCAAGAATTTTACATCTAACGGAACAGAGCAGAAATACCACGATTAAAAACCTGTTAAGTATGTTTTTCAATAACAGTTAAAATGGATTTAATTTCATGGTCGTTGTAGACTTACCTGGTGGTGGAATTTCGGTAGAAATGGCAGACAACTTTCTCGCTCTCCTTGACCTCACTGAAAAAGTCTTTCTCACTTGGGATTTCTCTGTACTCACCATGGCCTTTAGTCAGTAGCTCCTTTAAAACATTACGTAGCAGAACATTGGAAGCAGCATTTATATATATATATAAAAGTACCCTGATATCTCAGATTTTACCTTCTATTGCTACAGCATGATTTCATGGCTCCAACATGGTGTCAAAAGAACTCAATTTGGCCTCACTTTTTAAATCAGTCATAAAAGTGATCAGTAATACTTTCCCACTCTATAGTACACAACTCATATGTAGGCAATCAAGTTTTTCTTTCCTTTTTGTTCACAAATCATAACAGAAGAACAAGATCTAGAAAGCAGCCTTTTCCACTTTTTAGCTAATTATTATTGGTAAACTTCATTTTCTAAAAAAAAAAAAAAGATTAGTTGACAATTATATAAAACAGCCTAAATACCTGCTTCCTTTTGTGAGCCTTTTTGAGTGCTTCTAATCGCCTCTCCCTCAGTCTTTCAAGATCATCTTCATCCATCTGTTTCAGTTGATTCAACTCTGCATCCAGCTCCTCCTCCACAATCTTGGCTGACATCTCCAAAACCTTTGCAATTGCATCAATTGATGTGCTGGCCATGGTTGCTACTTTGGAATTACACAGGCAGATTTCTACTGAAAGGAAAAAAAGTGTAAGTTGAAGAAAATAAACTTGGAGGGTGAGCCTGGGTGAAAGGATTGCCGTTTGAGGCAGCTGATTATGGGCTATAATTCTGATTAAGAGAATCAACAATCTTGGAGATGCGTTGTCTTCCTTTAATGGAGGTTGCCAAACTTAAAAGTAAGTACAAACTAATCAGTACCAGAAGTATAATATATAGAACAGTAGTAATATAACGTTATATATTATTATATATTGCTTTATAATTAAAGCCCCTTGATCCTTGGAAAATCAACAAGGTCAAATTCCCTCTAACCCTTTGATCATTGTATTTGCTCTTAGATCTTATTTCTGCATGAGAACTGGTTGTGTCCTGACTTGTTCAGGTGGTGATTTTAACTGCAGTTGTCCTTCCACCAGTAGGTGGTGCCGTTGGACCGGAACCTAGGGCTTTCTCGCATAAAACAAATTATAAACCTACAAGATTCAGATATTTTGAATTACCAACAATTTAGAGCCACTTTCATCAGTCAACATCGAATTCTTGGACAACTGGATTACATCGTTATAGCCATCACATTGAGGAATAACCTTCCAACGTTAACCGGGTAAGACAATACAATAGCGCGTCACTCCTTGTTCTACTGGCTAATGGCTAGCGTTCTAACGTTGACCTGATAGCTCAGTTAAATACATACTTTTCACAACACGTAAGTCATTGTCTCCAGAGCAGCTAGTAAACGCACAATTGCTTATTATTTTAGGCCCACACCTAAGCTCTAAAATTTAAATAAAATACATGAAAACTAAGACTTATGTTAGCATGCTAGCAAAGCAAACATTAGCCCGGTTGGTTTCAGGCGTTCTGGTACCGAACAGAGCGAAAACAGTTAGCATTGTTTACAGTAGTAAAAGAAAAACTCGATGTAAATTACTTAATTCCACAATAATATCATCATTAAATACATGGACAACCTTTTCTTTAAAAAAACAAAACAAAACCCAAAAAGTCAATTCCACCGTGCAGGAGAAGCAAAAGCGGATATTATGTCAAATCAGACCTGATGACGTCAGAGGAAAACTGCAGGAGATGACGTTTTTTCACATTAAATAGGTCAGTTAACTATCATCAACACTTATTCCAGCAACTATGTATGTATGTAATGCAAATAATGAACAGACACAAGTAAAAATGTGCTCATCTTTACTGAAAGCACTGAAAAGTGAATGTCTTAAAAAGGTCTTGATGTGTTTAAAGGACATTTGACAAGTAGCAAAATGAAATGTCATTCTAATGTTTGGTTCCAAGTTAGGCTATCTTCCATAGATCTATACTGTAGATTACTAAAGACAAAAGGACAAATAAGTAATTACAGAATTTACAGTTTATTACCAAGATTTAGAAAAATTACAAACAAGTTCACAGCTTCAGGTCTTCAGGCACAAGCCAGTTTAAAAAGTCAGCACTGGCCAATTTTATATTCTGTCATGACATGACAGGTGAAGAGAAGCAAACATCTTGTGAGTTGGAGACTTGCACAGTCCAAGCTACATTCATTTCAACATGTGATAGAAGAGGGGTTGATTTGGTTTGCATATAGAAATACTGTTTTGTACAAACTTTTCGACCGGAGTCACGATGGCTTGTTTGGTGAGCTCACAGCCACATAGGACGAGCACTTCTTACTGCCAATCATCAGATTTCACACAAATGCAAAGAACTGGTCACAAGTCACACAAGTATTACTAATGTATCAGTTCACAAAATGGGTTTCAGAGTTAAAAATTCAGAAAATCTACATGCAACAAAAAAATAAAGTGGCGTCTGCACATCTGATTTTGGTATTAGCAGTGTTCTTGTTTAATACAAGTGGTAACGACCAATAGTTGAGAAGACTTGGTTGCTCCCTATGAAGAGCAGAACTGGGTCCTAAACATTATCCGAGAACTCACTGCTCAAGATGTAACCATAAATGCGTTTTCTGGTAACTATGATTTTTCCAATTACTTGCATTACCTTTCCATTAAAACCAGACGTTCTTGTGGCATTGCAGTGGCAGGCAATGCCACCCCAACCCACCGTCAGAAATTCTTCTGAGTACTACAAGATTGCTTGGTTAAATTAACGTTCAAAAATTGCGATCCAGCATTATTTTACATAATTATCAACCTGGTACGGAGACTGAAACACAGCAGACATAAGCTTTACTCTAAATGGAATATATGAAGTGCTCCGGTGCCTCTCCCTTATGAAGAAAGAAAAACAATAGATGCATAGGCGCATTATTGATTACCATATCCTTCAGCCGAACGTCAGTGCTTTGGCCAGTTTCTCATTTCTGCATTTGAAACACTTATTACAAGAGAGAAATTTTACAATTTAAAGACAGTTACTAAGATTTCACTACATGTAAACAATACAAGAGGCAAACCCTCCGCTTACATCATTTCTGTTAAAACAGGTAAAAACATTATTTACACACTATAATAAAGTTTGGCACTTTTTTGCAGACAAGACAAAAGATAAATCTGCAGGCAGCAGACTATACTCTCTTTTTTTTTTTTTTTAATTCAGCAAGTGTCTTGGACATCAAAGGAAGGGAAAAAACATCTTTAGGCAGAATTATTGTGTTTAACACAGTCATGATTTTAACCTTAGACCAATCTCACTGCATAATAGGATTTTGTAACTCCTCAAGAGTTATATAATTTTATTCAATTTTAGGATTGCAATATTTAATTAGATCACAGACACTGATAAGAAGAAGTGGAATTTAAACTGTCTGACCAAGTCAAATGAAATAAAAAGCACCCCCTATAAAGGTCTTTGCATTATTTGGGAAAAAGAAAAAACTGGAGAAAAAAAAAAAAATTCAATTTCCAAAAGCTGCTACACTTATTATTCTGGGTTTTGGTGAGTGGCTTCTATGTGCACTTCCATCTGTTTAATGTCAGTTTGCTGTTGGACTCTTAAAAAAAATGCAAAGTGTGAATAAAGTAATTACTGGTTTCTCAGAAATCCTCTGAGTATAGGTTAAGAGATGATGCAGTTTTGTTAAAATTAAAAAAAAACTGTCATCTTTTGAAAAGATGAAATTAGTATAACAGACAAAAAAAAAAGTAAATACACAGTGAAACAGCACACCTCCTTCATGATACCTTCAAGGTGCTACCGTAAGTCTGCTGCAAAACCACCTGTACATTGTCGAGGACAAAGTCGAAAGCCATGCTCCAAACAGATTCTGCCGACTGCTTCATTAGTCTGCAGAGGAGAGGTTGATGAGACAGACACATCACACCCCCAGTAAGAGCAGATAGAAAACTGTGCAGTGCCTACCTTTTCATATATTTGATGATTAAATCCAACTTTTCAAGATCTTTATCTTCGATCAGATCAGTGCAGTACTTCACCACCTGCAGGATGTCTTCCTCCATGGGTTCTAACAGGAAGCAAGATTCAGATGGGAACACGTTTTTTAACTCCACAGTCAATAACAAACACGATTATGTGGGTAACAGATGTATTGCCCCTTTATACCCGTTATGGTGGTGACCCATTCCCGTAGGAGAGTCTTGATATCCGTCAGGTCACAGGCCCCAGCCAGTGTCGGGGTGGGGCGAGGAATGATTTTGGGTAAAGATTCCGATATCTCGGATTTTGAGGTTGATGTGGAGGGACGGATCTCAGCCTGGAAAGTAATGAATTACTGAACTGTTACTTTCTTTACACATAAATCGTGGTATCTTTAAGTATATAAGACTTTATTGGCCTACCTTTATCATGCTCACTGGTTCCTGTGGCTTCACCGAAGACGGTGGCAGCTTTGCTGGGCTGTTTGTTGCCCGATTCCTCTTCACAGGGGAGGGGCCTTTTTTAACTGGGCTACTTGCATTTTTTCTCTTGTAGCGTCGCTTCACACGGCCAATGCCAACCCCAGACTGTTTTAGCCCCAACAGTGGATTCTTTTGCTCTAGTACTGAAAAAGCAGCAGAAAAAGCACCTCCTTAAAAGTCACCGGTCTTTAAAACAGTATGCTGTTCTCATTTGATAAAAATTCCAACATTCTTGAGTCAGGTAGGCTTACTGAAGAATTCATAACCTCAAAATAAAGGCAGACAGAACAGAGCTGGGAAATATAAACTCTGAATACTGTCATATTTGTACGGGTTAGGAACAAGAACATCCTCAAAGTCATTTACAGCAGTTAAAATGAAACCGTGGCTGCTTTATTGTCCTGTTCACCTGAAGACTTACATATTTTTGGAGGGGGCTGAGCATTTGATCCACGATTGTAAGCAGACCTCAATTCCTCCTGGAGCTCTTTGGGAAGGGCAGCAAACACATCTGGATCGACCTGAAGGCAGAAAAAAAAGAACATATGAATGAAATATTCATGTTTGGTACTGCTAAAAAAAAACAAAAAACAGAGCAAGCACATCACCATCACAGCATAGCTCCAAGTCCATCACACCTACAAGATGTTAACCTTCCCAGTTAGGAAGCAAAATGATAGATCCACTGAAATAGGCAGAAAACTGCTGGAGCTCTACAAAATGATGTCTAGCTGGACACCCGTGAGCATGTTTCTGCCAAAAGTGTCAGAAACATGCTCCATGAGGGTGGCAAGAGGGCCCACGAGCAGCTCTGTGGCGCACACAGCCTGGCACCATGCAGCCCCATCAGCATTTACTGGAGAACACTAGCAGTGGTAGATTCAAAACGTCTCCTCACAGATGAGAGCAGGTGTACAGTCACAAAAGGTACCTGTGAGAAATTTGGCAGCTCGAGTACAATCCCGGGACTGTCAGGATGGTTTGGAATCTGTAGAACCAACGTGCCAACAGGTGGAATATACAGTGCAGGAGCAGAGGTAGGAGGAGGAGGAGGAGAGACTGGACGGGTCTTTGGAAGCGTAGACTGTGGAAGAAGAGCAGAGGGCTGTGGACTGGACAAATGATGGTTTTGTTTCCCGTCCCAGTTAATCCAGGACTTCACTACTTGTTCTCTCAACTCTGCAGGCAGGGCCTCCAACACTGAGTGATCCACCTAGGGCAGCATGAAACAAATCCAGGTCGGTAAAACCATGGGTCACTGTCTCACAGCCACACACTTGCTTCAAATCCTAACCTGTGAAGGGGAGGGGACTTCGATGCTGCAATTGAGACGTGCTCGAGAATGTTTGGGAGTTTGTCTGCAGGACTGGTGGCCTCTGCTCGTCCCTGGGACTGGCTCAGGTGATGTGAGATGTTGTGGAGAAAAGCTAGAAGATGAGGCTGTGGTTGAGGGCTTTTCCTGCTGAGTGTTGTTGTCAGCAATAGCTAGAAGAAAGATTTCAGCTGATGTCACAGACCACATGTCAGAATATAAACAAAGACGCAACCCTGGGACGCAAACCTTGATTCCCTGACTGTGCACCTGATCCCTGGTCCCGCAGCATGTCTTTGATGGAGCGTTTACGTGGACCCACTGAGTCTTGGTGTGCGTTTCCATCGAGAAGCTGCACCTGGATGCCGACCCCCCTCAGATCCTCAACCTGTAGCTTCATGGCATGGAACAGCTTGATGACAGCAGCTGCAATCAGCTGTCCACTGTCAGTGGACTGAGCAAGCATCACCGTCCTAAAAGAAAAAAAAAAAGAACACTTTAGAAGCACAAATTTGTGAACAGGCAGTGTAGTATCATTGGTGATACTACCTGCCTGACTACTGTAACTGGGTAGTATCACCAATGATACCAGTTCCTGAAGCAAAAAGCTGTCATTCTTACCTTGCTAGATTATCACATATTCCGTGACCACCATATTTAGCTGGCTCCTGTGGCGCGCCAACCTTACGAACCATGACCCTAAGGGTAACCCTGCGGCCTCGCAGACCTGCTTCTTGTAAACGTTTTTGTACGACCATGGACAGGTTGGTCAGGAAACATTCAGCCTCATCAACCTTATCATGGAAGAACATGGAGAAAGCAGTTACAGATGAGACAGAACTGCAGCGCGGCTTATAAACATGTTGCAAGGGGGCCAAAAAAACGACTGACAGTTGTAAAACGGATGTTGTAGTTCATGTCGGCTGACACGGACTTTCGCTCCTTCTCATAGCGCACAGGTCGGTCATCCAAACCTCTGCAAAACCGGAACAGGGTTTGTCCCGTCCTAGGTCCAAACTTCTTTTGGAGCTGGGACATAGACACCTGTTGGAGGTCCCCACATGAACTCACACCCATAGCAGCCAACTTTCTAGACATAACAGGCCCAACGCCTATAAAAAGAACATACAGGGTCACATATTCACCGCACAAACGCATACAGCCTACAGTAAGAACACATGACCAGCAGGTGGTGGTGTACCAACCTGGTAAGCTAGTTACTGGTAGGTCCCGGATGAAATCATCCACATCTTCAGACCTTAAGAAGTATTGGCCATCTGGCTTGGCCTTACGAGTTGCGAGCCGAGCCAACAGGATGTTGGACCCTGGAAAAGAGGAAGAGCATAGGAGCAGACCGTTTGATTTCATAAAAGAGCTTGAATGTATTGCTCTTTTGATCAAATGAGGACTTACCCATGCCCACTGAAGCACAGCAACCTGTTTTCTCCTTGATGTCTGCTCTGATTGCTTTGGCAAGTTCTTCTGGGTTGATGCACAATTCAGCGAGCAGCGCAGAGCTGTCTATCAACAATTCATCACAGCTGAGAGCCTCAATGTCATGGGTGTAACTGTAAGGAGTGAACAATTAAAGACGATGGACAGGCAGCCAGTTTGTCAAAAGTTGACCTGGCAGTTCTTCTTACCCTGCTAGAGTCTCATACATGGTGAGAGCCACCTCTTTATAAGCCTCAAAATCATACGGCACAGCCTGCAAAGAGGGACAGAGCTGCTTTGCCTTGCCAAAAAACATTCCGTTCCTCACACCCGCCTGCCTATGAGAGATGACATTATTAACACATAATCTGCATTGTGTCGCTTAGTAAAAATATCTGCTATCTATACCTAGCCTCATAGCTGCAGGACGCAATCTCTGCCATCGACAGAGCAGCAGCCTCCTGTCCAGCTCCACCGGTATGAGTCTCAGGACTATCTTGTGAAGGTGTTCTGTACAGATCTTCATCTGCTGTCAGGCAGAAGTTGATGTTACGGTCAATGAAGACATGAAGGGAGATATGCACCTCCAAAACACTGTTGAGATTCTCCACCGTGAACGCAATGGTTATAGCATCCTCACCGGACTTTGGATGACTTTGTTTCCACTGGTAGTACTGCTGCTCCAGCTGGGGGTTGGCCCCGGGCCGATGCAACACTTTACATGCTCCGCGGTTACTGGTCACAGCAACAGGCTTCCCTGCAGAAAAACCATCAGTGGTATTGGGCTGGGTGTAGGAGGCAATTTTTTTTTAGGCATTCCAAAAAAACCAGCAGTGCTTCCTTTGAAGAAACAGAAGCAGGCTCACCTTTGAGGTCAGGTCGGTTTCGAATTGCTACAGAAACAAAGAAGCAGTCCATGTCCACATGGAAGATGCAAGATTTTACACCTAAAGGCACACCTGAGCACAAACACACGAGATTATCAGAGGAAAGTTTGTCAAATTGCAACAACAAAGCACTCTACAAGCAGCTTTTATGCACCATGTTGCATTCAGCCGCAAGAGGGACGTTATGGAGGAATAATCGATGTGATTTCAATTCTCGTTCTTATAATTCAATATAAGCACTATAAATGTGAGAAAAACAAACTGTCTGCATATTACAGGGCAGGGCGGCGAAACGACCTTGGCTCTCCTACCTTGACCCTCTTGCTGCGCCACAAATTTCCTCAGTCGCTCCTTCCCGGGAAAAGAATGAGCCCCAGCTGCTTTTCGTCGGCTGTGCAATTCATTGACGTACTCTGAGAAGCTGCTTCTCCATGCGGAGATCTGATGTAATCGTGAGTGAGAGTAGAACTCGGAGATCAAGCCACTCGTCTGCGCGAGTAGCTGCACTGGAGCCTTGCATGACGAGGACGTGTTTTCCGTGGTACTTTTGGATTCCGTATTGGAAGAAAACTTGCTGTTGTGACATCCGTTCAGACGAACAGGTGACTTGGTTAGCGAGCCGGATGGCGGTGCATGGCTTGACTCAGCTTGGCAGGATGGGCCTGGCAGGTGATTTTCAGTAGATTTCCCAGCCTCCAGGCTGGCGGGAGGTGGAGGTTTCGATCGCAGAACTTTCAAGCTGGAGTGCTGCTCGCATTCCTTTAAGGGACTGTGGGGAAACTCATAGGGGTCAGGTTTGGTGTCAAACTGCTCTGCACGACTTTGAGGTTTCTCAGCTGCATTCTTCAGGCTGAATTCAGTCAGGTCCTTGCCAACAGAGGTTTCATCAGTATCAGAGGAGCTGTCCTCTAGTTTTAAGGCACCGTTAACAAGGCAAGCATGTCCATTGGTCAAAAGTGCGTCATTCACCACATGCAGAGGCGGATCGTCCTTGCCACACTCTTCTAGTTCACTTCTTTCTAAATGGCTCGCCACATCAAATGAGGTCTGCAATAATCCGTTTCTATAAGATAAGGAAAACTTGTTATGTAATGAGGGTTAGTGTCGCAAGTGCTTATACATTAAAAAAGGCCGCTCACCTTCTTGATTCTACTGTCTTGCAGCTGCTCTGGACATCGCTGCAGGAAGAGTTGATCTGAGGTTGTAGTTGACAAGCTCTCTGCCCAAGATTAGGATGAGGAGTTTGAAGACTAGACTGTGGAGGTTTGTGTGGGTGATCTGAGGGAGTTTTGTGCTTTGGATCTGTACTGGTGTGTGTGGATGCTGCGTGACACGTTTGGGGGTTAGTGCAGTGAGCTGCGGAGCTTTGTTGGATAAACTGAGAATGAATGCTGCCTTGGCAAGGCCGACTGAGGCTGGGTTGAGGGGTGGACTTGTTCTGGCAGGTGGATTGCAACTGCTCCTGGTTGCTGTGCTGTTGCAGATGAGGCTTTTGATGGATGCTTGGTTGAAGCAGCCCTTGGCTGGTTCCAGACACGTCTGAGGTTTTCCGCAGGGTCACGCCAGGAAAGAGGGGGCCTTTGTGTTTAGCATAGAGCTGGTACTGTAGGTAAGGCAAGAGATGCCCAGCCTTGACACTGGCCAAAGCAGCAAAACAGAAATTCAGAGCAGATATTTTACAATAAAACATTAAGGAAAAGTCCAACTGAACAGACCTATCAGTGATCCACTCAGGTCTGATAACCTTTTGCCCTTTGAGCTCTTGAATTTTGCTGTTGGGTAGGTTATTGGCGATGATATGTGTGGTGTTGGTTCGAGAGTAGTAGACATGGAACTGACCACCGTGCAGCATCATCAGCCTGCGTAGCTCATCTGCACTTGGTTCTGCACACAAATAATGAAACAAATAAGATGAAATTCCAAACATATTTCTATTTTAAAAAAAGAAATGAATCACATTTAGGAGAAAAGAAAGCTAGATACTGAGATTTAGTGTTTTTAGTGGTTATTGCTATAAGTTAGCCTTTCATTTTCACATTTCTCCATGCTCCTTGATGAGGTCAGTGGGCGATACACACAGAGGCTAAATCTAAGTTCCAAAAGTGAGACCTCTCAAATCCTATGTAATTCTCCACGTGTTTTTTAATAGCACTTCACACAGCACGATGTTACCTGTGTATCCATTGACATAGATGGACACTCCACAGAAAATGTTGGAGGATGACCCTTCTTTCTGTTTCTCTTTGGGTGCATCAAGTTTAAACTGCTCTTGCAGTTTAGAAACTTTGGCAGCCATATAGCCGCCCTGCAGACAAAGAAGATACTCAGAGTGAGGAATAAAATCTATGTTTTACACAAAATGTATATGTCTGATATTTGACACATTCGTTCACATCAAAATTCTAGAAAAGACAAAATGACGATAATGTTGTTTTCAGGATTGCCGTATCGGCATCGAGCATCCTTACTGTTGTGCATGCTGATCATGATAAAACACTACTTACCCTTTCAGCCCAACCATTGTCATCACTGGCATTGGCTTTCTTTTTCATCCAGCCATCTCGACTCATACTGAGCAACCTTAAAGCACAAGGACAGTTTCATGTAAACAATATCTCGGTTCAGACATTCTGCTACTGTAGCACCTTAATGATTGATTACTTTGTTGATCTGTTAGTTATATGGAGATATCTGAGGCACAGAAAGATAACGCTAAAATGGAGCTGGCTGATTTATTAGAGGGAGGGCTGTTTCCGAACCAGCTGACAGAAAATTTTAAAATAAAAAAAATCCCTTTATTCTAATAATATCAAAACAATAATTATAACTTTTTATACCTAAAAATCACATTTGAAATACATGGTGAAAATAATTTGTGCTTTAACAAAACACAAAACAGAATGCACGTTAAAAACTTATTAATCTTATTAATCATGTAGGAAGAAAAGCCCCATGGCAAATTAAAAGGTCAAATCAACAGCAAAACAACCAAGCAACATTAACACCCACTTGCATGAATAACAAAACCCTAGTCGATGAAGACCAAAGTGGGCAGATGCATTTGGAATGCTATCGTGAGTGAAATAAATGTAAATCGGGCAGTATGGCTGATTTATTCCGGGGGATTTGTGTGCAGGGCATGCCGGGGCAGCTCCTCTGCTTACTGACAGGTAGGCTGCAACAAGAGCTCCATGTGGCTCCCTGACACGTTTTCGTGTAGGCAGTTAGCATTAGCTTAGCATTCCAAACCTTTCCCGGCCACTTCGTCGTGCACGTCGCTGCGCCACGACAAGCCTGTCAGGTTTTAGCGTGTTGTCAATTCCAGCCAGGGGGAAAAAGATAAGTATGAAAGTGTGGTCTGTCTTGACCAACAGTGTGGGGACGATTAGCTAACAGACAATAGATGTGGAACACGGCTGCAACTTGCGGACAGCTTTAATCACAGTTGTAAACAAACGGCGGTGTACTTACACGTTTGCAAACGGAAGTCACTTTTCTTTGCCTTTTAGCTGTTGGATTGAGTTGTTGCCACACACTTCTCTCTGCAGATACTGCCCAACACAAACGTTATGCTTCGGCGCGCTTGAATAGAATGAAAGCCCGAAGCGAGACGAAATGAAAATCATCCGGCGAGCTTGAGTCTTCGGTCCTGACTTTATTACTCGGAGAAGTCCTTTTGACAAAACGTTGTACCCCGTTATTCTGTCAGACTACCACCACGCCATGTCTGTCTAATATTTTCGCACACCCTCCCTGCGCTTTCACTCCACATTTCTACCACCTCCCGATCCATTTGCGTTCGCGTTGTCGGCAGGTTAAGTGAGAATGGAAAAATACACGAACATCCGGTAGATTTTTCCAAAATAAAACAATTGACAATGCGTTTTTGCCCCCAAAATACACGAAAAATATAAGCAATCAAGCTGTGATGTCTATTTTACAAAGTTTGAAAAGGTGTGTAATTGCCTGACATTTTGTGGGGTTGAATCGTTCATAATCTAAATAAAAGCACCCATAATTGCAAAAATATTGAAGTAAAGTGTTCGTCTTGATATTTAGCATGCCACTTGGATTTTCAATCGTATGCTTACTCATTTTTATCGCTGTAACAAAGCCTACATCTATGATTTGATGCATCTATTTGCAACGCTGCTTTGATGATTGCAGAGTTAACTTAAAATTGGAAACCACGAAATAATTTCTTGCAGTATCTTATTTTTGGAAACAGCGCGTCGATTTCCGCAGCTCCGCATCATCTCTTTGCTAATTTGAGCCAGCTTAATCCCCCGGCTCTTTGTTTTGAGCTCCAAGTTGTGCAAGCAAAAAAAAAAAAAAAAAAAAATGCTGCCTCTATGCGGGCAATTGAGGGCATGTCACCTGAAATGACTGCATGACTTTTCTTTCTTGAGACTTTCGGACCAATTTTTTATCATGGAGAAATGCGAAATATACGCTGATTACTGCCCTCTGGCAGACCCTGTTAACCCAAAAATAAAGCTCGGAGTGGCCGATTTGTGTGGACGCTTCGTGGGGCTCACCGCCTACTTTCTTGCGGGAAAAGAATGGTCGGGGATTTGAGTGTGCACTGTCTGGCTCCGCTGTCCTCAGACGGCCCGGAGGACACCACGTCCATGACGCAGACGCACGTGCAGACCCAACCAGCAAAGAATGTCACGGTACCTGTGGATAAGGTGCGCGCTCTGATAACGTGGGATTCATGTGGGGGCAAAATAACCTAAAATTACCCCGTATTTGGAACAGGTGCTATAAACAAACAATAATCTCAATAAACTAAATATGAATGCTCATACTGAAACCGTTGCATTACGTATAACGGAGGAGAATGATCAGATGGTCAGTGAGTCCGGATGCTACTGACCAGAAGCTTCTCATGGCAGGGAGCCCCCTCATTGGCTGCTCTCTGTTGCTATGGCACCAGACATCAGATGCTGAGTTTCCATGCGCGACTTGTGTTGGTGCAGCAGGAAGTGCTGCTTGCCAGAAGAGACTATAGTGATGTGTGTGTGAGTGTGTGTGGGATTGACTATTATGAGTCCGACTCACAGTCTGAGGAAGTGTGTGTGTGTGTGTGTGTGTGTGTGTGTGTGTGTGTTCTTGTACTAGCTAAATACTGAGTACCAGAATACTTTTCCTCCTAGCAAAGTGAGGACATTTTCAGAAGTGAGGACATTTTGACTGGTCCTCACATCTTCAAAAGACTGTTTAAGGGGTAAGACTTGTTTTTTTTGTTTTGTTTTTTTTTAAGGTTGGAGTTAGAATTGGGTTTAGGTTAGAGTTTGGGTAAGGTTAGGGTCAGGGGGTTAGTTGGGATGGTTAGGGTAAGAAACGGAGTAATGCATTATGTCTACTAAAGTCCTCACAAAGACATAAGTACAAGGATGTGTGTGCATGTGTGCGCACGCACGCTCATGTGTTAAGAAGACAAAATCAAGTTAAAATATGAACATTTATGAATTTAAAAAGGATTGAGTGGAATTCTTTTGACAAAAAATGATCCTTGATCTTAAAATGAAGTATTTTACACATTATGCTAACAATGTCTCAAAATATCCCATATTACTTGTTGATCTATAAAACTACCGGTAATAGAAAAAAAGTGAAAAAGTGAATTTCAAAATCAGTATCAGTCAAACAAAGCAAGATTTTAGCCTAAAGAAAGAACATGCACTATTTGGAAGTATAACCCCATAGACAACCCTTTGGAACAACTAAAATTACCTAAATTAAAGCACACCACATTGGCTGGCAAAAGTGTTCCCTTTATTGGGTTTTCTTTTTTTAAAAAAGCAATCGATCAAACATTGCACAATAAAATACATACAAGCAAAAATATACAAAATATCTTAAAAAAAAGAGTGATTGAACCTTCAGTAAAAAAATGGAGATAAATGTGAGAAATTGTTCTGACTGTTTTAGCACCATGTCATGTTTGGCCCCAGAGGAACAGTTTAACATGTTCCAGTAGATTTTTCAAAATGTTTTTGCATACCAATGATAAAAAAGAAACATTCCTCTTCCATGCCTACCTTAACGATCCAAAGAGAATAAAACTGTCTATTTTTTGATCTGGGAGAAGTTGAAATATTTTTTCAGGGTCCTTTGTAGTCCACTAGGTCCCTTCCCTCCTAGAGGAATAATCCAGCTCTGTCCATTTCATGGCCCATCGAAGAGGAATCCCTCTCATCGCCCTCGCTGATTCCCAGTGAGTAAGTAACGGCAGATCCAGGCCTTGTCAGTTAAGTTTGGCACTGATGCGAATCCACTGGAGAGCCTGTCTGGTGTACTGAACTACGTTAGGTATGCTACTGTGAAGAGTCAGCGGTCCAGACAAAGTGTTCAAGTAGTTGAAAAACTCTGGAATGAAAAGGAAAATGTAATAAAATAACTGAAATCTTAAATATCAATATAAGTGGCTTGGAAAAACACCCCTACCTTTGTTCTCTTTGGCAAGGTTGTCTGCCACCTCCCAATACTCATAGCTGTACAGGACGCTGTTGGTGATGTTCAGGTGATTTGCTGCCATCTGGTGGATACGATGGGGAATGCTGATGAGAGGGGACACATTGCTCCTGTGTGAATCTTGCTGGAAGTGTTTCGGGGAAAGTGAAGAAGGGGGTCTTCCTGTACCCCTGGGATACAATGGAAAACAAACAAACAAACAAACAACAGTGATTGTCAGAGGAAATGGAAAACACATAAATTTCTATATGAAGCCATCATCTACGTACTTCCCTGAGTCTTTACCAGAAGGTTGTGTCGAAGGCACTTTAGGGGCACTCTGTGATGACAACGTAAAAACAGATAATCAAAATGTTGAAGGAAAATCTCAATCACCATTAATTTCTTTCTGAACAAACCTTAAAGTAGTCTAACAACACTTTGGAGTATTTCAGCGCATGGTCCTTCTTTAATCGAAACATTTGCCAGTAAAGGAGGGCGAGGCATCGGAAACTGAAAAAATAAGCAACAACCCAAAGAGCCTCATCAAAAAAAACAACAACAACAACAACAAAAAAAACACAGATCATCTTCATAGTGATGACAGATGTGGAGTAAAGGGGGGACATTCACAGACCACAGAACTGCTAGCTGTTTGTCTTCCTGTCTCGCCCCAGGGCCAGAGTGGCCTTTCAGCCTCATGGCATATCTTAAGACATGGAATATTACAAATTCAGTCTTATATATTTATGCAGAAATCCAAATCAATAGCTTTAAGTCATATCTGCATCGTGCACCTAATGAGCTCCACTGTCTCCGAGTACATGGTGTAAGGAGACTTTGCCTCCAGTGGTCCTTCCTCCATTGCTTTCCCACATTCCATGAAGGACAGAGCAGCATCAATGTAATTCACAGCTTTCCCGAGCTTGTCCACCTGGGAAATAAAAGCCATTTAACAAACAGCATGTCGACACAAAAGCAAAGCATCAAGAGAAATGCTTTAATATGATTCAGTGTCTACAAGCAGGAGGTATCAGTGTTCAGAAAGAACCTCCTCAAAGGATTTGTTCAGACTGACTCCAAAAACATCACACTGGTAAACAAACAACCTTGATGCATCAAATGGGAGATTTTCTGGCTTCTCTTTAGCATCAAATCAAAGCTAGTCGAGAGGGGGATCTCTGTATGATATTTGGTGTTTAGTAAATACTTTTAGCTCAAGGATCTGAATGTTTGTTGGCCAGTAAAGTACATTCAGTAAAAAAATATCATCAGAATTTACCTTTAAGGTACTCATAGATGTACAGTGTAACATGCTCTTATTATGAACTTTTTCCTCCCTCAGTGCCCCCAAAGTTCTCTGCTTCACTCCCAGCAGACACCAGCTGATCACACCTGTTTGTTTAGTTGCCACTCATGGCTTCTGTTTGAACAAGTGATGTTTGTAGACTCTGTATATAGTTAGAACACTTGATTTTCTGTGAAGCTCGGTGTTTAATACCTGGAACCAAGCCAGTACATGGATAAAAGGCTTTTTTTTGTAAACGTTCCCAAAGTGAAAAAGTATAAATGTAATTCTAAAATGGGATTTTGGTAGCCATTACTGCACAAAAGTTCATGAACTCACCATTGCATCTGCACGATGCTTCATCCTCTTAGCTTCATGCAGGTAATACTCAGCATGATGTGGGCTAGAAAGAGAGAGAGAGGAGACACACATTGAATTTAAAGTCAAATATTCACTGTTAAATGATATAAAAAATCTTATTTTTCATTTGATAACAGCCTGGGGTCTAAAACTATTGGACATATTTTCTTTAAAATATCCATCTTCATCATTTTTGTGAGAATCAGGAGATACTTTACGATCTCCATTGTATTTTCAGATTTTATTGAGGAACTTTGTGTCTCGGGTGCAAAATGGCAATAATTCTACCCCTGATGTAGACATGTCTTACACCAGTGGTACTGACTATCCCCCAGTAGCGTTCCCATTTGGCTTCTCCAGACTGCTCACATGTCATGGCTTGGCATGGTTCCTCTGTGTCCAGCAGGGCCCCAGGACTCAGACGGTGGTTGGTGATGTCTTGGCACTTTTATGCATTCCACCTCCATCTTGGGCTGAGCATAAAGGTCAACAGGTGAAATAAACACCATAATACACTTAACAGAGTCAGAATAATCTAAATTCGTTCCTGTTGTTTTACCTTCACATGGGCATGAAGATGATTGTGTTCTGAGGTCTTGCTTTTAGATGGAGGCTCATTGGTGTCAGGGCTGTCAGACAGCGGAGACACAGGAGACAACAGCCTCTTGCTGTCCAGGTACTCCTCCAATAGTCTGCACACACACACACAAACAACAGAGTGCAGATGTAAATTTCCCGCCTACACAAACAACTATACAGTGAACCCCTCATTTATCGCGGGGGTTACGTTCTGAAAATCCCCCGCGATAAACGAAATCCGCGAAACAGAAACCTGTTTGCTATCCAAATACTGTACATGTTATGGCCTCATAATCCCTCCTCGCGATCTTTATAAACGCACACAGCGCGGACGCAGCCGGTAAATTGCCAGGCGGCAGAAATCAGCCCGGACCGCGACGCACCGCACCCGGTGCAAACCCGCCTCACCCCGTAAAATACAGTACATTTGGTCATGGAGAAAATTTGCAAACGTAAATTTGGCAAGATGTACACAGACGAGGCGCGGAGACTGTTCACGTTGGTTAGCCCCTTAGCCAATCAGGATGCAGAACACAATGCACTGTTTAAAGAAAGCATAAAAAAACTGCACCAAAAAAATCAGCGAAACAGCGAAGCCGCGAAAAGTGACCGTTGTTATAGCGAGGCTTCACTGTACACGGTGGTGAGATTGTTGTTTTCATACCCATTGTGGGAGGTTTCCATCACAAAGGTGCGCTCAGGCTTGCTGCGGCTTGACAGCTCATTTGCTGTAGGAGCACTCTTCTTGCTTTCTCTGAGGGTTTCACCGATGTTCTCCAGCTGGTCACAAATAAACAAGCAAAGAGACGCACTTGCATCTATACATGGGTGTACTTTAATTCAATAAAGCAGAGACAACTCAACTCTGCTCCTCACCTTGCGTTTCCTCTTGCCATCTTTGGTCCCCGCCTCCGAGACCAGCGCGTGCTTCATCTCTCGCTGGCTGTTCTTGGTTGAGGAAGAACTGGAGGAAGAGGGGGTCTTCTTCCCAGGGGAGCCTGCAGGGCTCTCTGGGACCCTTTTCAGGAGACAGAGGTCTATCTGCACCACCAGATTCCTGAGACCTCGCTGGGAAAATGCTGGTGTCTTGTCACCTCGCCCAAACGGGACCAGTGTGTAGAGTTTTTGCTTCCCCTCGCTTGTTTTAACCAAACCGGTTCCACTGGGATGCGCCTCCTTTGGCCTGTCAGCTGGGCCTTGCACTCGACCTTTAGAGAGTCTCTTGTTAGGGGTGGAATCTGCTGGAACTTTAGGGACTGGAGCCTGGTATTCCGATTCAGAATCTGAATGTGAAGAGGCAGCGGATGAGGAGGAAGGTTTCTGAGGAGTTAGGGAACGGGACAGTTGAAGCGGAGGGTGTCTCGCCCCCTCACTCCTTCTCCCCTTGTCTGCCCTCTCCTGTCGCTGTGGCTGGTCTTGCAGGCTGTGCGTCTGTTTGTTCTGGCCTGATCTCCTTTCAGGTCTATGTTGCTTGTCACTCCTCCTACTGTTCTCTGCTCTGTTACTTGGCCTCTCTCTCACCACCACTTCTTCCTCCTCCCCCTCCTCGTCTTCTTCTGCCGAACTCTGGATCCACGGTCTTCTCCGTAGCTGCTCCTCCGCCAGCCTCCTTTCCTCCCTCCTCCCTGGTTTGCCTGCTTGTTTTTCTCTGCGCCTGTCCTCTTTTTTCTCCTGTTTTCTCCTTTCAGGAATGTTCTGATGCCCTCTGTGCTCCTCCTGTTGCTTTGCCTGGGACTTCTTCTGTGGTGTTTTTGCAGGGTTCGCATGTACAGGAGGTGCTGTAGCCTTTGCTTGTAATGTTTGACTTGTATTTGATTTGGAATTCACCCCAGTTTTGGAATTAGGAACAGCTGTAGAAGTAGATTTGGGAAAGGACCCAGTACCAGAGTTTGTTTCACAGCTAATAGGGGCTAAGTGCTTCGGTCTCTTGGGGCTGTGTTGCGAGCTCGGCTGAAACAAAGATGCTGGCTTGTGGTTGGAGCTGTGACTGGACCTGCGACTCTCACTTTGCTCAGAGTGTGTTTTGTGTTTGGCTTTGGGGGGCTCCGAGCACTGGTTCCGACCTGGATGAAAGCTAGACTTGGCTGCTGGTTTGTGGCTGTGAGTTTGTTTGGAGCTTGGGGTGATAAGAGTCTTGCATTTGCTTTGGTCCTGGTTCTCTGTGGCTCTACTCCTGGAACCGTGGTGATGAGCCGACGGACGATAACTACTGTTTGCAGGCTGGCTGGGTTCGACAGGCTTGGACCGCCTAGTAGGGCACGACCTGTGGGGAGTTATTGTTGGGCTAGGTGGTGTTTGGTGAACCTCAGGGAAGTGACAGGCCCTTGAAGGGGCTGGTGGGCTGAGACCGGGGCTTCTTGGAGGTCCTCTAGTAATGGGGCTCGGGGTACGACTGGTTCTTGGGCTTCCATGCGGACTGGGACAAAGGCTCAAACCAGGACTGGGGACTGTGCTGTCCAACGAGCTAGAGCCAGGACTTGGGCAGGTGCTGGGGAATGGACTTGGGCTGGGGCAGTAGCTGTAACCAGGGCTGGCTATGGGGCTGCTGATGCGGCTGTAATGTAACTGTGGGCTGGGAATAGGAGTTTGGCTCGGGCTGTATTCCTGATTGCTGTCCCACGACCTGGCTGGAGAGGGTGCTCGCTGGTCGTAAGGAGAACGAAGGTTCCCCGAAATTCTCCGGGAACCCTCCTGTTCACGGCTGGTAGATATTTTCTGAGGTTTTTGTAGCCATTTTTCCAGCTGCCACTGAGCAGAAGGGAACTGAGGCTTAAGAAAGCAAAGAAAATAGAAAATAGAAAACTTTTAATCTCAAATAGGGAAGTAGAGAAGGACACTTTTTGAAGCGTCAAGTCAATGCTCTATAAGTCAAATGTTCAGTTTTCAAATCAAGTGAATAATCATTTCAATTGTAAAAATGATGTTTAAGAAGCTAGAGTATATTACACAGTGTATAGGATAACAGATGAACCTAAGGAATAATTATTGGTAATAACTTCTGCCTTGCCATCAGATTTCCATGTATCACAATCCAAGAAAAAGACAGAAATCTTCATTTGCTGTGGGTAGCAATGTAGAAGTGTGACTCAACCTATGAGCAATACAGTATGTTAATAACAACACTTAAATTCTAAAAAACCTGAATTTAGTATTCATGAGGAATAAAACATCATAATGAAACCTAACAGAAATACGCCTGATCGCAATGATAAAAAGGACAAATACCTTTAAATGCACATTCCATTCTACTGGTGCTAAGCGATGAAACTGTCTAAAACGCACTACATTTCCTGCACGTGACAAATACCCCAAAGTATCCACTCAGCAACATGGCATGACTCATATCTGAAAGTTATGTCGACACAAAACTGTCAGTGTTTCCTTCAATATCCAACAACATCCATTAGTAGGACAGTTCACGTCTGTATCTACAGAAGCTCAACCCATTTATGTTAATGTCTCTCTGTTTGTTTAAAACTTGGTCAAAATAAAGGTGAAATACGTGCTAAAAGGTTTACACTGAAAAGTATACTCACAGCTGCAGCTCAAGCTTGTTGCTCAGTCATGCAATCCTCTTTTTATGCTCTCTGCTGAGCAGCGGTTAAATTAAACCTCTACTCCTCAAGTCAAACAGAGAGCACCACCCCCCTACATCCCGCTCCCTCTTTCCAGAGAAGACACTACACCTCTTGTACCGTTCGGCTGCCCTCCCTCTTTCTCTCACTACCTGGAACTCTGGTTATGCCGCTGTGACTGCAACCCCCATCTCTCCCTGCAGAGACATTTAAACAGTACTCTTTAATGAGAAACACATGGTGCGCACCCTGCCGCCGCCACCGACAGGCTCCACCCCCCCAACATATGGCTGATGCATGTTCGGTAACGTCTCCAGGACCCATCATTCATAAAAGTAGAGCAGGATTTCTTCTGACCTCCTGGCATACATTTCAAACCGTCCCCTACCATCCCCCGCTAGGGTCCACAAACTTTGTGTTGTTTTTAAAGAGTGAGGGGGAGGGGCTGTAATTGTTGATGTCGGTGCTGGTGACATCCTGAAGGATTCCAACCTTTAAGACCGGCCGTGTTAATTTATCGCCCAGGAAAAACTGACACTACATCTGGCCCCACGACCACCCATCTTCCACTCGCTGCTGCATTCCTCTGTCCCCCCACATACCTGCCATCAGCTGCCCTCAGGCCACCACTCCCTGTGAATAATTCACAGAATTGTGCAAAGCTAGAGGAGACAGGCGAGCATTAGAGAAGCGTTGATACCTCCGTGTTGCCGCTGCAGGCCGGCTGTGCGTTGGCAGGCAGCAGAGGATCCGGGTGAACCTCCGGACTCTGGCTGGGGCTCCGGGAGTGAAGGCTACTGCTGCCGGACTCAACGGAGCAGTCTGAGCCCGAAGAGTCCGAGCTGGAATGTCTCACCCGCCTGCCATGTGTGTGCACGCGCTGGGCTGACAAGCTGTCAGTCAACACACACGCAGACATCAGAGTGAGGTCAGAGTGGGTCCGTGGCAGAGAAGAGCAGAGACACACGTATTCATGAGAAAAAAAAACTCTTTCTGAACCTGTAACCACAGGACGTACACATTTGGAGTCAAATACCTCAGGCCGTTCCAGGGAGCTGTCTCGTCAGTGGCCTTCAGGACGAGAGGAGAGAGAACATGAACCATCCACAGCAGCCGGAACACTGAACTACCTGCAACACTTAGTGCTTTACTGCTGCTTCTTCACATCTTCATTAGAAGCAAACAGACACACTGGTGTCAAACTTTGGATCGTTAAACAACATACTTGCTTTACAACTGCCAACGGTCAGAAATGCCTACAGTTGTTTGCTTTTGCGCAGGTAAAATCCACGGACATACCGTACATCAGGGGTGAATAACGGTACGATCTGCGACACCAGCACGTTGACTTGTCGTGATCAGAGTTTAGTAGCTGTGGGCAAAGCTGCAGAGCGCCACCTACCCTTTGAGTGTCATCATCGTCACTGCTCAACTTCAGGTCATCAGCAAGCATCCTGAAAGCAAAGAAATGCACAATTAAAAAGAATCCTTCAGTAGATACTGGCAAATCTAAAACTGTACGCAAATAATTAGAAAATGCTTACTACTCAAATTAATGACCTCAACACCTCCTGAATAATCTCACTGTTCAGTAATACCAAGCACAAAATATTTTTTAAACGTTCACCTCTTGGTCCAAAGGTCAGAAATGCTGGTATAATCAACAATTCCTGTGTTATTTAAGTCTGCGTGATAATGCAGAACAGGCTGTAGGCTTCAGCTGCAGAACATGAGGTTTACATTAAAAAGCGGTAACGATCAATAGCACATCAATCTGTCTGCTGACGGCGCTCACAAATGTTTCCTGACCTCTGACCTGACCCGGTGTTGTACAGCCTGAGACACTGACTCCCTTTCACTGTCTGTGCTGCTCACACTCTTCCCAGCGCCTGCCCGGCTCCTGCTGTGATCTGCGGCTAATTTTAGAAAAGCTGCCATGAAGAAAGCAAACAGCGTGTGTGATATATCGTCCGCCCTCCCTCAGCGGTGTGAGGATTTCAGGACCTTAAGGAGACGGTGTTATCTTGTGTCAGACTTACGACTTCTGGGGTGCCAGGCGAGGGTGGCAGGACATTCGCAGCTGAAGACCGCCCTGACCTGCAGGAGAAACGCCGAGAAATGCCAGGCAACAAACTCCAAATGAACAGGGAAGGGTTTCCAAAAATCCACTCATCAGATGAGGAGGTGAGACATACTTTGCTTTTGATGAGTACTTGGTAACTTTGCATCAACGGGAAAGAAGGTCTGGTTACCCCTGAATGCTTGCTGGGTCGGCCAGGACTGAGTCATGTCCTGGAGGTCAAAGAAAGGTCAAAGATTAGTTGTGACACATCATTTTATGGCAGACACATACCAAAGGTGCTGGTAGACCGGATCCAACTTTAATTTGTTTCATCACATTTCTACACGGTGAAGATCACTGAGGGAACAAGCTAATCGACTCTTCCTCCCCACCAGGGGGAGATGGATGGATGTGTTGTCAACGTGGTGTTATAGTCATATTTAAAACAGTTTAAAAATAAAATTCTCCCACACAACCATGACTAATTTTCTCCAGTAATGTCTGACATGGACTAAACCTCTGCTATTAAAGGTATTTTTAGGAAATAAGTGTAGTTCAGTATGGAAAAGAAAGTTAAGAAAACAGATATACTGTATATTTGAGCTCTTTCGTTTGTGGAAAAAATGTTTCTTGTAAGCTTTAAAAATGGACAACAAAGCCCTGATGATCTCTAATGATCTTATTCAACTACGTTATTTATTAATCTATTACTCAGAAATACATCGGTTAGCCTCTGGTGTAGCATGTAACCTAGAAAGTAATTCAAGTTTTGAAAGTCTAACAGGAAATGGAAACAGTGAAGCTTCAAACTTCAACCGAACCTGAAAACTGTAAATGGTTTTGAAACTGTGCGTGTTGGTGGTTGTTGAGCCGATTACAGCAATTCAATTTTGTTGAGATACACTTGTGCAAAAAAAAAAAAGCAAATTTGTAATAATGCAGCCCTAGCAACCTCAGGTCCAAAAGCTAAATTAGCTGACCTGAAATCTAACAGCAGCGGCTGACTGCTCAGCTGATTCCCTTCACGCAGACCCTGGACTTTAATAATCACCCTCTAGAAATCACTTCATTTGTCCATCATTATTTGGGTTCTCGTGGAAAATGAAAGTACATTAAGTGAAGCATGGTGTTTCTTGTGAATTTGTGCACATTTATATTTTTGTGGGAAGATAAACACAGTGGGCGCTTTGTCTCTGCAAACATGCACTTGATGACGGAAGAGTGTTGATTTCATGTAATTATTTGCCTGCACTGTGATAAACTATTTACAACAGAAACAAGCAGCAGCATAAAGTAAGCTCTGCATCCACTCTGAGCTCATGAGCTGATTACAATCTCTGCTGATTAGGCCGCCTGCAGTCAAAATGAGAAAAACAAGCCTCCAGAATGGTGACAGAACCGCTTTTTTTTTCTAACCATGTCCATACCATCCTGGGCACCAGCGTGCCTTGACTGCTGCTTCACACAGTGGAAGCATCACACCTAAGGGAACCCTGGAAAATATGTTGTATTCGCTTGGATGTGACTGAGTGGAATGTGTGGAAAGACACACTTAACCATAGCTCTGGCATAAAGTGCACTATTTTGAAGATCATGCTTTGAAAAAGTGGAATTATTATGAAATAACAATAAAAAAGGTTCCAACATCTCAGTTTATCACAGAAAAAAATCCATCACCTGAGGTTGGATAAGTTCTGAATGGTAAAAATGATTGAATAAAGCTAAAGTCTACAACATCAGAGGTCTAAAACATAACCCACAATACAATCACATCTGAGTTAAAAATAAAGAAGAAAGTGGTTATTTTCACAAATATTAATAAAGACGTGTATGATCAATTATGAATATGTTTTATAATTAATCTATTTTGAAAAAAATAAAATAAATCAGGTACCTCCCTGAATTTTGAATCCGCTTTTATAATAATTATAAGCGAGCATGGTGGCATCGAGATTCCAGTCAAGAACTTGTTGGAAACTTGTTCCATCAAACCAGAACCATGCTATTATTACCTTCTACACTGGTTAGAGGTCCACAAATCCAGCTTGTTTTCACTGGTTAGCGCTAAACTAAGATAAATATATGAACATAGTTGCTATCAGCAACAAGACAAATGTCCCAGCATAAAAGCAGCCCGTTATCCAGTTCTTAATAGCACAGAGGTGGACCTAAGATGACAAATCTTTATGAACATGGCCTCTAAAGCCTTTATTCTCCTCTTCCGAGCCTCTACAGTAACCCCTGGAGGGGCCAAGTGTTTCCTCTCATCCTTTTTACTTCATTATCTCTCCACTCTCAGTCACCAAGGACACAGCAGCAGCAGCAGCCCTCCGCACCTTCCTCCACCACCAACAACAAGGCCTCTCAGGTGGAGAATTATTATGTGTTGCTATCTTCCTTGTGCCCCACCCCCTCCCATGTCCTGCATCTCTATTCTTCTCCCACCCTCCAGCCTCTGCCCCACATCGGTGACGGGACACATCCACCTCCTGTGCCGTAATATTCAGGCATGCACATCTGGGTTGTGATGACATCCATGAATGTTCAGAGTGGGTTCTTACCTCCGGAGTGTCTTTGGCAGCGTTGCTGTGTTGGCTCTGTGTTACCTGTGTGAACAGAGAGAGTGTTTCACACACGGAGCTCATTCACACCCTTGGCAGCCATCGTTTGAGAGATCAACTTTGACGTTGCATCACAATTACAGTACATGGGGAAAAAAAAGAGTTGCATTTGACACGTCCTGTTTGCGGTGAGCCCGATACATTGCAGCAACGTTTTTTGGATTTTTTTTTTGATCTTACTGTACACCTGAGAGTGTACAGTAATTGTGAGAGTTGTGAGTTTGAGGCTCGCAGCTGCAGATATTCAGATGCTGAGTTTTTTAAAACTTTGTTTCATAGCACAAGCCCCCAGCACATCCTCCAACCCTTTTAACATTTTAACTCACAGTTCAAATTCACGGCATGAAATCAGGCCACCGTGTTGCTCCAGCGTTAAGATACAGGATAGATACTTCAGAGTCGCACTCCCCCATCGCACAAATCATCTGAATGCACGTGGCTGTTTCAGTATGACTCTGAGTCTTCTGGTGGTTTTTTCTGCCTCTTGTGGACTCCATCTGCTGAACACTTACAGAAAGAACAAATCCCACAATTCTACCTGTCATTTAACGTTTTAATTATTAAATTACACATGCACACACAAGCATCCTTGTACTTCCCTTTGTGAGGATTTAACCATCCCAACTTACCCCCTAACCCTAAACTAAACCCAAATCTAACTCTAACCTTAAAACCAACCCTTTAGCAGGCTTTTGAAGTTGTGAGGACCAAAAAATGTCCTCACTTTGCCCCTAAAATGCAGATTGTGGTATGTAGCAAGT
>BJFM01000372.1:1612-12822 GCA_016586285.1 Arothron firmamentum
GGGGGGGGGGGGGGGGGGGGGGAGTAGAAATCAAATTAAGAATAAGGAGTATGCGCATAGGTGCAGACGAGGGCGGTAAACAGCGCACGGACACATGTCAGTCGTGAGTGTGGGGCTGAAGACCTTGCATAAACATTTCCTACTAAATAACAGGAAAGGGCAAACCTTGAAAACCTTGATCAATCATCAGCGGCTGGGCGTGCTGCGAGAATGAGAAAGAAAGATAGAGAAAAGGGGAGGGGGGAGAGATAGGGAACGAGAGTGAGAGCGAGGGAGGGAGGGAGGGAGGGAGCGACGGAGGGAGGGGGGCAGAGGAAGAGAAAGAGATTGAGTGAGGGTGTGAGTGAGGGGGAGAGATAGCAGGAAGTCGAGGGAGAGAATGGGAGAGAAAATAGAAGGAGAGCAAGGGAAGAAACAAAGAGATAAGAGGCTGAAAGACAAAGAAACCACATGGAAGAAACAACAAGGGACACGTACATAAAACAACACAGAACTAGCCTATGGGGAAAATGAAAAAGACACAGACAACAAAAGTTTGGGAAAGAAATACACTGGCTCCTTTCCAGGCCTGAATCTTCGTAACGGCAACCAAAATAAAAGGAAAAACCTGCCCGATCGGCCATTTACTCTGAGTACATTCGCATGTGTTAGGAAAAAACGAACAGAGGAAAAAGGCTACGGTGGATAATCAGCATAAAATTTCATTCACTTAGATTATGCAGGTTCTCATATGACGCCGCAGCGAGCCGTCGTCCCGCTCGCCCTCAGCTGGGAGTTCAGATGTGTGTTTGTGTGCTTGATGTCTGACACACACACGCACACACACACGTGAAGCAGTGACACTGACTTTCAGTTCCCCACAACCCAAACACACTTCTGACTTGGCTGCCTGTGCGACTGCACTTTGCTGTTTTCAGCACGTAGGGCCAAACATTGAGAGCAGTGTCACATCCTCCCTGTGATATAGGTCAACGTGGTAACTTGACTTTCATTGAGGAAGGGAGGGAGGTGGTGGCAGGACAGGGTTGATGCAGATGTCAGCTGTCTGTTTCAGCTCCTGAGAAAAGCTCCACCAGTCATAAGATCAGCAGAGGATTCATTGGTGAAGTCCTGGTCTATTTGTCCGCGTTTAGCCGTACCTGGGCCTCTTCACATACGGCATGTCCCACTCATCCTCCTCTAGGTCAACTTCCTGTGAAGAGCTGAGAGGTCCTTGCGCACATCTAAAGATCTTGCGAGCGCAAACCCAAAATAAGACAAAAGGGGAAGTAGTTTGAGCTTTGTTCCAAAATTTTGAGTCACTGGACCGATGTTGATGGTTGAGCCGACCGTTCCTGCCAGACCGGCGTCTGAGCCCACACACCTTCTGTTATTTCCAGAGCTGGCTCACTCTCACCTCTGCATGGCGTGCTGGTGTAGTCTAAATGATGACTGGCGGTTGTAATTAAGCTTTCACCAAAAAGGGAAAAAAAAGGGGGGGGCACAGCAGGATTTTTCATAAGCATGGAGCAGACAATCAAACAGCTTGAATCTAAGCAATGCAGATGGGATATAACAAAACTGCATTAGAGCTACCACACCCTAGTTGCACGCCTCCAGCTTCTTCCATTAAGGTCAGTGTGAACAGACTGGACACGCAGACAGGAGAAGACAAAAAAAAAAAAATGCACTAAATATGAAGTTTGAAACAGGCAGGTGGACTATTAACTTTGATTGACAATTACCCACAGTTTCTAACACTGACGCATTCGCTCTTCTTTGTTGTAATATATGTTTCAACAAATCAAGCTTTGAATTTGCTCAACAAATCATTCTTATGCAAGCTGCAAGACAAGATGCGGAGATAGCCAAACCTCAATAAAAGATTACTCTTAGCTGTTTTGTAGCGGGGGGCTGCTAAATGGAAAGACAGAATATTAGCAATGAAATAGCTCTGCTTGGAGACAACATTGGAGAAAGGAGTGTGGGGAGCTTGAAAAAAAAAACAGACTGAATATAAAGGAGAAAAGACAGAGTTAAGGGAGGAGAGGAGAAGAGCATTCAGCAAGGAGGATATAAAAGGAACAGAGAGGGGGGCGAGCGAGCGAGACAGAGAGCAATGGAAGGAAAGAGAGAAGGAGAGAGAGCATATAAGAGCGAGGAAAAGAGGGGGGCATGGGAGAGCAAGAGAGAGGAGGAGAGAGAGATCAAGAGAAAGAAGGAGGGGAGGGAGGGAGGGGTAGCAAGTGAGAGAAACAGAGACAGAGGACGAAAGAGAAAGACAGAGAGGAGAGAAAAACAGAGAGGGGGAAGGGAGAAAGAGAGATAGCCACAAGAGACTCAAAAACCACAGAATAAAAAACCCTCTGTCTGTCTCTAACTCTGTATAGATATACAAACACGAGCAGTAATATATGGACGCGCTGCATTTATTCAACAGGAAAGTATAGTAAAGCGTACAGATTTCATCCTGCACCTCAAGTTCATTCAGCAAGTCAGCAAACACAGTGTGGGACTGTGCCGAACTCATATCTCCTTATCAGGAATGCAGGCTTTCTTTTTCATTGCAGTAAGGTGGGAGAAGTACTTTATCCTATTTTAGTCACTCTGAGGTCTCTCCCTTCTTATGTGATTCATGGAAAAGTGTTCTTATAAAAAAAAAACAAAAAAAAAAACCCGCCTCACAGTCTGCGGCGAGATCTCGGCGTAAAGGACAGATGTGTCTGAGGAGAGTAGGCGTGATGATGGAGTGAGTGTCCTACATAGTGAAATGGCCCCAGTTTTGACTCAAGGTGAGGCCCACAATGAACCACAGAAGCCTATTAACACTAGAGGTCTCTGGAGCGCCTCCTGTGCTGGTTGGGGGCGACCACGTTCACACTGGCTGCAGCAGACGCCATCCTTCCATGGCCGCCCCTGTCTTTGTATTAGTCCTCCTCCTCCTGGTAAGAAATTTCAGTCGGAATTACTTTTCTTTCGGCCAAGTTTCATTCTTTTAAATCAAACCCTTTGTCTATTTCTTCTTTTGTACCTTCCTGCTGTTTCCATGGTTACCTCTCTCTCTGCTCTGTACACTATCTATCTCTTCCTCCGTTTCCCTCTCTGTCTCTCTCACTCTGTTCTTATCTTTCTCATTTTGCTTTCATCTCTGCCTCCCTTCCTCCTGCTTTATCCCACACCCTCCTCACTCCAGCTTTTATCTCTCTTCACTTTCATCTGTCTTTCACCTTTCTCTCCCCTTCAAGCCTGCCATTCCATCATGCTGTTTTTTTCAGTTCTTACTTATAGGGAGAAAGTTTTATCGGTTTCCCTGTCAATTCTGCATTTTTAATCATTTCCAATTTATCCACCCTGCTTTCAATGCCAGTGAGTCCTGCCTTAAATTGTGTGTGTGTGTGTGTGTGTGTGTCTGTGTGTGTGTGTGTGTGTATGTGTCTGTGGAATGAAAGCATAGGTGCAGGAGCCTTTTTGCCATCATAAAGAAAGAAGGATGATTTCTGTCATGATATCAGGAGATTAACTGGCTGCTGGGGTTTTGTCTTCCAGGGCGGCAAAAATGGATCCCCCCTCTGCCTCCCTGCCCCACACTTTATTTCCCCTTTTCGTTGCGGACAGCTACTTCATGTCTGCAATTTTGCCAACTGTCGCCTGTGTTTTTATTATTCCTTATTTACTAGTTGTCTGCTCTTCTCTGAGCCGGGGCCCCTCTGAGGCGGCAGCCGTCGGAGAGCCGCGCTGCTCGGCGTGGAGCTGCCTCCTGTATGCCTCCTGTCATCTCCCCACACTGATGAAGATGTTCTTGTGAAGCGCAAATGCCTCCCTATACACACCTCACTTGGGAGATAATCACATTCGCACACGGTTGCGGTTGGTTTAACAAACCACAGCATCACCAGTCGCCACGTGACGCCTGCGCCCTGAACCAGCGCAGCTTAACCGCAGACGTGAACCTCCGAGGACAGCTGTTGCCACATCTGCTGGCCTTAAACCAGTCCCCTGTAGGGTTGTCATCCTGCTGGTGCACATAGGAGGGAGGCTGTGTCTTCAAGACGGTGACAAACTCATTCCAGGAGACACTGCATGTGGTGTGGGAGGAAGTTTTGTTCTACAGCTCTGACTGAAACTAACCTCCCTCCCCTCTCCCTCGCCTTTTTTCCTTCCCCTTAAAGTACCACAACTATTCAGAAAAGAGAATAAAGAAAACCTGAATAGAGGAAGAGGGAAAAAATGGGGTCCCTAGGCGAGAAAGAAAAGAAAAACAATGAAAGAAAACAGACTCAAAAGCAGCCACAGGAAAAAAAAGCGAGAGAGCGAAAGAGAAGGATGGAGAGATAGGGGAGGGGAGAAGATGCAGAGGGGGCACAAAGCAGAGAGAGAGAGAGAGAGAGAGAGAGAGGGAGAAAAATAATGAAAGCTCTGAAAGACAGGAGCGTTTCAGTGGAAATGTATTCCAAGAAAATGAGGAGAGCAACATCACGCTAAGAAAAAGGGGTTATTTGCAAGCCAGAATGGGTTTGAAAATGTCATAATTACAGAGGTGATTGTGCAAGCACTGAGAACCCATCTTAACCAGTTACGCTGAGTTAGACTGCAGAAAGATTTGCAATGAAAATCTGAAATAGGAGGTCAGATCTAACCATTGCAACAGTTCACATTAGATGACTGACATATGTTTCCTTCCATGATGACTGGACGTTTTGACCTCCCTCTGTTTTATCTCACAGCTCTCCTGGTAAAAACACTACAGTTCCACAGCACATTCGAGACCGAGCAGAAATAACAAAGCTGAATCGATCGCCAGGCAAGAATTATTCATTTCTGCAGTTCTTTTTGACGTGATGCTGCAGGAAAACTTTGTGGCCGGCAGACTTGCCCCTCCAGGAGGTTAACTGGGTGTCCAGCAGCACCAGTGATGCTGCCGTGATCCAGGATCTGATAGTAGCTATCAGCAAAACCATCTGTAATAGAAAACACTGACCTTCCAGCTCCAGCCAGGCAAAGAAGCCCCAATAATAAAAAACAATAACGGCCAATATGAGAGCTCGTGCAATGAGTGGCTGCAAATCATCACTATAGTCAGAGTGATGGAATTTAAAGCCTTTTTATTTTGTATTCATGTTATATAATTTGTATCTGGGGTTAACATGCACCCCCCTGCTGCAGAAATAAAAGCTTACATCAGTTTATGAATGGGTTACACTATATTTATCACATTGTATCCAGCCTGCGATCATAAACGTTCATGTATTTTATGTGTAACATTCGTGATCCCAGTCTAATCCTATTCTCCTCCTACTTTTTCCATCCATCCATCCATCCACCATCCATCCATCCATCCATCCATCTATCCATGCCTTAAATCAGTCCTGTACAGCCACTTTGGTATCTACTCTGGGATCTCTTCTCTGTTGTCTGTGCCTGGAAGATTGTCCGTGGGTCATCCAGGAAGCGTTGTGCCCGGACCATCTACTCCTGCCGCTTTTGACATGAAGGCAGAACACCTGAATGCAGGATTCCTCCAAACAAGCTGGGGGGCAAGTGATAAACATGCTGTAACATGTTCAGATATTTTCTGATGCATAGTTTTTTAGGTTTTGTAAGTTTTGAAGACTACTATGTCATTTGCAATATATGCTTGACATACACAGGCAGAGATGTGGCAGGATTTTGAGCAGGCAAAGATCCAGAGCGCTCTCAGCGATATTTTGCATATAAGAATAAGAGGTCAGGCATTAGGACTAAAATATCACCTGAAAAAAAAAGAAAGTCCTGATTCAACAGGCTCAAACCGCTGCAGTTGCCTAATGAACACCTAGAGGGAACTCTGTGATTGCTCAGCTTCTTACAGCAAACACGTCGACACAAGGAAGGCTGAACATCCCCAATACAAACAGTCCTTCATCACAATTCTGCAGACAAACTGAGATGGCAATCTATCTGAGAATGGCTGATCTCATGCTCACTGGGGTGTTTATTATTCAGGCTGGTTTGATTGCTTTTGCCTTCCCCAAGTTTAGCACATTTCCTCACAGGCATGTAGTGTAAACAGCAGCAAAGGCCACAGTGTGGTTATACTGTACTAACTTTTTTTTAAGGATCCTTCACAAAGCCGTATTAAAATGTACTTAAAACGTCCAAGGAAGTCTGCAGCCTCGAGCCAGTGTATCCAAAAATGAGGAGAGGACTACAGAGATCTGGAAAACTACCTCACATCTGTCCCCAGATGTTTCCATTCTCGCACTTTTCAGCCCAAGTTTGCAAAAAGATGTCTCTAGCTTCCTCTGGAGCTCCAGAAATTTGAGCCAATTTTTTTGGCTCGGGTTTTTGAGCCATGCCCCCGAGGCTTGGAAACCGTCTTTGATGAGCGTGACCACGAACACAGGCTGGAGTTCACGACCAGTGGAGGGTGTTACGTTACAAGTTATTTCCTTTTCCAATTCAACCCTTAACAATTGTTTTATCGTTGGAAATAACGCTGCGTATGTTGACCACAGGCATTCAGGAAATGGTAGGAGGGTGGTCCAGTGAGGTTCCCTTAGGTTACCTAATAGAACCTTGCTCTAGGCACTGCACCCCTCAAAAATTAGCACAGGGCTGAGTAAAAATCAAATATAACAACTTTGGCATAATTTAGTAGGTCGATATTTGGATAAATGCTGATATGAGCCCCATAATAAATGCAGAGAGAGAGGACAGAAAAGGAATGAATGACAGTGATTATCTCTGGTTGACCCATTGATACAGTTGACCCCCCATGAACTTTTAACTGATTGCAGGATGAAGTAGTCTCTTTTTTTGACACTTTAGGTGAATAATACAGAAATTGCTCTAGTGAACAGGGGAGAAAATACAGGAAGAGCCGTTTTTTGGGTGACAACCACTTCCTGGCAGGGGATAGAATTTCATTGCAACTATCTTCCTCTCCTTGCTGAACCAAACACATGGAAAACTGAGTACACACCCTCTAAATAGCCTTTATTTATTTATTTATTTATTTAGAGCCAAAGCCAGTATGAAGGATTTATGCTGTTTATTCTATGAATATTGTTTTTGGGAATGACCTGTTCCTTCCCTAGAGCAGGGACTATGCACCCTCTGCTACCATTTGCTTTGAGAATCTAGCATGCAGTCATTAAATCATCAATTACTTAAATACTTACATAACATCAAATCAATGCAGCTATGCAAATGTATTTTGTGGACCTGTTTCAGAAAACCTCACTGAGCAATACTGGGCTTTATAGACTGTGAAGGTCTGACATACAGGAGACTTTTGAATGTAAGGCTTATTGTACATGATTGTTCATTGAGTTCCATTCATGAGAACCTGGACCGTCCTTTTCCAGTCCATCAGTGGCAACACTTGTGAATCAACCATAAACATGTCATTCAACATGCAATGAGCTTATCCAAGGCTGTCGATCCCCACAATTGATACATGAGCAAACAGGGGGACGAAAGGCTGTTCATTTAATTTCACTGTAAAAAAAAAAAAAAAAAAAAAGGTTATGGTTAAATGGGAAATGTGTTTTTGCTTATAGATGCTGCTAAATCTCTGAAAACATCAGATCTTTATTTAGTTTTGTGCTGTTGCTTTTGCTGTTTGCATTCTGTAGGGTTTTGCACTAATGTTCCTGTACAGAAGGTTGAGATGCACATTTAATCTGCACTGAAGGTTAACACTTGACGACTCTGACGCAGGCTATTTTAATAAGCAATGAGAAAAGAAATTGCGGCAGCAGAGCCTGGCTGCAAGTGGTGTTAAGGTTTTGGCAAAAACTTCATTGGGTGGTGAGGACCTCAGTATGGGAGGCGTACCTGTCAGTAAAAACACAAAACACAGAGGTGAGGTGATACGATGTTTTGTTATTTTAGTGGTTCATATACTGTATATATATATATATATATATGAAAGGACAACTAACATACCTCTATGAGGATAAATCACATCTTATTTTAAAAAAAACAAACTGTAACCAAAGGTTGTTTGGATAAAGGTGTGACAGTTAATACCAGTCTTCCTTACATACAGGGAATTACAGAATATGTACAACTACAGAAATGTATATCAATACATACCCTAGCCTAATGTTACATGGGCACTTTTTTCATACGAACAGGATGATTATTTAAAAGAAGTGTGTCAAAGACAAAATTCAAAGTCTTTGACACATTGTGATAGTATTAAAATTCTTTGAAGGTTATTCTGGGTTATTCTTATTGGTGTTATTTCCATATGTGGTGGGTGTTCTTATTTCCTGTAAATTAACACTAAAGGAAGGTGCAAGTTTTCTTCTTTGAAGGAGTGGAGACACAGCTTGTCTTCACAATAAAACATCACACTACTAATTTGATCAGGAGTTGCATGGATCTACAAAACATCAATGAAAGAGATGAGTGGTATAAACAGTTTGCTTTTTTCTTTGGTATGGGAAAAAAACATCGCTTAATGATCAATTTTAAAATGGAGAACCTTTCAATTTGTCATAGAAAGATTCTTTCATACGAGTTACATTATTACATTAAATTAAATAGGGACCTATTTTTGTGAGGCTCCAGGCAGACGGACGCCAGAATCAGCCAGGCTCGGTCCAACGAGCAGGTGGTTTTGTGAACTTGCAGGATTCAATATTGTCCAGTAGATGGCGATGTAGTCAAAGAAACCACAGTTGACTTGTGTTTTTATAAGTAGAAGAAAAATTAAACTCATTGTTGCATTTTGCAGAAACTAAAAATAAGCTAATGGACTTAATTTAAGTAAAAGATAACAGATCAGAACATATCTAATAATCAAACTTTTGGTGTCCCACCTGAACAGTGAAGTCAAATGGAAAATGTCTACCGTGGTAAGTGTCTGTTTATCATATGAAACAGATGAAATAATGAAACAATTCATCTGATTTCATTTAGCTGCCTTTATTAGATTTAAGTAGACATTTGGGGTAATAGAGAACCTTGATCATAGACAACCTTGGGTTTCAAAATTCTGAAAAAAGTTTTTCAATCATGAAATAAAGCTGAGCATTACTGCATTTTAGCATCTTTGCTTGCTACTACTACTACTACTACTACTACTACTACTACTACTACTACTACTACTACTACTACTACTACTACTACTACTACTACTACAGCTCATCTATGGAAATGTACTGTTTCATGTCAAATGGCTCCTGTGAAGATAGGCATTCTTGTGGGTAAGAAATTACCTATAGAGAATGAAGGATTGTTCCATCCAAGCACACAAAAATTAAGATCATGCAGACCTGAGGAGTGAACATTTACTGGTAAACCAGTTTTATTGTCTACTGCATGTACCACAAGTTCCACATCTAAAAGTATTAAATTCAGATTTAATTACTGAAAGGCTGTTTTTCCACACTCACACAGTGTTTTTATCTGCCTTGTTACCTTGTCCATTTGCGTGTGCGTGCGTGCGTGTGTCAGTTTTCTCTTAGTCGGTCTTATTTTATTACAAATCCATACATAAGATCTGCCCTTAAACAACTCCATGGGCTGTTATAGTACAAAACCTTTTTCATGTCCTCTTCTTCAAAGACTGCTGTAAAACTGTTGTCCTGGCTGGAATACTTTGTCATATTTTTATTTGACAGGCCTGTGTTCAGGATGCCACTAGAGGGAACCCGATCCGTCATCTCTGGCCATAATTCACTGCAGTCTTTGAGGGGTCGCTGCAATATGCAACGGTAAGACTGGGTCTTGCAGAGGGATACAAAAAATGGACCTCTGTTAAGCATAAAACAATAGTTGTACAAAAGATATTCCCTGTCAACCCTGATTTCTATAATTTTCTCATTCTATCTCTGATAAATCTGTCTAAAGCTGCTGATTTTATATATACATACCTTGAAAGTCACTCTGTGGAGATGATGGGATTTGATTATAATCTCTCAAAGTTTTGCCTCTGTATCAGATTCCACATAGTAGCACAATTCTCAGCCTTGACACAGCATTTTATCCAGAAATCAAGGGTGAAGAATGCAGCTGTAGCTACAAATCCAGGGAGTTACTGATAACCTCTGTAAGCTTTTGTATGAACAATGGCATTAAGGGAGGCTTTGCTGTACATGAGACACCACTGAAACTGACAGAAAACAGATGAGACTGCATATATGGGACAATTCAACTAGTCTGGCTGCTCTCAAGATGCTCCTCTGCATGACAGTGTTGCATTAACCTTGACTGAAAAGCACAGGGCGTGAGAAGAGAGCAAACGCTTTGTGCTGCTGCTGTAAACGGCGGGGGAAAATAACAACTTTAAGGCTGAATTTACCCTTCGGACCGTGCACCTCTGAGCTGCTGTTGCTCTGCTTTCTGGAGATCTTGTTGCTCTGCAAGATGCCATAGCCCACAGCACTCTGCCGTACAGGTGCAGACCTGTCCTGCTCGTGACTTTGTTGTTGATTTACTCCTTTTGTTCCCAGAACAGCCCAGCACCTAAAAGCTTATGCAGAATTTATGATAAGAATCTCAAAGACTTTCTCCTGCACTCACAAGTGTGGCTTACAGAGTTCACCTATGGATTTTCATCAAAAAAAGACCATTTTAGTCAGTTGCATTTACTAAATTTTGAAAACATTATGCGTTGGTTGAGTGTCAGTACTACTTTTATTTTTTTAAAGAAAAAAGTGCTGCCAAAAAAACAAAAAGTTGACTTACTTAAGTCTAAGTTTTACTTTCACTAGCATCCTAAATATAAGTTGCTTTTATACCATGAAAAATATACATTTTCGCCTCAAACTTAAGGCAGGAGTTCTTTCGGGGCCATTTATGTTAACTCAGTGATTATTCTGCAGGTTTCCAGTGCAGTGATGTGGTTATGTTGACATAAGATAATGGATATGTAGAGTTAAGGGAGTGTAGGAATTTTACTATAATACTCCCAAATGTTGGCTTTAGAAGTCAAGATTAGACTTGACTAATGTATCTTTTCTTGGCATTTGAATTTGACTTTTAACTTCTCTGCCTTTAAACAGGGGACTGGATTTGATCACTTCAGGATTTGACTTGATTTCTGTGGGGACAAGCCAAGAAACAGACACAGAGCTGTTGTCTCTACGCTCTGGATTTAATCTAGCACCTGTTTGCTATGCAAAGCCTCAAGAAGAGCTCTTTGATGGTGTGTGTGTGTGTGTGTGTGTGTGTGTGTGTGTGTGTGTGTGTGTGTGTGTGTGTGTGTGTGTGTGTGTGTGTGTGTGTGTGTGTGTGTG
>BJFM01000372.1:12851-76569 GCA_016586285.1 Arothron firmamentum
AGAGAGTGACAGAGTAACAAATGGGAGATGTGCTGTCATTTATACACATTCACTAATTAGTGTCCAGGGGCAGCCACAAGTATTTTATTTTGGCTAAATCCTTTTATTTCATTTGAGTTCATGGATGTTTTCAGCTCTTTTCAGACTTCTGAAGAGTTTAAATCAAAAGATTGTGTCAAATTGCACAACTTGCTTGTGAAATCATGTCTTCAAAATTTAAACCTACAAATCAGTTGTATAAAAAAGGCTTCTGTTATTATTATTATTTTTAAATCGAAAATTTGTTTTTTATTATACCATTAAGTCTTTCAAACTCAAGGAAACATTGGGGCACACCCTCTATTTCATATATACCTTTTAAAAGATATAAAACTATGAGAAATAATTTAGACTTAGCTTTTGAAAACAAGGATAAGTCCAGAGAAGTTCTTCAAAAATGTAGAGAACCATTAAAATATATAGATGAGGGTCTCTTTTTGCTCTAAAATTCACATTAATACACATCAACACAGTCATGACAATATTAGGGAGAATTTGCTAACTTGTCAGAACAGGTGATTAGAATTAGACTTAGAATTAGGCAGCAGTTTGCATTTTTAAATCCATGTAATCTGCTGTTGTTCTTTCAGTGTTTCCTTTGTTCAGGTCAGTGTACCATGGTATTACCCAGTGTGTCACATGACACTAAGGATGCTAACTGGCACCCTGAGAGGATGACTCAAGGCCTTTACCCTCAGAATTTGTCTGAGTGAGTATATTTGACTCTCTTCATGTCTACCAGTTTCACTGTGTTAGAGATCTGATGAAACAGAAATGATTTTGTTTGATCTAAAGAGATCCCTGTTCGGTGAAGCGTTCTTATCCAAAATTCCCCACTCAAGGAACTATCTCCCCGTGTCTCATACAGTAGCCCACCTCTGATGTATTTACTCGAATCCTCGCTGAAACCCTATCACCAGTCCTCCTGAGGCTGTCGGTATTCAATAGCCCTGTGTGCCATGTGTCATGTTCTGCTGCAGGTCTCCACTTTGATAACATATTCCGTTACGGCAGAATGGATCGTTTTCAGTTTTTGTCATGTGTGGGTCCTTTGTAAAATCCCATTTATCTCTGAGTGCGAGCTCCCTGCTTTTCATCCACGGTTGAGGAGCGTAGATGAAGTTATGGAGAATACCTGTTCCCCCAATTTTAAGCCAGGTTTCAAACATGTAGGTGAAGTGATTGTGTGCAGCAGCTTTATCATCTTGTACTGATTCAAAAGGAGACAACAGCTCGATGATGCAGTGATTTGCAAGTGGGGAACAAAAGTGTTAGCTTAGAAATCCTATTAGACCTATTGAGTATGAAATCAACTGTTCGATAAAGTCGGCCCATATTTCGCTCAGAACATTGCTGCCACGTTGTGGTTGTGCTGCAGCTGCTGTGTCTGACAGCGAGTGTATGTCATGAATTCCATTATACTCAATCTTTAATATTGACTGGGAAATATTCATTAACTGACACAAATGACCTAAAGCACCTCATTGTTGTCCTGAAGAAACCAGGAAAACAAAAGTCTTATTCTAGGACACGTCTCAGTTACAGACTGGACAGTACTGGACTTTTGTCCTTACACACTGCAACAGAGCTGCAAAAAGCATTGCGCGACTCAGGCCTGACCTCTCAGTACGCACTTCTTTAAAATAGATGCACTTACTCACAAACAAGTGTTACAAATGGGGTCATCCAAAGTATCAGAACAGGTCAGGCAGAGGCCAGGCAACCTTGAAGACGCCCCTGCAGCCACTTACAGACAAAGATGTCTGAATCACCCTGTAATCAGATTATTTCATCCATGTGTATGAGTCCAATTGAACACTTTAAAACATTGCAGTTTCATCTTGGCATCACAATTGTATTCCGTATCTTTTATTTGTGTATTTTTTGTCCCTTTTAAAGTCACCTACAGAGATTTGTGTGTGTTTTGCCTGTTGGATGTTGTGGGTGTGTGACATCGGTGGAGTTGCCTGAGAATGTCAGAAGTTGTCACACATGTTTGTGTCCATTGAGAGATCGGCATGCACACTTCCTCTGATCTGCTGTTTTTGGGCTGAGCTAAGTTTAGAGGCCTGCAGAGAGGGTTGACCTGAGAGGATTTTTGGGTGAGGCACAGAAATGGAAGCCTCATCTGCTGTTGCATCAGTGGTGCCCAGCACGCGCCACTCAGTGTATTATTAGCCCTGGTTTAGAACCTAAATTTTACAGTTCCGATTCAGTAAAATATCGCTGTTGTTTTGGTTTTGCAATCTGAAAATCGAATATTAAAACTTAATGAATATTTTTACACTTTATTCATGTTGATTCTACTTGAATTTGCTTTCGGAGTGGCATGTTAATCTGTTACCCCTGCAGAATAAATGCCATGTGCTTAGAGCAGCTATTTCTATTTGGGTTCCTATCATATGATAATACCTTAAATTTGGTACACTTACGTATTTATTTTTTTTAAAAAAAGGATTTTTAATGACTTAAAGAGTCAGACAAAATTCACATAGAATCCATCTTAAGCTTGAGAATTTTCCCTTTGTTAGAGATTAATCAATAATCTCCAGAGTATTGCTGGTTATGCCCTTTACTATCTGAGATTCAGGATTGTTTATGATGGTTTTATCTGTTCGTCTTATGAGGGGCTGTAGATTCGTGAGAAAGGTCCTTGGCTGGTCCTTGTAACCGACTTTGACACCAAGGTCGGGTTTTTACCCTTATCTCCCTGCGGTAGTGTTGGTTAACAGTTAACAGCACAGGAAGTGTGGGCAAACTTATTAGTCATCATAGAAATCACTTATAGAATTTAAACATAGTTTAGTCTCTACTTTGCAAACAGAAATGAAGCCACAAAAAATACTTTTTTTCATTTTAAGTTGAAAGGACTTTAATTTAACTCTGTAAATTATTGACCTGATGGCAAAAATGGATGTTGGAGAAGTTAATAATTTGTGAAAACCCCTAATTTCTTCCCTAAAGCACTACCTACCTGAGCTAACTAATGGGGCAGATGCATGTTCTCGCCGGCCCAATGTTGCTGTGCATCAAATCCTAAATAAATAATGAAATGACTCATGCTGAGTTCATGAGGAAGCTGGAGTGCTCTAAAGCTCATCGAAGCCCCCTGCTTCTCTCTGTATTGTTATAGAAGGCTGTAAATGGTCCATTTTATTATCATAGGCTTATTTATATTTAGGTCACATGGTTACTGACAGTTGCAGCATGTTTTAACTGCACATAAAATATAAAATATACTGGTGAAGTTTATTGAAACATGTACTGTGTTTGCATATTTACATTTTACTCTCAGTACCTTGCTTTATGTAAAGTTTATTAAGTAAGAATCAGGGCTGCGTCCTTCTCGGTGCAGCTGAAATGGAGCCTGGAGGATGTAAACAGAACCATCTTCTTAGGTGCTAATCACACATGTAAGACCCATCATATCTAACTTCAAATTAAGATGACTTCTTTTTTTTTTTTTTGGAAAATTACACTCTGTTATTAGCATAGCTTGAAAACAACAAAAACAACAACAACAAAAAAGCTTTCTGTATATTTGCAGTTGACTGTGTTCCTGACCTACCTGCCATTTTAGTGCAGCCCTCAAATTATGACTGCTCACTGCAGAGAGACCAAAAAGCAGGAGAATGTGCAGCTTGTGGAGAAGGCAGGGCGGTTTGGGGATACAGTACTCAATTCTGTGGAACAATTTAATCCTTGGAAAAAATGAGCCTGACTTATTAAGCACTTTGACACAGACGCATTCCCCTTAATAAACAACAAAACAACAGTGGATGCGTGCACCTTTTTCCAAAGACAAGAACGTGCTGATCTGTTTGGCGTGGCCTCTTACACCTTGCTCAAGGACAGCAAATTTCTTTCTGTTAAGCTAACAATGTTTTTTCTTTTGTGCATTGTTCCTGTTTTGTCAGTCAGCTCAGTGTGTTGAACAGAAAAGTGTTTCTTGGGGGGATGAGAGTGGGATGTGAATGGAGAGGTGAATTTAATCACCGCGTTGCCGGGGTAACATCGAACACGATACTGCAGTCTCAGTCTGTAAACTTGCTAACCGGTTTGACAGTTCTGTAACAAATGAGCCCAGATTATTTACCTATAGATTGTCATTTCTTATCATGTGGCTTTAGTAATTATAAAGTCGTTTTTTTTTTTAACCATGACTCAAAAACAAACAAAAAGATCTCTCCCTGGTGTAAGTTTTCGGGTCACACTGCAGTGTGAAGTGATAAACCTGTTAAAACCCCTGAAGGGAACCATATTAGGAAATAGAGCAGCAGTGACATCCATCATTGAGTCCAGCTCTTGAATGGATAAGAAGGAAGAGGGAAAAAAAGATGTTTATAGGTTGCTTTTTTTGACCTGCCTCGCTCAAACACATGGTCAGATGCCAGAGAGGTATGATGGAATTTTACGAATGTGCCACATTTATCATAACAGCTGTAGCAGAGTCCTCTGAGACCCCCAGAGCTGGGTGTCATGGGTGGGGCTCCGTTATCGCTCAGCTGTAAGCGCCATATACCGGGGATTAGGATCACCATTTCAGAACAGAGTAGCACCATCGCAGAACAGAGTAGCACCATCGCAGAACCTTTAATGCAAACCCAGAAATGTTTAGTGGCCTTTTACAATGATGAACGGTGAAATTGTTGAGTGTGACACAGACAGACAGGGAAAATGATTTAAGCTACTGGAAAAACACTTTTTGAGGGTAAATATTTAAACTATCTGCTAATGGTCAGTACACTGTATCTGGAGTTTGACATGAAGTGTGGGATGTGTTTACATCTCTCTTTGAAAAAAGGCAGACATTTTATCGTAGGTCGCGAAAAAAAAACCAGTGCAGCGGTTAGACCTGAAGTCTTTACAAGAGTCACACTGTCAATAAATTACAGTGGCTGTAGAACGAATAAAAGCAATTTCTATAAAAGATAGATTTTTAGCTGAGGGATTTTTCTTAATACTGATTTTTTAGACGGGAGCATCAGTCAAAACTTGCTTTCCCCCTCTGTGATTACTACAATTGAATTACTGAGATTGCATATCAGTTGTGTTGGAATTCATCTGCTGGTGTTTATGTGACGGCCTTTTTGTCATCCTGAAGAGCTCAGCGCCACCATCTCATCTTTCAATACCGCTGTTCTGTTGACAACAGTGTGGCCGAGCTTGTTGGCAAGAGGCTTTTCATTTGGACAGCAGAATGATATTCTTTGTGCTGCAGCAATAATTTTTCGAGCCTCTTGTCCCCTACGGTCAGAAGGGGCTTCAGCCAATTTGTGACAGTAAAGGTCAGTCCCATCTGGAGCGCTGTTTACGTTCTGGGGTACCCTTCTTCCCAGAAGCCTCTCTGCTGAATACAGTCACACACACACTGGAATCACACAGCCTTGTTCCCACTACTATCTGCATTCCAGTCAACCTACAACAGGGAGCATGTGAGGAATGTGTTCTCCATTTGAAACTGAGTGAGATGGACAAAACAGCAGTTATATTGATTTTTCTGCTCTCCCTGTCACACTTATTAGCATCTTTGCTGCACATACAGTGCCTCTTTTTTTTATTTATTTTTCTTTAGTGTGATGTGTGACTGAAACGTTGGTGTCATGGTGAAGGTCAAATTTGCAACTTGTAAGGTTAGATCTGCACTTTCTGTTAATTATTAGAACAGCGCTATTGACTTTATTCAAGCTTTTCTTGCAAAATACGCAATCTCAAGTTACCAGTTTTATGCTTTTGAAGATTTCTTCCGCGCCTGGAGCCTGACATACATCCAATGTACTCACAGATGGTGGATGAAAGCTGTATGAAGCCATTATCAAGCTTTCACATTATCATGTTGCTCACCATTAGGCCATAAAATAACGACTATGTTATGACCCATGTTACAACTGCCATTATGCAACCGTGTCCTACACTGACCCACCGCAGACTCTCCGGATATGACATGAGGCAAGGCTATGATATACCTACATGTTACCCACCAAAATGTGTGAAAAAAAAGGCAGAAATTGATCAATACACAAGATTGCGTAATCCACGTTATTTACAACTCAGTATTGTGTTTTTAATTCCTTATTTAAAAGCCGTGAATGTCATTGACAGAAGAGTAAAGCACAGCATATGACAAAGCATCATCTCAGTTACAACAAAAGCCATGAGCTCATCAGACCATAGGGCACGAAATCCAGGAGGAATCACTTCAACAAGTATTTGTACAGCCTCTAATGAAAAAATCTGATTAATTAAACAACTACAACAACTCTACAACATCCTTATTACATGCAGAAGTTTTTCAGTCACCTAGTTTGAAGTTCCAGACCAGTCTTCTGTGTCACCTTTTTTTTTTTTTAAATCAAATCCATTTGAGCTCGAATCAGATTCAACAATAAATACAGGGTGTTGATCATAAACAGCCATTAACATATAAGGAAAATTACAGAATATTTGCTGCTTCTCTCTCATGTTTTTTTCAAGTTGAATTGTCTTTGTTTAGTGATATTGGTAGACTGAAAACTAGACTTATTTACAATTTTTCTAATTTTAATTCAAATTGAAGCTGCTCAATGGGTTCGTATAAAGATTCCCATCATCAGCTCACAGAGCATCTGGTTCAAAAACATGTTTGCAAGAAATGTAAATACAGTATTTGAAATTTAAGAACAGTAATGTCTTCTTGAATCTGTAAATTCAGGGTGGGAAAATCCCAAACAGATGGGATCTGTACGGTCTCAAAGTGACTACAGTAGTTGAACTTGACAGAGAGGCATTGTCATTGTCTGCAGTTCAAACTTGTTTAGCCTGGATTTTACATTGTATTTCTTTTTGACAGCATTTACATACTTCAGAGTGTGTATTTGTATAATTTTAACTTTTGTGATTCTCTGTTCTGGGCTTTGTTGCCCATGATGGTGGTCTGTGGTGCGCCGTTGCGTAGGTGGATAACAAGCTGACCAGTGGAAAAAGGCGATCATTACATCTGCCCCATCATGCTGAGACGGTGCCTCCCAGATGTGTCCAGAGCATCAGCAGATTCATGCAGAGGTATTTCGCAAATCTGTTGTGACAGCCAAGTTTAAACAGAGTCGTTGTGCGCAGATGTGAAGCCCCAACGATTGTACCCACTCAGTACCAGCTGCCTGGAGAAATCTAGGATGACCTTTTTTAGAGGTTGAATATCAGCATGCTTTGTGAGCACTGTAAAGCGGTCACGGGTCACGCGATTGAATTACTGCACTGAATACACATTAGGTAGGCTGCCATGATCAAGGCACAGGCAAACAGTCCTTCTCCCCAAGGGGATTAGGTAGAATACATCATTTTAGATCAGTTTTGACTACAAATCAGAGTGACGGCTTACAATTAAAAACAGCTGATCTAATTATTTCATCGTCTGGCTCCAACCGTCGAGGCTTATTAAACAGTAACTGCATCATAAATATTATATTTAGACTTTAGACAGAGTGACAGAAAGAGTGCTGGTGTAAGGAGCACCTCCCTTCCTCCGTCCACTCTCCCACCCACCCTCCCACCGAGGCAGCCTATGATGTAATGTTTCTGCTGCTGATAGAGCATCCCCCCCCTTCTCTCTCTCTCTCTCTCTCTCCCTCTCTCTCTTTTTCAATATTCCATCCCCTCCCCTCTCTGCTGCGGCTGCTCTCACTAGTGGTGATAGTGGTGGATGCATGCGTGCGGTGCCGGTTCAGCTGCATCTGCTGGCATCTCTCGGGAACCCTGCAGAGCTCCTTTTTTCCTCTGTCACCACTCGATCAAGAGCCGCTCCTACGGAGGACTGCAAGACCCTGTCCTCTGCTGATTAAAGGTAACTTCTGGCTTATGACAAAAAAATTATTCACTGTAAAAGAGCGAAATGAGTAGAGAGTAGGCAATAGAGGACAGTGTGATGGACAAAATCGGTTTGCTGTTTGTCCATTTCGCTGTTGGTTGAACTGGTCTGAGCACTGGAGGCTCACAGTCGCCACAGTGCTGGATGCTACAGTAATTGCTCCCCCAGTGTGTGTGTGTGTGTGTGTGTGTGTGTGTGTGCATGTATTATGGTATGGTGTTGGTTTCCATGGTAAAGCTGAGACTTGTCCCTGCACCGGTTCAGAGGTAATTCAGCATGTGCAGGGGAAAGCTACAATTAACCTTTGACAAGAAGTGATTTTTCATCCTCTGTGTAGGCTGTCAGCAAACCCATGTTAGTCATTTGTATTCCACCTTCTTGATTTTTTTTTTTAAATGCAACAGATAATTATTTATCACACTTCCACAGAATACATGTGCCATTTTGATATATCTGAAAAAGGCTGGGTGTGAACGATGACAGTCCAGATGATTGATGTGGTGGGTGTTATCTGCATGCAGATTTCTGACTCCACAAATTTACAGTGCGTTTAGGCAAACACTTTTTTGTTGGATGTGTACTTCTAGTTCTGGGTTCTATTTGTAGAAGGTGACGAGTTGTTTAACCTTACATCTAAATCAGATGCTGACTTAATATTTTATGTCTGGCCTGCCCCACATGTAGATGGTTTATAACTAATTCATCCTCAGGGTTTTCCCTGTTTGAGTCATCACTAATTTCCTCTCCCTTCTGTCTACTATGAGTTTATCCCCATTGAATTTCAGTTATTCCTGTGTTTCATTGTAGCCGGCTTGATGAATTAACACATCAACATGGCCCTTTGGGATAAAGGATATATTGTGAATTCAATGAAGAGAAACTGTGATACTCTCAGGGTCGTTCAATGATATCCCCATGGGAAACGGGTCATATTTGCTGGGGAGTAATTGGTCTCTGAGACACAGCAAACACACACCATAATAGTTGAGGCCATTATTTTTTTTCATTGGCTGAAAAATGGACCCAGCATGTATGTTTTTAATGGAGAGAAAATATGTCATTATCACAGTTTATTGTTATTAAGTCCTGGTTCACTAAGGACACACTAATGCTATTTAGCTGCTAGTTATTATGTAAATGTTTTTGAGCTCCACCTTAAAACAATGTTACATTTGGAGGAACCTGTTAATATTTTTTTGTTTCCTCATTTTTTAAAGTCAAGGTGATAGCAAAGAGAGCACAAGCCATTATACTGTATATCCTTATGCCTTTAAGGGAGGTCAAGGCAGTATATTTTAAAACTTTAATCATTCATCATTTGGAGAAATAGTTGCTGGTTAATTTGTCTTGGGTTGAGTAAATTATCCTAATTCTTGGCTTCGATACATTGAAATAATCTATTGGTTTATCCAAAATGAATTAAACATAAACTAGAAAAATTTAGTTTTCTGTTTTTTTATTAGTTCCTATTACCTGTTATTAAAACACCCAACGTCTTAGTTATTTAATGACATTTGTGCTCTGAGAGAAGTAAATTGCTTGATTATGTTCCCTGTACTCAGATGCAGGAGGGGGCTGTGTGTGGCTGCCAGGGTGTATGAGGGGGGAATGGGGGATCTGAGGTGGAGAAGCGAGGGATGTTAAGCTGCTACAGACATGAAGGGCCACCTGAGGAGCAACCGAGCTGTTCCTCTTCAAACCGACCTTGCTGGTTTGGAGTTGTGCCAGTGGCTCCTGTTTGACAAATTGTTAATCCAAAAATTGATCCAGCCGCCAGTGCTTCCGAAAACATAGTTTTCTGTCCAAAGATTAGGGAAGGAATTAGAAAAACAGCCATTTTCCTACAGAACCAGCTGAAACAGAGCACCATGTGAGTCACATTTACAGTAGAATGATGTAGTGGTTAGTGATTGCTGATGCTGGGAAATCCAGGAGCAGTTTCAGACTGCTGAATAACAGAAAAAATAGTGACATAGAGAAAATAAGCATGTAGGCAACAGTCTAATGAAAGGATGAGAGGTGAGTCAGGGACACGGCTGGAAACACACACGCAAACGTGTACGCATGCACGCACACAGAAAAGAACAGGTGGATACAGGATAAAAAAAATCATGGCTGATACTTTATACGTCACCATCCGACTTACTATACTAGTCACACACACAAACAGACAGCGCCAAAGTGAGTCATTCACACTGTGACAGTACTTTAACAGTTTATACACCTGTGTTTAAAATACGAAAGGTTGAAAATGTGTTCAAGGACAGAGACGAGGCTTTTAAGATGAGGCTTTTAATTTCCCTCCATAGTGTTGAGCTACTGTTACAGTAGCTCAGCAAGAGTTTTAAAAGAAACATTAAATAATAAAGAAATATACACAAAAACCAGTATAAATAATAAACCACCCCCCTCCCCCCAAAAAAAGATGTATAGCAGTTATGAAATAATCGTATGAAGTAAGTGAACGGAATGCAAAAAAGACCATAAAGTGCATAGATAGGACATCAGTAAACATCATTACAGTGGTGAAAATTCAGTAAACATCAGTCCAACTGTGATATGGGAGTGTTTGTTACAGATTAATAGTGCAGCATATAACAGTCTGACGGTGTTTGGGATGAAGGACCTGCGGAAGCCCTCCTTCTTTGGTTGTCTGAGTCTTTCACTGGAGCAGCTGCTTAAGGCCCCCACAGTCTGATGCAGAGGATGGGAGGTGTTGTCCATGATAGTGGACAGTTTGGCCAGGGCCCTCCTCTCTCCTCTCACCTCGATGGAGTCCAGGGGGCAGCCACAGACTGAGCTAGCTCTTTTAATCCATCTGTTGAGCTTCTTCTTGTCCTGCTCAGTGCAGCCCCCTCCCCAGCAGACCACTGCATAGGAGACCACAGACGCCACCACAGTCTCATTTCAATTTAACATATATTTTGGCACACATATCATTTATTGTCATCTATCCTTTGCCTAGTAGAAGTTATTGAGGTAAGTATTTAAAACACAGTTGGCCTGTGGGTGTGCAGCTCAGCTGTTCAACCCACCCGTAGTTTATCTGACAGCCGAGTGTATACAGAAATAACAAACGTGTCAGGTGAACAGTAGTTCAGTTTGATTGCATCTGGATTAAAACACAGAGCATACGGTTCAAATTTAAAGGACAAGACAAAGAAGCACAGAATACAAATTAGCTCTCAAGACATTTTCAAAAATGCCTAATTGTGTAGTAATTAAACATATATGAGCAATCCATTCGGTGTCGGTTTCATGGGTAATGCAAAAACAGAAAGGTGACATTAAGATGGTCGCACACATGGAGCTGTTTGGCTGTTCGGAGCGCGACTGTGTTTAGAGATCTGCTGGAATGATCTTCCAAGCACTATGGATTGTTTACATAGGGTTGTCTGCACTACACTGGCAGGTGCTCCAGCTCAGGGTGAGGACAGGGCTGTGACAGGTCCCTTGAGTATCCCAGTAGTAGTATGTTTTAGGTAACTGAGGAATCTGGCCTTGACCACAAACACAGAGCTGCTGTTCAGGATCCCAGCACGTTCCACTCACAAGTCTCCCATCTTAGACGTTGCCTAGAGTACAGTTAGCATCTGCTATTTTAGAAGCTGCTGTCCCTCAATCTCAGCACCCCGCTATCTTACACCTCACTCTGTTTACCCTGGAAATAACTTTGGAAAATACACACAGTTATATTGTAGCTCTTCACTTTTAACAGATATTTAATACAAGCAGATCTAACGTCATCTCTGTTGTATCATCAATGTAGGCCACTTGCTAATGTAACAGATTTGTATTGTAATAAATGGAATGTAAATGTTTCAAAGACATCCGAGCTGTGCTGTTAAAATTCAAAGATTGTTGCCAGTGACTGGGCAGTGTGTAATCTCTGAAGGCTCAGTAATAGACGCTAACATTTCTGAATTGTTCACGTTAGTTCTGCAAAAAGTGTACAATCTGGATAATAGGTTAAATAATGAAAGACACAAAGAGGTTTCAACTTTTTGCTTTTGTTAACTAGCCATATGGCTGCGCTGTTATATTTAAAAAAAAAAAAAAAAAAAAAAAAAAAGGTTCACCCATCCAAAATAATGTAGTGGTGGTAAATGGAATTTTTCATGAAACTTAGCCATGATACCCTGTCAGAGTGCCCAACCTTTCTCCTCCGTCCTTCGCCCTCCCTCTCTGTGATGGGAGGAGCTCCAGTGGGTTGAGCGTCTGCAGTCCGTAGTAAGACTCAGTGTGAGGGAGGCTGTGGATCTGTGGACCGTGGAGCTGTCATTTACTGGAGCTACTGAACCCCTGTTTACGTGTATTTTCTTTTCACATTTCGTGGAGGAGTCAGGTTTTTGGTCACCAAAAGGAAACATTTGTGGGACCAGAGTGTAAGTAACTTCTATAGATACTTTCCATGCCTTCATTAACTTTATGTCACTGTGGCTTCATGAATTATGGAAGTGGCCACGCTGCAGTTCTTGTTACCTGTTGAAACCATGAGCAGGCGACCAGTCATTTTGCTGTTGAAGAGACTTTTAAACTTGATTATCAGTTTCTTTCCTGGTAGCTGATGGGGATAAGTAGGTATGAGCAGACGTGCAACGGCCCCGTCTGCTGCAGTCAGTCTTTATCGCAGTGTGATAACAGGGCAAAGGAGTCATTAGACGACCTAGTCTAAGGACACCTTGTGTTTACATTTCTGGGGGAGGTTGTATGTGTAGGAGCCACCCTTCTATTAAAATTTGGAAAGAACCACTCACCTGGGCTCACTGCCTGGTGTGTGATTGTGACTTGTGAATTGGTGAACATGCCAGGCAGTGCACGCACATCAGCTCCCAGCCTGGAACTTTGTTTGAAACCAGACGAGTGTGGAAAGGCTAATGGGCGAGAAGGAGAACACGAAGGCCCTAATTGTCCCGTGGCTGGTGTAGCCGAGAGGCTGCACAGTCAAACTGGTAAGAGGATTTGTGTTGCGACGCTGGTCAGGGGTCCTTGCTGCGATGTTGGCAGCTGTGAGACAGAAACATCAGGTGCTGCTGTCAGATATTCAAATCTCTCCCACGTGCTGTTGGCAACCACATGTCCAGTCATTACAATTAGTCTAAGGGTGGCCCGTTTGTGTCAAGATTAAAAATTACATTATTGCACAATAGATCAATTATATTTTTATTTTATTTTATTTTTTAATACAAAGGGCTCAAGCTCCCTGTTTGCCAAGCAATAGGCGCAAGACTAGGTGTCCGTATTTACTTAATTTACGTTTAAATAGCCCTCTGAGGTGTGTTTTAAGTTGTGCTATAATTTTATCGAATGTATAATACATACATTTAGACATTTTTAAAGTATGATGAAGGAATATTGATATATATGATGTTGTAAATAATGTATTTTTTTTATATTTTGATAATTTTTAATTTGTAGTATATAAAGAATACACAATGTTTAATGTGATAGAGTAATGTTCATTTTTTAGTTTAAATTTAAGAAATTGAACACAGGTGGATTCATATTCGTGGCAGCCTTTTTTTTTTATTCGTGCATGGAGATTCATCTGTCTGCTGCAGAAGAAAAGCTTATGTATGCTGACCTCGGCCCGCTGTTTTCTTTTGAGTTGATCCACAATGAAAACAGCTGGCACTTGCATTCTGGATACTGACGGCCTTGACAATGAACCGTCTGTATGTCGCTGTCGAAAAAGCTTTGGCTCACTGATAAACCACTCTGTCTCTAATATTAGTACCCCAAAAACCAAGCCTGTCCACACAAATACTGTTCATGACATAATGAGGATTTCCTGCTATGACAACCTGCGTGTCAGTGGAACTGGAACGCTTTCGATCTGACTGTACATAGTGGAAGCAGATTTCATGTGTTTCTTTTCTACCTTATGGTAAAATAACATCTGTACATTGTTCAAAGCAGTGAGAAACCTGTTGCACATTGGTAAATCTCTTCAGTTGAGTAGAAAAGGAAAGAAATCAGAAGTGATAAGTAGAAGCCAAAATAAAGCTCACAGAACCTTACTGTTTTATCACAGCCTAATCCTCTGTGCTGGGCTCATATGCACATGTTTCCGTTTTGTCAGCATATCCCAAGGGCATATTCTTAGCATTGGGCTGCTCTGATCCATCTCCTTCATCTGTTTATATAGCACTGTTGCCCTGTGTGTGTGTGTGTGTGTGTGTGTGTGTGTGTGTGTGTGTGTGTGTGTGTGTGTGTGTGTGTGTGTGTGTGTGTGTGTGTGTGTGTGTGTGTGTGTGTGTTGGATGACAGATTTCAGTTTATATAGTGCATTAATAGTAATAAATAATGAGTTATTTAAAGAAAGCATAAATCTGATGGTTGATTGCCTTTTGCATGTTATTGGTATGTTTTTTGCATTGTTTTCTTTCCAAAATGTTGCTGTAAAAAAGTAAAACAGCCATTGTCTGTTAGTTACAGTAAAAGATAGATAGAAAAGTGATTGTATTTGTTTCTTATCAGATAATTAAATATATAAAACACAAGTGAAATCTGATGTCATAAATTTAATGTGGAAGCACAAAGTCACTTTCACAATATTTTGAAAAATGTTTGTTTTCCATAGTCATTAGAGTTTGAACTTTGGTTTAATATAAGGGTTTTACTGTTGGTGCTGAACCAAAAAAATCAGCCTGGATGTTTTCCAGAGTATCTGTCTTTCTGTAATGCTGAGGTTGAGCAGCAAAAGGGTTAATAGCTGAGGCAGAGGAGGGCTGAGCACTGAAGTGGCCAGCCACTTGTAACCTAAAGGTTAAATACGGGTCTTCAGGGAGTCCTATTACTGTGTACTCACTGATGGGAACTCTGCAAACACGCTTTCTGGGAGCACAGCGGGCTTCTCTGTTTAGTCCCAGTGCAGCACTGTGCCACAATGTGGGAAACAGCTTGACATGGAGCAAGGCCAGATAACTATGTTTGCACCAGTGTGACACATACAGTCAAATCTTTGATTTACCCATATGAACCATCATGTGAACACATCACATGTGGACTGGCACTCTCTGTTATGCACCATTTTGTTTTGACTGTACACAGCACAAAACTGCATTGTGGACAGTTCAGTGAAACAGCTTTGGGAAAGTATAATGTGTTTTTCCTTGTTCCCAGCTAGCAAAAATGTGTGAAAAAAAATAGTTGTCCATGCAGGGTGTGTTTTCCATTCATCTTCACAACTGTTGCAGTTGTATGAAAAAAGCCAAAGTTCTTTTTAAGGCACTTTCAGACACTAAATGTGCATATCTATACAGTCCCGTCCTTTCGCTCAGGTTCTTCCCGTGTGATTTAGTGGGCCTTCTTAATGAAATCAACCTTGAGCTGAGCCTGCTTTAGCAGCCTGTCCCTCCCCCACTGCTGAGATTTGATATTTCTGGGTGATCAGGGTGATGCCCTCTACTCTGCTAATGGTGCTAATAAGGCTCTCAGGCATTCGTGTTTAATGTCTAATTAACTTACTGAAAACAAGATGTGCTTTCTTTTAATATCAGTATGTTCGCCATTCACTTTCTTTATTAGATGGATCTAGTAAGGTGTGGATGTGATCTATGCATTTATCCTTTGCAGTTTGCGATGCAGTTGTTCTCCATCATCATCATTGACACAGGTCATCCTTTTATTTTGTTGCTGTATACGCTGGCCTGTTTAATGGCCTGAAGAATGCCATTGCTTAGTGTACTTCTGTGTTGATGTAACCCAGAGTTGGAATGTTATACTTCGTCAACGCAAGGTTGTTGTTTTTTTTCCCTCTGACTTTTATGGAGATACAGTGTAATCTGAGTTATCTAAATATTTATTATTCCAGTAAGATTTAAAAACCTGAAATTTTCTCCATATCTTTGTGATGGTATGTCTTTTCTTGTAATTTTCTTTGGCTATTTACATTACTACCATTTCAGCTTTGGCAGCCCAGAGACTCGCATGTTGCTTTCTCTTGAAATGTTTTGTACAAGATTGACATTTCACATGGTATGATATGCTCATTCTCTCCCTGCTTTATACATTAAGCCCAAGAGATGGAAATATAGATAGAGGAACTTGTTTAAATGGAACAGTCATAGGACACGCACCACCTAAAAGCTTCCTGTGGCAGGACAGTGTTAGTCAGGCCCAGCAGAGTGGCTGGTGGGGCAGATGTTTTAAGTGAGAGGCAGAGTAGATAGCACTGTCTGAATTATTCATCAGCCTGGACTGAAGATGTGATATATTAAGACACAGCACACAAACCACCTTAAGGCCTTTTTTAGCAAGTTTTGAGCAGCACGGGTGGCTGCAGGGCTGTGATCCCCCCACATCTCTTCTTTCTTTCTGGAACTTATCCACCTCCATGTGGGCACTTGAGGAGACAGGGACTAGTGAGGCCTCCAGACATCTGGAGGGGATGAAGCTGTTCGGAATGCAGGTGCAGTAATAGGTTCAAAGGAAACTAACACTGTTGATGTTGCCTGACACTCCAATAGGACTTGGCCTGTGGTCAACGGGTCACCCTGGTTCAGGTAACAAAGGGGATGTACGTTCTTCTTCAACATTAGAGCATGTTTAGTGTGATAGTTTTTCCTGTTTGATTTCCTTTTTTATACAATTAGTGCAGGCAGTTTAAACACCACAGAGATTTTGACTTTTGACCTTTTCAAAAAAAACCTTGTCCCATTAATTTAAATATTCTTCTATATCTTGCAGTTTAATGGGCCAACCTTGACCTCTGTATGTTGTGAAAGTAGGTGAAGACGTTTAAGGACTTGTCCCACATGCTGACATCATAGCAGGAGGCTCAGTTTTCATCTCCCAGATCATTTCACCTCAATCTCTCCATGACATCAACTCCGCACCAGCATGAATCCAGTTGTGGGTGCTTGTGCATTGCAAGGAGCTGCCAACACTTTGATTACATGTCAGGTCTGCACAAGCATGACTGACAAAGAGCTACAGGAACATCAAGCATTCTTTTGAAGTGCAAAACGTCAACTGAGAAAGCAAATTTGGCTTCGAAAAGTCTGTTGATTAGGCATCTCAATAGTTATATTCATTCCTTTGACTGAAATATCAGATATACCATCCCATCTGCAGTGATTAACAGGTCATGTGACATATCTGACTGCGTACCTGCAACCCTGTGCACTGAAGTCTGTCATCTGATAGTTTGCTAATCCCCTTATTATGCTTGTCTGGTTAAATAGTCACAGTCAGTCAACCATTAAATCATTTAGCTTATAGGGATCAATGCGGGCCCCACAATTTTCCATCCTGCCAGGCTGTGTACAGTGGCACTGAGAGTGAAAATAGGGAGAGCACATAAACAATAATGTGAAGTTAAATTAAATTTGATCTGTAGTGAGCAGGCCAACCTTGACAAATTTTCCTTTGAGTGACTGCATTAGCATGGTCAATAGGGGTGATACTCTTGAGTGACAAGAGTTCATCTCTCTCGTATGGTTTACCAAATACACAGGCAGAGGTCAACTCTGGCCGTCTAGGATGCTGGATGTCAATGATTGGAATTCACCCTAAATATCGAGGTGTTAAAGGACCCAGTAGATTGTTTGGATGACCAGGATACTGAGACCTAAATGACTCCTCTGGACTTGGAATAAGGAATGTGCATCTCCCTATTTTTCCTTTCAGGACCTCTTTGAGGTCACCCCACATGGAGGGAAGTTGCACACTTTCAGATCTTAAATAATGGGTAAGACCTCGTCCACAAAGAATTATGTCATTGTGCTGGGAAAAAAAAAATACCGTAGTTGTGTTTGTTAGAAAGTTGTGCAGAAAGTGCTGTCTGAATGTTTGCCAGATATGATTATTTTAATCAACTGATTCAGCATAAGAAACTATTTATTTTATCTGTTCCTTTTTGATCAACTACATCATCATGATTCACCTGGTTAACTTTATTTTTCAAATGATACGTCGAAAGAGATCAATGTTATATCTCTGTGCAGGTTGTAACCCTTAATCATATGTGCATGTAAATGCATTACCAATGCTTATTTTCTCTGCTTTTGTCCACTCATAGTCCATATTTCAATGTTCACTTCATTCTCTCATTTTAATAATTGTAATACTGTAAATATATTTGGTTATTTTTGCAGCAACTGATTTTAAACTTAGGAGTGGTGCACAAGTTCTGAAGAAGTTACCTGACACTAAAACTAGGTCTGTAACCAGTCGAAGGGTCTCAGAACATTTGATTTATACTTAAAGTGTGTTGGGTCTTCGTTTTGATGGGCATGTGAAAGAATGGACATTCTAAACCTTTTATCGGGCCTGCATGATGGATCTCTGCAGTCGCCTACAACCTGAACTTCTAAGCTACCGGAATGCATGCAGCCTCTTGCTGTGCACATCAAGAGAGTCCACTTTGTTTGCAGCCTTTCACGGATAATCAATCTAGACGGGTGCAAACGTTTCTGTTCCTTATCGGATTGAATTTTTTCAAAAATATTTACGTTGGTTGTGCTTTTGTTCTTATCTTAAACAGTGGACTGAAAAATGATGGGTTTTTTTTATCATTATAAAACAATCGCTGCTGTATTTGTTGCTTTTACTGAAATGGTCAGCATATATTTCCTTGGCTGTTCCAAATTGTTCGGAGTAGAATGACATAGATTGTATGTACAATATGGTGAACAATATAGATATTGTATCGACATAATACCTTATTAAATAACATTACAATACAAGGTATAAGATACAGACTGTAATAATCCCATTATGAATACAATTTTAAGTATACACAAAAGATGAGAATAGAATGTGCTTTAATACAGCAAACACTGTACTAACTCTGGTAAAAATATAATAATATTAATGGAAATCGAAAATAAAATGTGCAGAAATGAGATCTGTCTATCCTAAGATCTATCCCAAACCTTTGTGCAGACACTTCATGGAATCATGCACAGATGTGGAATATCTTTTTCCTTTTTCACTGGTGTCGTGTTACTTTGCACAGGAAGGAAACACAAAAAGATGCAGCAGATAAGTTTGGAGAGTGGAGCAAGAAAATTAGCTCGCAAACAATCATATTTGACTATATTGCTCTCTTTTGGGGGGATTTGCTTCGATTTCTATCTGCAGCTGTGGTTGATCAGCAATCAACGCAGCAGCTCCCACAATTCCACACTTCATCCAACTCATTTTTGTTATTGTTTTGCTTGAGAGTCTCCTCGCGGCAAAAATTACATACTGAGAACGTTTACTAATGAGCAACATAGATTCACTCAGATGAGGTCACGGAGGAGATTTGGAGATGTAATCTGCATAAATTTGCAAGTAATGTGGAATTTATCTAAACACACATTCTTTAGCTTTAAGGATTCTCTAAGTACATAAATATAGAAGTTCCCCTGTCCCAAATGGAGCCTGAGCTTATTTTTTTTAAATTCATAATATCTGCATATATTAATTTTACCAATTAACAAAACGTATCAAAGCCACTTTAAGATCCACTGTGTTCATTGTGAATTTCAGTATTTTGCATTACATCGTGGTTCTGATTAACTAAGCGGGAAGAATCATTTAACAGGCATTTGTCATTTCTAAGTATATTTTCAGTTGTTGTAAAATCTAAAGAGAATTCAGGTGTTTATTACGGCATACAGTAAAAAAGCAGGTCAGCAGGTTCAGAAGTACAGACTGCTGCCTGAAAGTAGAGCAGCTCACACTGGGATATTCAAAACTAAAATATGCAGAGAAAAAAAACTTGAATTCCCTTATAACTACTATGTATTTAACATATTTTTGCTAAATGGTTCTATGGCAAGCTTATAAAGAGTTTGAATTCAGGGGTGTTTTTCTTTCTCTTTTTTTCATATCTTGAGTAGTTTGGAGTATTTGGACTGAAAGGGCTCACTGCCAAACTAAGCAAGTGACTAAAACAAGGAAGTAAGCGTACCACTTTTGTAGTGAGATCACACACACACACACACACACACACACACACACACACACACACACACACACACACACACACACACACACACACACACACAGGTGATTTTTATTGACATTTATTTCCTGGCAATCCATTTAAATCTGACAACGGATGGAAAGTATTGCCTAATATGAACTCCAGGAAGAAAAACACGCCCTTGAATCTCCCTTTAATTTTTTTTTTTTTTTACTTTTACTCTTTCTTGTCATTTTCTGCCTGTTGCAGAGTTTCTGCTGTTGTTTTTGTCACCCACTTTAGCCTTGACAATGATCACAAGCCTTCCTCTGCTACTTTGCGTTTCATCAGTAGGCAGCCTCTACTGGCTCCACATCTGTTATGGAAACTTGTGCAGAGGGAAATGGAATGAAATGGAATATGAGTTCAAATATTTTCACTTCTGAAACTGGGTTGATTTAGCAATTTGTTATACTTTCAGACAGAGCTGTTGAAGTATGCTCATCCATTTTTATGGCCATACATTACTGTAATTTATCACTACACTTTTAGTGTCTGATAGGAACGTTTGAAGCAGTCAGAGCTTGTGATAAAATTCAAAACCTCTGACCATGTGTCACAAACCCCAGAGGAAATGTGGGCTTGATGAATTTAACTCTACTGAACTTTTAGTTCAAGATGTCCCCTATCTCCCTCCAATAGTTTAATAAGATTTTAATTAGGCAATTAAAAGTCTTTGGAACAGCATATGGTCATAATTACTCCTGTATGGTTCACGCAAGGATGAATGAGCCTTTAATTGCTCTTAGTCGGATCAGGGAATTGGACCTAAAATGGATCACACAACGAAAAGAAGGTATTTCTTAAAGTGTAACTGTCATATTGTCTTAAAAGTAGATTCTAAGTGTCTTAAATGGTTTTGGATTGCTCCATTTCTACATTTAATTATTGTTGTACATTCCTACAAAGTCGTCATTCACTAATGCAACCTGCTCTTTGTTAAAACCATCAGCCTTCAAAACAAGAGATGCCTTTTTACCCAGTGGCAAATTAATTGTTGTAAAGTGTATTAATTGTGGAAAAGACTTGTACAAATGAATAAGAACTTAAGAATGAAAAGGACAGTACTCTCTTGCATATGATTAGGAAAAGTTTTAAGCTTCTTAAGAGCTTATCAAGCTGACAGTTATCTAGTTTGTAAAAAAAAAAAAAAAAAAAAGGGATTGATGATATAACAGTCATGATCTTTTTGCATTAAGAAGACAGTCATATTTTTTAAATATTAACTCATTACCTCTGCCAAGGAGGTTACATGGCAGGAAGTTCTGTCTGTCTGTCTTATAGGCCAAGATCAAAGGCCAAAGGGCTCTGATTATCAAGCAACCTACTTGTGTTACTACTGCCTACAGGTTACAATACGTGGGGAAATGAACTGCTTGCCGAAGGTCTGGGCGCTCCGAGGGCTTTTCTAGTTTATTTTTATGTCAGCACCATTTTCCAAAACCCTCCTACACAGGGAAATAAAAGTCAGGCACCTAATGGATGAAAGGCAAAAGAATTCATGGGAATTTTAATTTCACAGCATCTGTCTGACTGTGATGGCTCACACCGCCAACGTGACCTGATTCCTGTACTCTCTCAGGGAATTACGGTAACGTCATTGACTGTATCTGCGCGTGGTTATGACATAATTCCCGAGTCAGCAAAACCGGTTCCAAACAGACACAACGTTTTCCGACTGGTTTGAGTATTCTCTATCTTCCTGTGCCGCTGGGGCAGATCTCCACATCTCACATTGCTCCCTCACACAGGGTGAAGGCCACATCTGGGGGCACGTGACCCACTTTTTCTGATGGCTGGGGCGTAGATGGTTTGTGAGCGCGTGTACAAGTGGCTTCCTAAGATGACAGAGATGCCAAGAGGTCATATTTTTCAGTCAGTACTGTTCCAGTCATCCAGCTCAGCAGAGCCATGACCCCTTAAACTCAACTCAGATGGCAAATGCTAATAGTGGTGCCACCTGTTTCAGATATATGCAGCGCTGCTATTTATAATGCAAGTAGTGCTGCCGTTGGACAGTTTCAGCCATTCAGTGAAATGGTGATAGGTTTCCTGCACTCCAGGAGCTTAAATACGCACTGGATATGACTGGTGAAGTGTGCTGGGAATTATTGTTGGGGTTATTATTAACCTTTTATTTATTAACTCTTGTAATAGCAAAAGCTCTGTTATAGATGGGAATTTTAAACATATAAATGTCCAAGGTTATAGCCCCAGAAACTGTGACAGGATACTTTTTCACAATAATGGTCTCTTTTTTACTTTGTAGTGACCATCAAATCTTAACTTTAATGTTGCTGTTGTTACCTGCAGGTTAACAGGATGTTTTCGTTTTCATTCCAACTGCACATATTCAATGAATCAGTTCTTTTAATGTTCTTTAACAAACCTACACCAAACACAGCTTCTCACTGTTTTTTCACATCCTCTTCTCTAATTCAGTGTAGATTATCGTCACTCTGTTGACCGTCTGAACTGTTATTATAACAACTATGGCTCGTGAGGTTATACTTATCTAGTATCACTTATTCCCACCCAGAGAAATGAAATTTTTTACACACTTAAATGAACACATTACACTCATAGTATATAGGATGTGTACTTATTCTAATTAAAAGCAAAATTGATCATCAATCAACGCTAAACCAGTCTTCAGAACACACACAAAAAAATTACTTAATGTGTTTATTTCTTTTTAATATCTAAGTGATTGTGGCCTGAAATAATGAATCACTTTATACATGTGAGATTTATAATTTTTGGTAAAGTTACAACCTGTTCACTTATATCAGACTGATAAAGATGCTGGAGGGGACATAGAGAGAGATTTAAGGGCACATCATACAGAGGGCTGGAGAGAGTGTCGTCCATAGCTAAAGCACACTATCACGTCTGTTAGGGAGTGAAAGGGATGATTCATTTTATGCATCATGAAGGAGAGAGTGCTGAAGTGCGGAGCTGCATATAGATTTGTGTGCTGTCAGAGAGGCCCTTGTTCTATCACTTCTGCTGATTTCTCTCTCTCCCTGTGTGTGTCTGTGTGTGTGTGCGTGCGCGTGCACGCATCCATTGGATTCAGGTTGACTTTTTACCTTTTTTTCTCTAATTAATGTCATCTTGACTGTGTCTCACTCAAATGGTGCCTCACTCTGAGTTAACGCACCACTTAAGTCACATACGTAGGTCGCCGACAGGGGCTCATTTTCTCAAAACAACAAACTGAAAATCAGAACGTGACATAGCTTCTGTCTAATGTTGATGAGTTTACACTATTACTAATCCAGACGTTTATCATTGAAAACTATTCATTCTACTACATTTGGTTTGTCCACTGCTCACCAGGTTTATGTGCTATTAGCGTAAAGAGACACTTTTATCGAATGGAAAAGAGAAAGAGATTTAAAACACCTTTGAGATGTATTTAGGAGAAATTTAGGAGAGAATATGACTGCCAGTAATTTTCTAGCCATCAAACAAGTCTGTTGATTTTTGCTTTAATTAGCTACCTCTGTGTTCATCTGTTATGATGAACAGATGTTTATTGTTTGTCTTTGAAATTATAAGACTAACTGACTGAGAGTGAAGAGACCCATGATTTTTTTTTGAATTTTTTTTTAGTTTTGATGGCCATACCTCATAAGGAAGTGTAGCTCCTGGCTGCATTTAATGAGGAGCTCCCTTGTGTAACCGTAATGGAGAGGTGGCCATTCAAACCGGTTAGACTGTATTGAATTTCTCCTTTTGACTAACTAAGTTAAAGTTAATTAGCGTTGCTCAATTTCCCTGTAATCCTATTATTCTTACAGTGGTTCTTCTGACTCTGCCTTTGGGTTTTTTCTTAGAAGTTGTTCTTGGTAGAAAAGACAAATGTCTACATGACATCAAGTTATTTAAACTAAGTCAAATATAACAAACAATGACATTAGTCTTATAATATCCTTGAAATAAGCTTCCACATAAAAACGGATGCAATTCCTGTAATATGAGCCATGTAATATTGGTTTATTATCACTGAAAATGATTTATCGGAAGTTTTTGTTTTATTGGGTTTCCGTGAAAGGCAAGCACTGTAAGTGCAGGCGTGGTGCTGTTGTTGTTTTGGTTTTTGTGAGTAACTGAAACTATGATCTTAACCTGACCTGGGTGTTGTTCTGCAACATTATGAGGCTAAACTCATTCGTAGTCCCATTAGTTCAGTGATATCAGTTGCTCTTTCCACTGAATTGGAACTGAAATTAAAACTATGAAAACGACAAGCTACATTCAGGAGTAATGAGGTCAATTACAGCCTCATGGACTTTGATTTTGTTTTAGGAACCTTTTAAAAGATGCAAGAATAAGACTTGCTAATCTGTAAATCATGCGCACGTTACTATGAAGTATTATAGCAATGTACCCAGTGTGAGTAACCACAGCTGCAGGATACAGATGTGTTTATGGAAAGAAAAAAAAGATGAGCATTTCTGCACTTTATTTCAGCTTGTTTTTAAGACTCCAAAGATTATCTGTAGTTCGCATCTTACAAGATTATTAAACGAGCAGCAGTTCTCTAAATAAATATGTTTGATATATTTGCTTGAGAAAAATCAATTTCAGGATTAATTTTCTGTCAGTCAGTTATTCAGCTTATCCACTTATCCCTCAAAATCAATAAACAAGCCCTCAAGCCTGCCTATAAAAATCCCTCATCAGACTAACGTTGCTTTCTCCTCACAGATCTGAGAGGCAGCAGCCTGTACGCATGGAGGCTGACCAACAGAGGCTGTCCGTCCCGTTCTGAGGCCACAGATCTCCATTCCGAACCAGCATCATCTTCAGCAGGCCCAGGGGACTGCCTGGACCTTACAACTGTGCAGTTTCCATTCAAACCCCCTGAAGCAGCAGAGAAAGAGAGAGAGAGAGAGAGAGAGAGAGAGAGAGAGAGAGAGAGAGAGAGAGAGAGAGAGAGAAACAACATAAATAGAGCTTAATAAGAGACTCTTCATGAATTCTGCCAAAGTCTGAAAGGCAAAGAGTAGCTGGCAGTCCTTCGAAGGAATGTGGACAATGAAGATGGCTGTGCTGCATCTTCCAGTCTTTACTGTCCTCCTTGTCTGTTACTTTCAGACTGGGATCACAGAAAGTGATGTCACTCCCCGTCTCACCTTCTCCTACAGTAAGTATTAATCAAGTTCTGGCACATGTAACTGCTGTGATGATCAAAACTGTTCAGAAATGCAAAGAAAGAAGGCTCATCGCTTTCTTTTGCTGCAAATGCACCGTTGGCAAAGGGTAGAAACTCTTCTGGAATTCCTAACCTGGCACAGCTGTTCAAAAGACACAGCAGCTGTTTTCTGTTGAGTTTGTTTAATGTTTATTCATTGTAAAATGTAAAAAAAATAGTGCACTCTTGCGTCCTTCCTTCATGAACAATTCTACATTTCCCAGTGGATTTCCCATTCATTAACAAACAAATCAATCCATCTGAATCCATGTAACTCTGTCGAAGCGGTTCTGTATGCAGGACGGGAAAAGTTATGAAACAAACAGACCTATTTTGCTGACCTTGCTAAGGGCGGTCTCATGTAGATTAGAGTTTTTACTACATTTTTACATTTGGACTTCAGCATATTTCATTACGATATATCATTAAAGAAGTACTTTCTGCCACACATTATTCTTGTTAAAATCCCTGTGGCCCAGAGGGATTTGATCATTTGTATGTAATTATTTAAGTCATCCACCACCAGTGTAGTTGAGATGACTACTTGGATTTTATTATGTCCGAATATATCAATGAAACATTTAAAATGAGGCTTATGGACTTTGAATCAATCAAGCATCATTAGAGTCATAATGTCATGAAGGATGTTGCTGATATATCTTTTAGGAATCTATTATAGACGCGGGTAAAGCTTTCAGTACTGGGCTAATTTCAAGTCAGGCAAGCTTTCAAATAGGTCACGCATCCTGCCTGTCTGAGCCTGCAGCTTCCCTGATGAAGGATCTCTAAACCAACAAATAATCTCTCTCTCTCTCTCCTGCCAGCCTCGACAAAGCCCACAGCTCGGCCCTGCGAAGCATTTCATAACAAGACATATCATCAATCTTTCGCTGAAAAGATGCATCACATTCATACTTGATCCTGTTTTGATGGAAAGATTTGCTTTTAGGGTGTGCAGTTGCTGGTAAACACCACTATAAAGCTTCCAAAGTCCACATGTCAGAGGACATACACTAATCTCAATGTATGTACAAAGTATTCAGGAAAGCCACAGCGGATTACTGTAAATAATGTTTGGGAATATTTATCGGAGCTGAATAGACTCATCAGTCTTTCACCACATTGACCTTCTCCAAGAGGGATCATGGAGGAATTTATACAGCTTTAACCATATGGGTAAGGGTGATCCAAAGTAAAAAAAAGTTACTTCTTCCCACTACAGATCCTACAACCAATACAACTATATAAGTCATACCAGTTTTTTCATCTTCTGATAGACCCAGAGAGAACATATAGGACAAGGAGAACATTTCCTAATCGTGAAAGTTGAGGCTGGTAACAGAATTCCTTTTGCTGTGGTAATCATGGTTCTACGACTCTGACGCTCTCCAGCCTGCCACAGAAGGCCTTTGTCACATCGTGTTTGAGGTATCAGAGCAGAACGCAGAGCTTCGAGCCTCAGGGACCTGAACTTTCTCCAGCAGCAGCTGCCTAGTCTGGTCATGGTTTCTGCCCTCCTCCGTCTTATCTGCAGTGGATGCCAGTTAGCCTGACAGTTAACATGCTTTAACCCTGGAAGTGCAAGCTTGCTCTAAGTGCTCCGCTGCCTCTCATCCGGGAAGGTATCTGGCTCCCCTGCCTTTTCTTGTCCTCCCTGTCCCCTGGTCTCCTCCTCTGCCTTAATGAAGAAAGTCATCTGTCTTGAATAATGAATGGGGATTTGTATGTGTTATGGTGTGAGCACTTGCCTGGTTCTCATTGTGCGCCTATCAGGAAGGCTCATCGGTTCAGGCAGTAGAGTCTGCATCTGTTTTCTGTCTGCTTTGGTTCTAGTCTTTAATGTAAACCATCCTGGATGTCTTGTATTTGCAGCAATATTTAAAATTACACCTAGCAACCAGTCAGCTCTCTGTTAAACATCATGTACCGAGCACGGTTAGCGTTTTTAATTATTGAAAAGCTGTCATGTCGTTACGAGTCGATTTAACCACTTTTAAGTAATTTTGAATGACAGCAGTGTCAAGTGAGATAACAGCTTTTGAATATCGAACTGGTATCATGTTGCTAAGGAGCAGTTCTCAAGGGCATGAATGCTTTAATGCATCCACTAGTTAATATCTTTGAGATTACACAGATGGGAAATTTATAGTAACTCTTATCAGGTTGTGATCCCCTGAGTTGTAACATGGTATTGCATCTGTCGCCTTCATGTTACTTCATTTATAAAAAATGAAACGAGCCTAGAATAAATAGAACAGCCATTTTTATCATTTTAAACATTAGATTAAGGCTTGATGGAGTGCTTGCTGAAGAAATTAAATATCCATCATCGAATACTATGGTTACTACAGTTGTTGCTTTTCTGACACTTGTATGTTGTCATTAGTAGTCAAATTGCATGATATGAGATGACAGGCCATCCCACAGGGAGCAGATATGAATAACTCAAACAGACACCTTCAACACCCGGTGAAACGCTGGGAAGTTGTTGTGGCGACAGAGCTCTTAATGTACATACACAACATGCAGGCAGCCTGGCCAGCTGGAAATGTGCCCAGACCTTAGTCGGAGCTCAGATCCTGATGTTCCAGACCTGTTGTGAGGAGCAGGTCATGGTGATTTCCTGATGAGTCAGTGCATGGTTGACACTGGTGTGATCAGTGTGGGGTCAACCTTTATAGCTCCCTGACCAAAACATTTCCCAATCCTACTACAACCCAACCTTTCTCATGAGACTACAAATGTAGTTTTATTATATTTCTATGAATTTGTTTCATTGAAATGTAATTAAAACCACATGGCCTCTTCCTGTCTTCAGCTCCTCTGAAAACCAGCTGTCACAAACTAATACCAGTTAAAGGCACAGCTCCATTACAAATTCTTCCTCAGTAGCATGTAATTTTATCTACGTTTCTTCAACATCCAATTCTGTTGAATAGGTACTTTTAGCGGTGGTAACATTACACCGTATAAAAGAAGTGATTAAAGATGAGTAGAGCTGAGGTGAATGCAGATGGTAGCATGCTGTGGAAAAGAAGCATTAGAGTAAAATCACGGGCTTTGCTTATCCAATTCCAATGTGCCACATGAAACAGTCATTTTGAATTACATAAAGTGCCCAGATAATGCTAATCCCATGCAAATTAGGCTTTAGTTTCACTCCACCAAAGTTGCTCCGGCTCATCTCCTTACTTTTGTCTCAACACTTTGCAATTTTCCTGGCATTTACCGTATTTATAGCAGTTACAACACTTTCCAGCCTCTCTGCCACCAATCTGAGAATCAGATGGTACTTCAGAGACAGTATTCCCCTAACAAGATACAGCCTCACAAGTTAGCAATTCAAACAGCAGGCATACAGCTTGCCTAATGAATCTCCTGGTGAATTGACCCTCTTGGCTTGTTGTCCTTAATACATTGCAGATGCTTCAGTCTCAGTTCTTCACATTCTGAGATCTGCTCCTCCTTATGATTACCGTGTCAGCAGTAGCTTCCAGCTGAAGTTTCAGATTATTTTTATAAATCTTGTAATTTAGTTTGTGCTGCAGCGTGGCCTCTTTTCCTGAATGATTTATTAGGGGATTTGTATCACATTGGCACAACTTTACAAGCTGGAACTGTCTTGTTAAGGTGCAGCTCAGTCATCCGTTCATGTAAGAAGTATCCGATTGATTACTAGTTCTTTGTGGATGTGAATGCAGGTCAGGTTAATGTGCAGCAGACCAGAAAAGTAAATCTACGTCTCTTATAGTTGAACCATTATGAGTCTACTGCTAGCTGTTAGCCCCATTACAGAGTAGACTCATCTGTTCCAGGTCATCTATTGGTAAACAAGCAACTACAAGAAGTGTACTTATATATTATCATGCCATTTTTTCCTGTTTATATATTATTATTTAAAAATTAACAGAAATCCATTCACTTGTTTGTTGCAAGTAAATTGCCATCTATCGAGTTAATTTATTTGCAGCAGTTTTTTGTGTGTGTGACAAAAAGAACTTGTGCTTAAATGATTTTTTTTTTTTTTTTTTTTTCGCCGTCTGATCTCCTGAACATACAGCTGTTAAATGCTGATAAAGGCTGCTCTCGCATTAGGGGGGGCACTGATTGAATCAGCCTGTTATAGTTGCCCTACAAAGGAAGGCAGTTAGATCTTTGTCACCAAAGGACAAATGACTGCACTGTTTCCCTCTAGAGGGGATGTTCCACACTTTTAATTATCCGTCTACTCTTGCTGGACCCAGACCCATCAGGAAATCATCTGGAAATAAAGGACTCCTTTAAGCCCGGCATAATTAATTTCCCTTCTAAAAAGATTAGCAAGACAGTCTAGGCATGCTATTTCAACTCATTTAGCAGTGTCATTTATAGAAATTACTTTTAATTACATAATAATGTCAATGATCCTGAGTTGCTTACAGCTGCCAGAGTTTGAGCCGTGAAGTTTGCAGGTTGTATGGTTCAGTAAAACATTTAACCACGTCTCTTTATGACACACTAGAGGTGTTTGTTTATACTGAAATCGCATCACTGATGGCCTTAAATTTACATCAAATGAATTAATATAGACTGGTACAGCTTGCACCTTTTCTATGTAGCTGGAAGAGAATTAACCTTCTCTTTCACTCTCTAATTCTGAAGACTTTACCCCAAGATAGTGCAGGTTGAACCTATTCATCATGACTGGACTTTTACTAATGTAAGTTTACAACCTGACTGGTAGAAACCATAAGTGAAGCCTAAATGCTAAAACTGAACATTTAGCAATGTTCTGCAGCAGCACACATCAGTACTCCGTTTATACTGTAATGACTATGAAAAGTCAAGATTGGCCCCAAAGGGTCCACGTATGGGTTGTGAAGCCGAGCCTCTTGTGGTTTTACAGACAGATTTAACTACAATATGGCTGCCCGTTGCTGCGGCAATGAGCTGCTATTAACGTGTTGTTTTCCCGAGGGAGAGGAAGTGTCTCAGTCCTCCTGTACCTCCCTGCTGATGTGAGGTTACACTAGGTCACACATACATGTAGTACAGGATACGTACCTCACACTGTGCTTTTTATCCAACCACCTTAATGACACCTGAACCAATCCACCAGATTTATAGAGCAGGAAGTAACATGACCACCAACATCTACAACTTCCATGCTTAATTTCTTCCTGGAAAACTGCAGATGAACCCATGAGCTTGTCTGATTGTAACAAATGTAGATATTTTTATAATGATAGAAATATAAAAATAAATATGCCTTACATCAGTTTTTCACAATAAATAAGTGCCTTTCTATCTGGCCATAAAGAGCAAAGATGACAATGATTAAATTAGATCTTAAGTTCAGTGTGTGCTTGGCCTTTAAGGGTTCATTGGTTGAACCGATTCATCATTGTATTTTCCGGCTTTAAGAAAATATTATCTCTACTGTTTAGCCCGCGTCGCCGTTGTGATACTGAGGGATGTTGGCTATTTTTCCTCCTCATTTGACACAGTAAGTGTTAAGCTTCTGTATCAGGGCATCAGCTACATTAAGATTTCACTGGCTCCCTGCTTCTGTTTATTCTGGCATGCAGTTAAGTCAAACGCTCCAGCTGGGCCGACACTGAGAACCTCCAGGCTGCTGCAAAACGCAGATACACATGGGCATGTAAAGCAGTGATTAAAGTAGTTGATGATTTAACCCCGCGCTTCACACTCGGGAGGTGTTAATGTGGCGGTTCACTGGAGGAGAAATATGGTATATCCTGTTTCATCTGTATCTAACATGCGGTTTCTTACAGCGGGGGGAAGGAAATTCTTCTCATTCATGTACAGAACATATGAATAATTACACTGTCTTTGCTTGTTTTCTCCAGACGCAAAGGAGAGGACGACCAAAAGGTTTTCAGCCAGTGGGGTCGTCAACTTTACCACTCTTCACCTCAGTGAAGAAGACAAGACGCTTTACGTCGGTGCCCGGGAGATTCTATTTGCTCTCAACCTCAATGATATCAGCCAAGTCACGCTACAGCAAAATGTACGAGCCAGTAATAATCTGTATTAATAAGACTGGCCTGATCTCAGATGTAGAATGCTGAATAATATGGTTGTCAGTATAATGTAAGATTCACTTGAATATAACAACAGTATGAATCTTACTGTGTTTCTCTCCTGCAGTTCACATGGAAAACTCCAGACAAGAAGAGAGAAGAGTGCAGTTTCAAAGGCAAAGACCTGCAGGCGAGTGAGCCGCCAATGTAAAAGCTCAAGTACCCAAGCTCAGATATAGCTGAAATCTGCCTGGCGCTCCAGATTGAGGAAAACCTTGGAAATTTCCTGTCACGCCGTAACTTTCCATTTTAACAATGGGTCTTTCCTATTAAGTACAGTTTCCCCCTCCATTACGACCTTTTGTAAACTTGCCCCATAGCTACTTTTTATGTAAACATACACAGATGTAGAACCTTTGATTTTTTAAATTTTTTTTTAGCTTATTTGCTGATGGGGAACACAGTCAGATGAATCAGTGTTGGTTTTCTTTTAATAAAATGTTCTCTCTGTAAGTAGTTTGTTTAATCAAATCAATCCCCTGAAGTACAAATATAGTGCTCTAGTATGATGTTTTAAAACAAATAGATAGCTGCCTAGCAATCAGCCAATGTTTTTTTGCTCACGTTTAGCCTCACCCATTTAATGTACTCTATTTCCCCTATTGCAATTACATTTTAAAGTAAAAGGATTTTTATAATACAGTTTACAGTATGGCTATAACTGCTTCTACACTTTAGTACAAATATTGGTGCTAAACTGAAATTTTCCTATTATTACAGAAAGATTGTTTCAACTATATAAAGATATTGCTACGTGTCAACAGCACTCATCTGTATGTATGTGGAACATACGCCTTCAGCCCCACTTGTGCTTATATAGTAAGTGTTTTTATTGAAAAGCATTTGTTGGCTTGTTTGATTAGGAATTTATATGTACCATCACTTTTATTAGATTGTGAAAGGGCATTAAAAATCCTGAGGCCGGCTGCTTCCTGCCTCTTAGCCTCACTTAGCAGCCTGCCTGCCGGCTAGAGACAAGATGCTATATGTGCATTATTTTATTATCTGTCCTGCTAAGAGAAAAAGGATGAAAATATTTAATACAAGTTATCAGATTATGAAAGAATCAACTCACATTGCATTTCTTTTTTACAATTCTTTCCAAACCTCTTAAACCAATCCATAACGAACAAACCAGCTTGACCAGCACCTCGGATGCAAATACTAACTGGGTGCTGTCTTCCTGCCGGACGGAGGTCAGCATAGGTCATCGCTCTTTTTCTCATCTATGCACATATATGTGTTTTATGTGTTTGTTCTTCAGAAAACTGCCAACTTCTCCCTCGTCAAGAGTGACACCGGTGAGGTTGTGACAGAGGACGGACGAAGTCGATGCCCCTTTAACCCTGAATACAAGTCCACCGCTATTATTGCTGGTAGGTCTCAGGAGGACTGTCAGCTGTAAGTTAGAGTTCAAGTTGGGCTAGATGTGTCATAGATGTGCAAGTCATTGAAGGCAATAGACACTGGCAATGATGGGAAGACAAGCTGCAGAATTACGTCTGGGTTTCATTACGTGACGCAGCAGCCCGCTCGCTCGTGTTTACTCTGCTCATCATGGTTGTGTTGCAGATGGGGAGCTGTATGCTGGTACAGTCAGTAATTTCCAAGGAAATGAACCTATTATTTACAAGACTCTCAGCCAGGGAACTTCCCTGAAAACAGAAAACTCGCTCAACTGGCTTCAAGGTACAAGAAAAGCAACAATTTACCCTGCGTATCATAATGTAAAAGTTCTGAGGTGAACACATGAAGGTGTTTTTTTTTTTTCTTCTTCTCCTTTTTTAGACCCAGCCTTTGTTGGCTCTGCTTACATACAAGAGAGCCTGCCCAAGGGCAACGAGGTGGGAGATGACGATAAGATTTACTTCTTCTTCAGTGAAGTGGGGAAGGAGTTTGATTTCTTTGACAACACCATCGTGTCACGCATCGCTCGCGTGTGTAAGGTGAGCATCGCTTTAAGGCAGATAGTCTATTAAAAGGTACTTTTTTTTCCTTTTTTTTTTTTTTTTTTTTTTTAAATGCCCCCTCGAGCGACATGGACTGACACCCTCTACATCACTGCAGCAATCAGGCCATTTTTCAACCCATGTATGTTTGTGTCTGCTCCAGAAATATATGTGATCTCCAGGGTTTCTGCAGTGAGCAGAGCTGACACACTCTCTCTGGGCAGTGACGCAGGTTCTCAAAAAAACATTTCCCCTCGCATCTTCCCCTACCGTTTGATTCTTCTCTCCAGACCCTCTCCTCCCCTCGATTGCTTATCATGTTTCACCAAATATTTGTGTTCGCACAGGACTCAACCCGGGAATTGCTTTGGATTAGTACAAGATCCATGCACAGAAATGGATTATCACCTGCCGCAGTGTTTAAGCTTTTTAAAGTAAAAGGCGGGCTCACACAGCATCTCTCCATCTGTTTGAAAGTTTTCTAAACATTGTAACCTCTGCAGTCTCAGCGAAAGCAATCTTTGTCACAGTCCAAGTAAAATGAAAGATTTTAGCCGGAAATTTGAGGATTAGACTAAATTTGTCAGTTTCGAGCTGATCTGTAAGATATTGATACATGCATATCAGAATGGCACTGAAGCTCCAGCTGGTGTTGATTCCTTTAAAGGATTTTACTTTTAAAACATCCCTCCTGTACGTTGTTTACTCAGTCGTACCGTGCACGGGTTTGACTCCATTAGCCAGAATGATGAACACTGGTTTGCTGAACACAGGCAAAACACTAGCATGCTCTCATTTGCAGGGAAGCTGGGTTTTTCGAAAGGGAAACCATTAATGGCTACACGGTCGTGTTTTTGTCGTTTTTATTTTTTTTTTTTAAAAGCCCTTTGAACATAGGATGCTTTTACAGAGGATTAATGAACAGAATGCATTTGGTTTATGCATTATTCAGAAGTCAGTTTAAGCACATGGGCGGCATTAAATTATATAACTAGGCGGAAGCAGCAGAGTTTCTCTACTGTATATTCATCATTAACTGGCCGGGTTGCTTCGATTAGTAGTGTGGTCGCTTCAAAAGCTCTGTGTTTGTCATGTGTCATTTCCACTCCCACACAACACTGCCATTTTCTCAGATTAATGTGCTATTTAAATTGAATCTGTTATTTATGCTAAAGGTTTTATGTAGTTTAATTCATGTATATTTTTTGTCCTATATTCATTATGTTCTAAAATAACAGTTTGTTCTCATCAGCCATTTTCTTTTTAGCTCTTCATTCAAAGAAATTTGGTATAATTGCTGATCATGTTTTTGGCCTGAAGAATACTGTTAATCACACTGAGAGTATTAGAGTAGATGCAATTTTCTCACTTAATTACTCTGCATGTTAGGATGTTCTGTTAAGGCCTCAGTCATGAAGAACTATTGAGGATACACTATTATTTTTTCACCTAATTTCTTGAACTTAAAAGTACTTCCTGTTGTGCACAGATCACATGTTGATCTAATTTGGAAGGGTAGACCTTCACCTTCAACAACATAAGCACTGTAATGATTAATTTTACAAGACAGTAACTCAGACATATGAGCTTATATTGCTGCGCCACTTAATGGCCATAAACTCAGAAATCTAATTTAATGTCTTGTAAATCAGACATATGACCTTATATTCATGCGCCACCTACTGGCCATATAATAAACAGGTGTGCCACTCCAATGCTTGTTTTGCAGGGTGACCTGGGAGGCGAGCGAGTTCTGCAGAAGAAATGGACAACCTTCTTGAAGGCCCAGCTGCTGTGTTCCCTACCCGATGATGGCTTTCCATTTAACATCATCCAAGACATGTTTGTGCTGACCCCCAGTCCGGAGGACTGGAAGAACACAGTGTTTTATGGAGTCTTTACATCTCAATGGTGAGAACCTGAACTAATTTGACCAACTCGAAACCATTCCATGCCATTTAATTTTTAAACGCTTTTGGTGTGATCCTGCAGCTTAACCTCTTGAAATTCTGTTATATAAGTATATCATATAATTAGATGAACTAGATCATTGTTTCTGTTAAAGGTACAAAGGCGGGTCTGAAAGCTCTGCAGTGTGCTCCTTCACTATGGACCAGGTGGAAAAAGCATTTAATGGGCGATACCGTGAAGTCAACCGAGAGACTCAGCAGTGGTACACATACAACCACCCAGTCCCAGAGCCCCGGCCTGGAATGGTAAGCTCCCGCACACTGCCCTCTGTTGGGAAATAACTGAATACTATCTAAGTCAGCTGCCTGGCCCGGACTGATATTTCCATCCATATTTCAACACCCCCCATCACTCTTGTTTAAAAGCATTTTTATTAATTTACTCTCATTCTTACTTTCACTATTGGATTGTTTTGATACAGCAGAATCAGAAAAAAAGTTAATAAATCGCTCTCACGCCGCACAGTATTTTTTCACAGTATTTATCATTCTGTGTCGGTGATTAAAATGTTTACCTCCGCAGTGTATCACAAATGAAGCCAGGACACAAGGCATATCCTCCTCGCTCCACATGCCTGACAAGGTGCTAAATTTCGTCAAAGACCACTTCCTAATGGACAGCATGATCCGCAGCCAGCCCCTCCTGCTGAAACGAAACGCTCGATACACACAGATTGCTGTCCATCAAGTCCAGACAGCAAATAAGGTGTATCATGTGCTCTTCATTGGCACAGGTAAACCACCCCACTCCCATAATCACACACTAACAATTTTCAAATGATTGTATGAAATGTCTCTCTCAGCAACAGTCACATATTAATGACAAAACAATGAAATTACACTACCTTCTAGATGACGGGAGACTTCACAAAGCCATTAATATCAACAAGAAGATGCACATCATAGAAGAGATGGTGCTCTTTCGTAACTCCCAACCCGTGCAACACATTGAGCTTGATACTGAGAAGGTACAGAAAAATGCAGCTTTAAGAAAGAAAATAAACCAGCTTGCCTAACTGAGCTCATGAAGTGCACTAATAATCTGCTCTGTAAACCCATTTATCAGTTTTATGGAAGATTCCATGAGCCATGAAGAGTCACTTCATGTTTAATAAGCTAATTACATACAACTGTCTCTCAGAGGATCAACAAACAGCTGGGGTTTAAACAGCTGCCAATGTGATTAATCCTGAATCCATGTGCAAAACTCAATCTGAGGCTATGACTATACTATTATCATTTTATTTTACATTTTGTATTAAGAGGAAAGATTATTAACAGTTTTATCATGTGGTAACTTTAACTATAATCTCAAACTAGCACCATAAACTGAAATCATTAACTCAGATCTTATTTCCCCTCTCTCTTTTACAGGGTCAACTTTATGTTTCCTCTTTCTCTGAACTGGTGGAGGTCCCAGTGGCTAACTGTACCAATTACCAGACCTGCGGGGAGTGCATTCTCTCCCGGGATCCTTACTGTGCATGGAATGGAAGGCAATGTGTGGATATCCGACAGAATCCAAACAAGTACGCACCTGTTTTGCAGCCCATGTGTAATATCAATAGTTGCATGTTCTCAAATATAGATAATTGGAATTGAGTTGAGTGCCGTTCCTTTTTCTACTGCACTTGTACTGCACTGCTTTAAAACTGCATTTAATAATTTAGTTTGCAAATTATATCCAATAATTCGGCATATAAATGTACACTAGTAGATGTTGCAACTTCCTCCTGATGAGCAGCTGGAGCCATGCAGTTTAGTCTCCCACATATGTGTGTGAGGTCCTGAATTTGACACTGAATTTGAGCAATTGTCAAATACATTCCACTAATTTGACTTGAATACAAATTTCTGCTTTTCAGGGTCTTGCACCAGAATATAGATGCAGCGGACACATCCTCTGTTTGTAACAAAGTGCCAAACCCACGCCTTGCTAAATCGCCCTCTATAAGTAAGTAAAATTCTCTGGACTTTTAGAGAGTTATGAAGCAGCAGGGATATTTTTTTTTCCACACAAGAAGCTTTTCTTATCCAGTATCTGACTTAAACTGTCTCTCTTGCAGGAATGCCTGCGTGCCAGGTGATCATTATCCCAGCCAACACATTCAGAGTACTGCCTTGTAAGCTGCGCTCTAATTTGGCCGAAAGGAAGTGGGAATTCAGTAAAGCTGCCGGTCACTTCCATTACCCCAGCCGAGAGGGGGGTCTAGTGGTGGTAGCTCAGGCCGACAGACAAGAGAACTACCAGTGTTGGTCTGTGGAGGAAGGCTTCAGACAGCTGCTTGCAAACTACTGCGTTAGAGGTGAAGCTAGACAGGAGAGCACTACCTTCACAGGCCGTTCACGTATGCCCCCGATTTCTCAGGAGGAGTTTATCATTCTGCCGGGAGAATCCCGCTCACCACATATGAACACTAAGACCTACTGGAACGAGTTGTTAGTCGTGTGTGCCCTCCTGGCCTTTTCCCTTGTGGTCTTCTCGCTCTTTGTGGTGTACAGGAACCGCAGCCACATGAAGTCCGTGCTCAAAGAGGGAGAGTGCCCCCCCATGCAGCAGAAAAAGCCTAGAACTGTGGGGAAGCCAGTTGAAAACCTGCCACTAAATGGCAACGCGGTCACTGCCTCAGTGTCAGATCACAAGGGCTACCAGACCCTCAATGACAACTACATCTGCAGCACTCCACCACAGGAGTGCTCATCACCCGACAACAGCAAGAGCTTCTCCGAGTCAGAGAAGAGGCCGCTGAACCTGAAAGAGAGCCATGTGGAGATTTCTACCACAGGTCCGCGGCCACGCGTCAGACTGGGCTCCATGATTAAAGACTCCATAGTGTGAGATCTATTTATGTTGCGAGATGGAGGGGAACGAGTGCACTTGTTGAAACAAGACCCAATAAGCTGAAAAGCGAAACGAACATCAGACTCTTTGTGAGAGAGTTCTTTACACACATTTTGCACTTTGTCTTTTTTTCAGTGGTCCATGTACTTTTTGAATCATGACACCCCCCCCCCACCACCACCATTTATTCAAGTCCATTTAAAGCACAGTGAAGAGGTGTCTATTAGACTTCAGACTTTATGTTTTCACGTACCCCTCACAGGAACGTAACCAGCAGAAAGGTGGTATCAACTGTTATTCATCGCTTCAGTTTTGCTCAGTCCGTCCTTGTAAAATATACAAGCAATTTTTTAAAAGACAAAGTGCTGTGCCACATGCTCTCACCAATGGCTGACATGATGTTTATATATATTCTCTCTGTAATCCGGTTCAGAGACTCACACAGGTATGCGCCACACACACACAAAATAAAATAAACACACCAGAATATAGACCAATAATCCAGTGGTATTTTTAGATAGTCAGGGTGCACTCACTATAATATACTCATTGCTTAGACCTAAAAACACAGCAATAGAGAAAAAATTCACGGACTTGACACGTCTGAGCGGCACGTGCCAACTCAAGCTCTACACACCAAAAAACATGTAACCATAAAACAAGAGGTGTCGTGCTATTCTTGAAGCATTTGTGTTATTATTCTTGACAAATATTCCTCCAAGGAAGCCTGACAGGGTTTTCTGTCACCAAATGTGATAAAGGGAAAGACATCATTCCAGGTATTTTCACGCTGTAGGCAGTCTATGCAAAGCAAATAATGTGAAGTGAAACCCTCACCTCAAAACTAAGTAAGCACAAAGGTGTTGGCGCTGTTAATTACTTTAGGATCTGTGGCACTGCTAACGCGCACCCTCGCACACTTCTCACTCGCATCTCACAAGTCAAAGTATGCAAGAAATTTTAGCCATTTTGGTGTCAGTGAAAGAATGTTTCTTTTGCAGAGAGACATTCATTACTATTCTTTGACAATTATCTATCATCACTCTCAGAGGGGAACAGTATTAACTATATATTATCTACTCCAATTCATAGGATTTAAATAACACACATCTGTACAGCCTCAACTGTAATAAAGTTTGTAGGTGACTGGTAATGAGTGGAAGATAGTTGCTTAAATGGTTTTAACCACCTGTTTAGTCAAACAATAACCAAGTAATCCAGCACATCTGTGTATCTTGAATGCATCTTTTTTGTCAAAGCAGGTAAATTTAAGTCTTACCGAAGTGTCAGGAAAAACGAGTAAAATTGAAACTTCACAAACATGCAGAAAGGCAAACTGCTTTACTCAGATGGCGTCAGATTTTGCACAAGAAGTTAAAAGGCCTTAGTTTAATGCAGGTTATTTGGGATCTGTTAACAACTCTGCCTTGGGGGGGAAACAGATAATGCCTTCTGAAACTAAAAATCAAGAGAGTGCCTCCTGGGATAATGGACTAAGCTGGTAGTTGTGCTGTGAGGTCAAGTGTGTTATTGTGATGGTACTGGCCACGCTCTGAAATGAGAGAAGAATCATGAAATACTTGTAATTTAAACTTGTTAAAAATGTACAGTATTTTTTTTTTATTTAATGTTTTTTTTAGTTGCTTTAACCTCAGTCAGGGATTTAGTTATATTAAAAAAAAATGTAGCACATAAATAACCACTGGCTGAAATAAATATTAGCGATACACTTAAGTATTACGTTGATATTCTTGTAAATGGCACTGCAAAATGTGTGACTGCTCATTCAGAATCGATCATGCAGGACAAAAGATTCAAGCTTTGACTGTTATTAAAAGTGGCAGCTTTTTGTGAAGTGGCTGTCATATCGATTATATTAAACCCATTAACTGCAAAACACCTTCTGTATAAAATAAATGAATCGAGCTTTTATCTGAATACAAACAACTAATAACCCACAGTGAAAGTCCAATGCTCTCAATAAGCCACTGTAGTCTGGCCTTCTGGTTGTGGTAGTTCAGGCTCTTGTCAACATGTATTGAAAAGTAAAAAAAAATTAAAATAAATAAATTAAATAAAATAAAAAAAACATGTTTCTATGTAAAATTGTTTTGTAAATTCAGCTGCCAATGTAAAAGAAATATATTGTGGATTGTATTTTTTTGTATCATACATCACTACTGTTTGGTTGATTGTTTCTGTTTTTATTTTGTATTGTATATAAAAAGCACTTTATTTTAATGCTTTCAAATAAAGATCAAATTGGTACTTTTTTATTTGAATGGATCAAATATGTGCATTTCATTTGGGTGGAGTCAGAAACAATTTAAAGCCAAGGAGCGTCTGATAAAACTTTGACCACACACCTCAAAGACAAACACAGACGTGCTGTGTTTTTGTGTGTTTATTTAAATTACAGCTGCATCACCGACGACCGGGACAACAATCATAAACTCCTGCAGCAGCCGGAGCTGGCGGTTCGGGACCGGAAGTGCTAATTTAGGCCCAAATCATTTTTGACCCCGCCCACAATTGGTTCTGGACCAATAAGCGTCTCTGTAGAGCCTCGCGGACACCTGCAGTGGGAGCGTCGTTCCGAGCAGGATTCATGGAGGACCCAGTTTAATGTAACATCCTGCGTGATTCTAGTGCGATGGACGGAGCCAGACCCAACCTCCGGAGGCTGTTTTCAGCCTGCGACGTGAACAAGTCCGGGAAGATCGAATACGAGGATTTTACGGCGGTGTGCCTGGAGCTCAGCGTCCCTGAAGCTCACATCAAAACTTTGTTCGACAAGTTCGACGCGGATGATGACGGATACATCGACTACGGCAACTTCTCCTCTAAGTTTCGGGAGGTGTCGGAGACTCTGGGTCTGGCATCTCTTGGCACCGGGTCCTTCCAGAACCAAAGCTATCCGTGGGACGTGTTGGTGGATGAGAGAGAAGCGGAGGCTCTGGTATCTGAAAGGTGAACTCTCATCCAAAATGCCGATTAACCACTGGATTACTGACGTCATGACTGGTGTTAGATAAGTACTTTTACTCAAGTACTCATAAACTTAACTTTTGTTCTTTCACATGAAATGGTTTTCCACAACCATACTGGTTGAGTATATTTTTATAGTCATATCTTATTTATTGTTGTGCGGTCTGTAGAAAAGAAAATAGGTACTTGAGTAATTATAAATATAAAATAAGAAACAAAGGAATACTGTGTTCAGCTGAGGGTAATGAGCGTGATTAATTATAGGTCAAGCTTGACAATAGTTAAAGTTTGTTTGATACTGGTGGAGTCAGACACTCATAAGTCAACACAGTCCTGTATCCTTCTGGAATTAACTATTTGTCTTCTGAAATCAGCTTGAGGGAACAGCTTGCTGATCTGTACCAGGCCATCCGCTCATCTGCAAACATGACTCTGCTGCAGCAGTATGAGGAAATCATCCAGTCTCTGCTTGGCCACATCCAGGACAACAGACTCCAGTGCGAACAGCTGGAAACCAGTTTAAAGCGGTAGGAACATAACAGCATTTTTGAACATTTAAAATAAGATTGAATAATTGAACTAAAATATGCAACACAATATTTGGTCCTCACATTGATGGGGGCATGATGGTTGGCCTTTCACGTGACAGAACCTGACTCAGACCTTAATTCATCAAGTCCCTGGGATGAGCAAATGTATCAGAATGTCAAATGTACCCATATTTTATTTTATTTTATTTTATTTTTTTACCAGAGATTCAGCATTATTTACCAGTGATCTGTTAAATATGTCTTATTTGATTAGAATAATGTGATAATTGAGTCCCTTACATAGCTTCTATAACATTAATAATAATAATAATAATAATAATAACAACAACAAACATAATGTTGATGATGATGTGGTTCTGATCAACCTTGTTATCGTGTCCTAAACCGCTTTAGATTCTGCCTTTTAAAAGACTGCTGTTGTTGCTGTGGGAAAATCTTAATGAATAACTTATCACATTAAGTTAATAATTTAAAAATAGACGGATACCTGCCCGAAATGTTAATGTCTTACCTGATAATCTGTTCAAATCAAACACATCGGACTTTAAGTTAATGTCTTACGCTCCAAGAACTTGCTACTCCCTGACTCGAGTGTTGAATTTCAGTTTCACTCATGGAAAGAAGCTGCATGTAATTGCATTCTGTGCTTCAGTTGCTCTACAGAATGACAAAAATTCCTCCCACAAGGAAGCAGGAAGAAGTTGCAGGTTGGGGGGAATTGAAATCTGCTACTCTGCTTTCTTTGTTGAGTATTTAGTGGACCTCTTTGTGTCTTTAAATGTTCCCTGCATCGTTGGAAATAAAACCCCCAGTTTAAAAAAAATCACACTGAATACAACTAAAACCCTCAATGTTTGAAAGTTCACTGGCGGAGACCGGTGGAGTCTGTTTTTAGAAGCCTGTCCCTCCCTCACCAGTGGTTGGTCCGTCAGTTGTCTGACGAGAGCACTCAGACCTGCAGCGCAGCTGAACCCGCGGTGTGAATTTGACATGTGGAGAAAAAATTAATGGATCATATTTTTGGTCCTGCTGGATAACTTTCCCTGCCTAGTCAGAGGATTTGTTTGATTTTTCTGTCCACGCAGAGCCGAGGAAATGAACACCAGTCAGCTGACAGAGCTTGAGGACGACATCCAGGAGCAACTCGCTGCGAAAGAGAACAGGGTCAGAGATGAGGCGAGTATGGTGATTGCAAACTTGTGGATGTATTTACTGACTAGACATACCTACCTTTTTAACCTAAATTGCCACATTTGAACTCTATTTGTAATATTTCTATAATGAATAACAAATAAGTAAATAATAAATGGACTTTTAGAATGTATTTTCCTCTATAAAAACAAGTAAGTAAGTGTCCACATTTCATGTGAGCAGCTTCAAGCTTTTCAGATTAGGTTCTCCTCACAAAGAGTCTCTGTAAAGTCCAATGAAAGCCCGTTTTAGAGGCTGCAGCCCAGCCTCACCTCTCACAGCTTCAGTTTCATGTTTCAGGAGCGAAAGAAAATGGAGGAAATTTTGGCAAGTTTGCAGAGGAAGTATGAAAACAAGGTGGCCGACCTGCAGACGACCGTGGACAAACTGCTGAAGGTAAGCTTTCCCACACATCCCTCTTTGAATATGTTCTCACTGTGTGTACCTTGAAGAAGCTATTGTGTTTTCTCACGTCACAGAAAAGAACACACAGGCTTGGGTTGAAATCCCCTACCGTGACAGACGCTAGACAGTATTGTTAACTTAAGCTGTGCTGCCAATCAAACTGTCACCTACCAAAATTACAGTGTAGGAAACCAGTCCAATTTACATTAAATACATTTTTTAATTCTTCAATTCGTATCAAAGATTATTTCTTTTAACATAATCCTCCCTGTCATAAATATTCAGAAAATAACTCAATGTTGTCATTAGTGTTACCATGGTAATAAAAAAAAGCCTTTTCAGTCCTACTAAATAGAATGAAATTAGATATTACTCTACACTAATTTATTGTATCTTTAAAACTTTTTGATGTTGAATTAAATGGATATTCAGTCACTGATGGGAACATAAAGAAAGAGGCTCTCACATTAAAAAGCACCCATTCTTCTGATTTTACTAAATGTCAATGTTTTCTTAAAGCAGAAGCAGCTTCTTTTTTAAAGTAATTGCTTTATTTGACGGTTGTTTTTTATGTACAGAAGCCACAAGAAGTCTAGTGTTTCAGAACAAAATATATTGGTGATTATAGAAAAAGATAGAAGTTTCATGTAAAAACACGGCTGTTTTTAAGCAGCTGTGGTTTTAAATAATACAATACTAATTATTTCTGCAATAGATCTGTGCTGTCATGTATGGAAAGGCCAGATGGAGCAAACAGTCATTCACAGTGCTCAATCTGCTCAATGTGGCTTCAGTGCCAATTTGAGGTAGCAGTAACCTTTATCTGCCTGTAGATGACGTCCCCCTGCATTCAAACAGCCTGGCCAGTATATTCGCTTATGGGCAGTTAGATTCTGTAATATTCTCACTATGCTCCTTTTTAAATCAAAAATTTTTACCGACATTAAGGTAAAATGGCATTAATGTTTGTTTTCCTCCAGAGCCAAGAGGACTCAGAATTCAGACGTACGCATGAGGAGGTGGTCCAGCTCAACAGACAGATTAGCGACTTCTCACAGGCAGGTCATTCGCCATTCCTGTTTCCCACTGACGTGACGTCAGTCGAGTACAACTTTGTGCACCTCCACACAGGAGAACGAGCTGCTGCGCACGTCCCTGCTGAAGGCCCAGACCAACATGGCCATCCTGCACTCGGAGCTGGACAAACTGAAGAACATGTACGCTGATCAGAGAGCACAACATGAAAGGTGACGCTCCGCTTACACACACACACACACACACACACACACACACACACACACACACACACACTAATGATCCAGCGTGTGACATAGGATGATGTGTTTCTTCACAGAGAGAGAGATGAGTTGAAGAGGATGGTGGAGGAATACCAGGCATATTCCAGTCATATCCAGCTTCTCCAGTAAGTCTGTTTTTTTACCTGATGGTGACTCTTTTTTGTTTTCCCTCATGTGTTGCGTAACTGTTATAATAATTGCACCATTTTTCTGATTTATATAAACTATATGCTGTATGAGGTGCACGGTGGTGCAGTGGTTAGCACTGTCGCCTCACAGCAAGAAGGTTTGGGGTTCAAATCTCGGCTCCAGTCTTTGTGTGTGGAGTTTGCATGTTCTGCCTGCGCTCCGGTTTCCTCCCACAGTCCCAAGACATGCTTGTTAGGTGAATTGCTCAGTGGAAATGGATTGATGGATGGATGGAAGCTGTATGTGATGTGTTTATTATTCTATGCTGATTTATTATTGAATCTGTGTGTCCTGTGTCTTAAATGCATCATCAGGGAAACAAATAAGAATCTGTATGACAGCAACGATGGACTTCGCTCTGCGTTGGCCAGCGCAGCTAAACGGAGGGTACTTCAGGTTGTTACTGACTATTTCCTTATAGTCATTTATTCAGTTTAATGAAGATTCCTTCATTTTTAATCCACTCAAAAGCTGTCTCCCCGAAATGAAATCCCTGCACGCAGGATAAAGCCTCTCCGACAGAGCACTCTGGACCACAGCAGGTATGCCTGGCCGCCTTCGTGGATCTGTAGGACTTTTAGCTTTGAATTGTGTGTGTGTTGCTTTCTTGGCGCAGGTCAGAGTTAAATTCCAGCAAGACGGCCTACTCTCATGTGGCCAGCTGGGCTGATAGGTACCTGGACAGTGGAGTTTCTCTCACCATGGACACAACGGAGAGTGCGGGCAGTGACTACGACAGCGACGACAGCAGGAACTCCCGGGAAACAGTGCATCACAGTTACTCGTACGTCCCGTCTGATGTGGAGGTCAGAGCACATGCCAGATTCAACCAGAATGGCTAAAAAGCAGCAGGGAGGCCATTCTGACTTGTTTTTTCTCAGGTATTAGAGATCAAATCTGAAGCTGCGCCGTCTGTGACGCCCAGCAGAGCGAGCTCCATAGCATCGTCTCTACGGAGACGTTTGTCTGCATTTTCTGCAAAGGTAAAATCTTTATATCATGTATTGATTAACCAGAATTTGTTTCACAGTGACAAAACTATAAAAATAATCGGCTCCTGAGTTTTACTCTATCTAATCTTTATATCACTTTAATGACAGTTATATAGTTATATAAGCTGAATGGACAGAAGAAGATAATGTTATCTCTGGATTATGTGGCTACTTGGTGTGTGCATGAAAAGCATGAGTGAAGAGTGTGTGTCAAATGTGTATTTGAGCTCGTTATCTTCTTCCTCTTTTGTACAGCCTCTGGAAACAGAAATAGATGGCACAGAGGAACCTGCTCCGATGTACCGTCTGGTTTTGGCCGGAGAGGCGGGAGCAGGGAAGTCCAGCTTCCTGCTGAGGCTGACGCTGAACGAGTTCAGAGGAGACATTCAGACTACGCTGGGTGGGCAGTCCCATCCACACAGACAGTGCGGTTGGTCCTTCCTTTCAGACTTGAAAATGTTTTTCTTTTCTGATCAGGGGTTGATTTTCAAATGAAGAGCATGCTTGTGGACGGAGAAAAGACCAGCCTGCAGATATGGGACACGGCAGGCCAGGAGAGGTAAATGGAAGAGAGGCACCAAAACGCTGTGGCGAGACAGACAGCAGAACGAAATGATTTTATTTTCGCTAGGTTTCGTAGCATTGCCAGATCCTATTTCCGTAAAGCTCACGGAGTCCTGCTCCTCTACGACGTTACTGCAGAGAACAGCTTTCTTAGCGTCAGAGCGTGGGTGGATCAGGTCCAGGTAACGGCGGAACGGTCGCACATGTGACCCAACTGGCCATCATGAACCCGTTTCAGCTTCCTCTGTTTCTCTGCAGGACTCCACAGATGACAAAATCCCGATGTGCATTGTTGGAAACAAGGTGGACCTGCGAGAGCAGCGTCCAGAGGGCAGCTGTGTCAGCACTCAGCAGGGAGAGAAGCTGGCCAAGGTGTGTTGAGACTTTCAATCCGAGGGAAATGTTTGAGAGAGACGCTTTCTAAATAAACGGAGCTGTCTTCACTGTGACCGTTCTTTGCCCCGCAGGCGTACGGTGCTCTGTTCTGTGAAACCAGCGCCAAAGATGGAACAAACATCGTTGAGGCCGTGCTTCATCTAGCCAGGTAGGAGGCTGGAGAGAGTTGGACTTTCAAGTGTTTTTCCTTCACATACTGTGACGACAGTTAGGGTTTTTTTTTTTCTTTCCATAGAGAAGTAAAGAAGAATGTCAAACTGAGACGAGAGTCAGATTCTCAGGTCAGGCTGAATCCAGCCGGATCAAAGAAGACCTTTGAGAGCTGCTGTCAGCTTTAAATGACTTTTATCATCCACAAATAACACAGTAAAGAAGGACTTTTTTTTTTATTCTGCGATGATGCCTTTAACATTTTTTTAACCTTTAGAATATTTAACCTTCAAGATTTAATGGGTTTTTCAAACATAAAGATTTTTTTAAATAAATAAATTCAGATTTTTAAACTCAGATTTTTTAAAATAAATATATTTAAAAAAAATACTATTAATAGTACTAATTAATGTTTTATCAGCATTTGACATTTTTTATGTGCTTCCTAAATAAATTTGGATAAAAGAGGGCAGTTAAACAAATTTTTTTTACAAACTTTGTTGTAGACTGCCTTAGGTTTTTTCTTTGTTAAAGTTTGTCTTGAAGATCTACATTATTCAGAATCTGGACTACCGGGATATTTAAAAAAAAAAAACCTGTAAGATCTTTCAAATAAAACAAATAGAAGTGGGGAGAACCTTCTATCCTAATTTCAAGACTCTCAGAAATAATGTTCTGTGGAAACGCTTGGAGCACTCGCTTCCACACCGCTACAGGTTCCGCAGCACCTGCGTTGGACACCTTTTGTGTTTGAGTGATGGAACGCTTGTGACTGAAGAAGCGACCTCAGTTTCTTGCGGTCAGAATCACTGATGTCACTAAGCTGCCCAAGGCCACAAGCAGAGCTCCAAGTATTAACTTCCAGGAAATCCCCTAAAACAACAGTCAGAGTCAGAATGGAGTTTGTTTGTTTTTTCAAATTTACATATGTATGTTGCTTACAGCTGGTTGCTTTTTTGACGGAACTAGAAAAGGTGCAATATTGTCTCCAAGCATCTCTGCTGGTTTAGATCTCCACTCCTGGATGTCTTTTCCTCCTAATTGTCGCACGACAAGTTTTGACAGTTCAGCATGAATTGCCTAAAAGAAAAAGCAAACAACAAAAGAAAAAAGAAACAATTTTCTGGTGAGAAATAGCGCAGGTACTTTGTGGAAAATCGTTGTAGTTCTTAGAATGTCCAGGAGGTGGGAGCAGAGGTCTGAAAAACTACAGTTAAACTGTAGTCAGAGTGAACAAAAAAATAATCCATTCTTTTTGTGTTTTTAAGCATATTATAGGTCTTAGAATCTTGTCATTATTACTAAGCTTTCAATGACTTTTTCACAAATGTATTGGGGCACGTTGTCCATCCGAAAAATGCAGCACAACTTTCTCACAATGCAGCTAAATATTTCTCCGAACTTTTACAATCCAGAGACAAGGGTGTAATTACTGAAGCAGCGTATATTTTGGTTTTGTCTAGACACGACCAGACATATTTGCATCACTGTGGCCTTCAGGTTGGGTCACTGTAACACTGGCAACAGTGTTCTAAAAGTGGCCGGTGGAAATGTTCTTTTCATGTTTTTCCATCTGGCCAAAAATCAAACAGCCTGAGCAAACCAGTCAACAAATCCAGAGTCTGTAAACTGAGATCACAATCGTCACATGGAGTCTGGGGATGGGATGACTTATCTCACCTTCACATTGACAATATTTAGGTTCAAAATGTGTGTGATATTTTTAAGTTTGCTGGACAAACCGCTGAACGCCGTGGTCACATCTGAACATCTGCAAACCACCAGATGTGCAGATGTGCCAACACCACCTTCTGTGGAGGATTTGGCAGATCTGATAGTTGGCAGCAATAAGGGCACAGGCATTTACAGGAAGACTACTCGGTTGTAGTTGTGTTCTTTTTATAATGAAATCCATGTAAGCTAGCTTAAGAAGATGCTAAAGTACCTATTGACTGCCTGTTTATGTTTACAGCATATTTGTATTGTTAAATTAAAGTTAATTGAGATCTGAGCCTGAGGCCAAATAATTCATTAAATGTGATCAGTTTTGTCCAGTTTGACTTGCGTCTACCGGCTCTTATCAGGACTGGGGCCTTCATGTAGGCTGACCTTTAGTTGGTGTTTGTTTAAGGGATTGATGGGTAGATTTAGAATAAAAGCGTTGTGCCCCAACACCCCCACACAATCTCACCTTGGTGGTAGGCTCCAGTTTCAAGGCCTTTTTCAGCACCTCCATGGCCTCTTTGTATTCACCCTTGTCTGACAGGAGCTGAGAAATTAGAAACTGTGAGCAAACGCTGAATGCACCAAAACTCCCAGCAGAGCAGAGAACAGATAAATCCCACACCAAACCCATGTCCAGGAGCCGCCTCCTTGGACTTGATAAGGACCCAGACACGCGCGCTGTTTGTGTGTAATATGGCAGCAGACTCCATCCTCACCTTTCCTGTCCTGAACAAGGCCTTGACATTGTTCTGGTCCAGGGTTAGAACGTCCCGGCTGGTGCTCAGCGCATCTTCATATTGCTCCAGCTTGAGCTGAGTGGCGGCCAGGTTGTTCAGACACTTGACTCTGTACTCCTGCACCTCCTCTTCCTCGTCTACCTTCACGCTGTCATCAGCACCATCTGTACAGAAGAAGGACTTTTTTTCTTCAGCTTCATCTCAAAGATAATTCAGCCCTTTAAGAAAAACTCCCATCGGAGGTCATTAGGAGTTCATGTTGTGTCTTTTCATTCACATCCGTGTCTCCGCTGTAATGACCACATGGTTTTATGGTTGCAGCCAAACATCCAGCTGAACATACTCAGAGACATGAGCATCAGTCTGCAGTTTTTAAAACTTGACCTTTGTATCAGCTCAATGAGCACATTTGTGTGGATGCTCCATTTATTATGTAAAAACTATTCATTATATAAAAACAGAGAGGGGAAAAAAAAAAGTAAAATTCTGTTAAAAAAATGTCATTTTTTCAAAGAATCTCTGCAGGCTCTAGAAATCTTCTTAGTTACAGAGACATCTAGATTTTGTTTCCAGTCAGGGAAACAGGAACAAACAAAGTATTTATTCATCATAAACAAATTAGAACTAAATTACTAACCCGCCCCAAAGCCATGCAGGGAAATTGTGGGTTATCACCGCTTTTTTTAAAAGGAGGCCAGTTTTTTTTTTTTTTTTTTTTTTTTCAATAATTGATTGGACTGAGTTGTAATTTCCATATTTGTGATGAGCCAAAGAGATGTTGGAGCCTCTTCTCTCCGCTCATCTCCTCGTCCATTAATCACATGATCTCGATGCCCTGATGAGCTCCTCTGCTCACTCACTGCTCATTGGCACATTACGAGGCCGTTCATGCTTTTCTCTCCACGGCCTCGTTCCCTCGCTGGCCCACCTGCCTGGACGGTGATTGGGGTGATTAAGGAGGTGGACATAATAAGAGCTGATGAGCTTTGATTATGCAAAAAGGAATCTGGCAAAACCAGTTACCGTGGCCCTCGCCGCGGAATGCCGTGGCTCTGCATGGTGATGGCGTGATTAGCGCGGTGGCAGAGCGGAGGAGTGGGCAAACCTGCGGGAGAGCTAGCAAAGATGTGCTTTTCAAGTGTGCACTTTTGTCTGTGATATTTCTGTTTTGGTTGTTCTGGCTCAGATCAACCTACGACAACACTTCCAGGCAACAGAACATACATTTTGTCAGTGAATGACGTCAGGTTTCAGCGCGGGCCGTACCTCCGCTGCGGGTGGTCAGCACGCTCAGGGCCATGGAGTAGGCCCGAGCGGCCAGGCAGTATTCCTCCCTCTGGAAGTGAAAGTTTCCTCGCTCTCGTTTCTGGTTGCCGACGCGGATGCGGTCGGCGACGGACAAAGTCATGGGGTCTGGTTTGTCTCTGGCGTCCAGCAGCTGGAGCTGGTACAGCAAAGGAGCCCAGGCCGGAACATCTGGCTCCCTGAGCGTGAACAAAGACACGTGCGTCAGCAGAACTGTCACCGCACAGGGACAGATCTCCTGGAGCGCCTCACTTTGCACCTCTGCTCTCAGGTGAGGTTCACATGCACGTGGTAAACCGCGTTTGTGTGTTTGCGTCTGCAGCATCTCATAAATGCGTTTTTTAAGCAGCTGGGATGCAGAGTTATCGATCTGAAAAAGAATTTCTCAGGTTCGGACAAAAACAGCCCTATTCCTGGTGATTGGAAAAGCACATGTTCTGGTTTACTGGAAAGTGTGGAAATCCACGGGGAGGTAACCTTGAAGTGATGAATCAGGAAAGACATTTTTTGCTTTTCCAACTTCTGATTATGTGATTTGGTACAAAGAGTACTGGGGTTTTGACTGGTTGTGGAAATTTCAAGTTTGGTGCAAAGTGAGGTTAAATCTGGGGAGTTTATTTTTCTCTTCCTTCCATCTCACTCCCTGTTCCTTGAGTACGGAGATAGAAACATATAAACAACTTTGGCATAAAACGTTGCAGCTTTATCAGAGGTGAAAGGTCAGCAGTCGTGTTAACCGTCTGCCTGTGAGTGCAGGAGCTCACAAATGGATTTTCTTTCTTTTCAACGTGGCCTCGAAGATAAACTGGCTCCGTCTTGGAAGTCATACTTCAAAGGTCACATTACCGCCACCTCATGGTCATGTGATATGGCCATGTGGCGTTTGTGTGTTCTCCAGATTCCTCCCACAGTCTAAACACATGCACACCAGTGTGTGAGTGAGTGACCAGTATGTGTGGACTGGTGACCTGTCCAGGCTGAATTCCTGACTGCCGGGATTTAAAAAAACACAAAAAAAACCTCAGTGTTTTTTCATGATTCTCTTTTTTTCCTGTCAGCTAAAATTGAAATTTCCACTCTGTACAACACTGGAGCGGCTGCGTGACCGTGGCTCATCCGGGCAGACGGGAATTTGAAACCAGAATGAGCCTGTGAGCCGTTGACGGCATCAGCTTACTCAAGAGTCACTCAGGAGAAACGTTAATTTGGATTTCAGTTGTCAGGCTCCTGCGGGTGTGCGGTGCACAATCGTCCATTATCGGACCCTCTGTGGAGACTGAATCCCAAAGTGTGTTGGATTAGAGCACTTGCACACGCGCTGGCCTCAGTCGTACACGCAGATGTCTTTAATACCCATGCGAAAAAAAGAATCTTGTAACTTTAACGAGACTTGAGTTGTGTCTGTTTGACACTGCGGTGGCCTGAAGTCAGGCCACACCCGCTGACTGGGAGCTGTGCCGCTTCATGAATTATTCAGACCGGCCGTGTCACTGACACAATTTACGTCCGTCTAACAGAATTAGTTCTGGGGGTTGTGTCAGCGGGTGCGATCAGTTTACCCTTTCACCTTTCCTCATGTCGAGTCACAAGACAGTTGGGGTGTGAAACCAGTGGCTTGGAAACCGGAGCTGCTCTCCGGACCCGGGGAGGTGCTCGCACACTTACAATCTGTAGATTCAGCTTTTTTTCCGCTTTGCTTTTATGCCTTTGCATGTTGACATAGATTAGTGACAAGTTGTGTAACAGGTTGGTCAGCAGCACCAGCTGAAGAATTCAGTTGGTTAATGTATAGAAAGCTTTCAGAACACAGCCCTCTGGGTAATATCTGAGAGGGACCTCATGCAGTACGTTTGATTAATGACGCTTTCAAATGCACCAGGAATGTCGCATCACCATATGATTTCCTTAATATACGCACTGCTGGAGCTCCATGTTTCCTGCGTGCACGGTCCTCTGGGCTTATCGGAGAGGATTGCGCAACATACAGCAGGCTGCAAATTACATAATGGAGCGCTGATGAACAATAACACGCAGTGTCCTGACAAGGGTGCCCTCAGGTTGCTAACCCCAGATTACTCTCGCCTCTGTGAATTGGTGTCTTGTGTGAAGAACCAGCGGCTCGTACAGTTAAACTGAACAGACCAGCGGGTGTCAAAGGTCTCCTGGTGCTGCTAACAGACGTCTTAATTTCAGGAAGAACACACAGACAGAAGGAGCTCAGTGAAAGGATTAGGTGTCATTGAAGTATTTTCTTTGTTCTCCTCAGTTATTAAATGGTTTAGGGGCATATTTATTTTTTACTTTTATCAGTCTTTAAAGTTTCCCAACATCCTCCGAGCGAGCGTGTTTAGCTATCTGACTTTCTGTCACTTTCAGTTTGAAGTAGAATTTCCCTGAATGGCCGAATTATCTAGGGCCGTTGCTGTTCTGTATTTCAAATTCATTGAGAGGCATTTTAAGTTAAACTTAAAATTCCTCTAAATTTCTTGGGGGGGAAAAAATCAGGAATGCAAGAAAAAGTTCCAGATTAGGGAAGATTTGACTCAGGGCTAAAATAGCACAAGTCCTTATTATTAATGCCAACTAAGAGTTTTGGAGTCCTTTGATTCAGAGAAAAGCATCATTGTTGTGGCAGCCCCCTTTATTTGTTTTTAAAAATGCTTTTACGCCATCGCGTAGTGACCGTCAGCAGAGGAAAGACATCCGCTCTGCTGCTGATGCTGCTGCCGCCGCTCATGACTCACACCGACACACTGGATGAGAAGTGATGAGTCATTTTCTTGCAGATCGTTTTTGAATGTACCCCAGATTATTTCCCTATACACACATTTTCTAAGGCAGTCGTGTTTTAAAGGCTGTCGTTCAGCAGCAGAGCCTCTGAGCATTCAGCAGCTACTGTCGCTAAGCTGTAACCAGTAAAGCACATTTATCATTCATCTGCATCATCCTGCATGACTAGTAGTCTGTCGAGCCTAAACTGGTTTCATATCGCGCTGACGGCTCCGTGGGCTCCGGTGTCGTGGGTCGGTGGTGATTAGTGCCATACTGGTGGGCTGCTTTACTCAGCTCGACCAATGAGCCCCCGGGGCCTTATTAAAATAAACAGGAAGCAGAGGCTGATCAACTGCGAAGGATCCCTCCACAGGATCCCGACGTAACCTGATCAGTCTTTAGGTTTTCAATGGACAAACAATGTGGTCCTGAAAACAGACCTTTGTATGCCGGTGATTGTGACTCATATACAGGCTTGAAATCTGTGCCCCCTTTTTTTTTTTTGTTGGACCAAATTCAAGTGTCACTGAAACTGCGTAAAAGAGTTTTCAAGCATCGGCTCTGAGATGCTGCTTCAGGAAAACCCCTTCCACAGCAAGCCCAAATTGCAGGCCTTCCAGTTGTCTAATATCTGAGGAATTGAATTAGCTGGGCTAAGTGAGCATGCTTTTGTCTTTCCCTTCTCCCACTCTCGCTTGTTTTGATGCTAGAGTGTACACACTTCATTCACCGACACGCTTGTACCTGAGGGACAACATGCAAACTGCAGAGAGAAACACCCTGAGCTACCTTGTTACCTGCTAACAATTTAAATTTATATTTGTTGATTGTGGTAGATCACAAAATGAGGTACAATTGATCCTGACAGCAACATGATGTTTACAAATCACATGTGTACCTTAATAAAATAGTTTAAAAGACCATTTTAGTCAACCTAGTCACCCGTCAGGAAATGCCTCAGAGACCCACACATCTCCAGCACGATGCATGGAAGGTGGCGAACCGTTGATGTTTAGTCTTAGATTATATGTCCGCCAACTTGCAGACAGCTGATGGAACAATACAGAAAGTTTTTTCTGGCTGTTGAGCTGCAGGGCAGAGCCCCAGAGCTGACAAATATCAGATATGAGGCATTTGCTGAGTCAGCAGCTCAGACAGAGACGGGTTCAGGTTACTGGACCTACAGATGATCAGCACTTATTTAGCTGATCAGCAGCACCCGTGTGTGTCTGCAGGCTGAGTAATGTCTGCAGATCAAACTAACTGCTAGGCATTATCACAAACAAAGAAATGATAAAAACAATATTTTAATTACATTGTAAGCGCATGCAGTACTTTTTCAAAAAAAAGGTTCTTTATATAATATCTTAAATTTGGACTTGGTAGATTTTTATATGTGTTTATGTTTACTGGCCTCCAAACCTAGTGTCTAATCTATATCGTACCTAAAAACATGATTAAAATTATTTCAGTATTGAGAATCAGTCATCCACGAGCACCATCAGTCTACTGAGGTGACTGGAAAAATATGAGATGTTGAAAAAAAGCCAGACATAAACATAATATTGCATCGTGATGAATGTTTCATGACTTTGTCCTTCGGTCGTGCCGTCTACGCGGGCTGTGTGCAGATTTCCATTTGACCTTCAACCGTTTTAACATAGCATCAGCGTTTACTTACGACTCCAACAGAGCGGCGCACCTCTGCTTTGATCTGTTTGATGTGGCTGTGACGTGGATGGATTTCAGCTAGTGTGACAACGAAAGACGTCGAGATGGAAGAGAGTAGCGTTTCCACTGGTTCGGATGATGAGATTAAGGCATCGGGCCTCCCCTTTATGGCTCGTGGGAAGATGACATCAATCCTTGCGTTTTGTGGCCGAGCAAACTTCCTCATTAAGGTGCACGATAGCGCCGCTGACTCACCCTGTTATCTCTGACGCAGGCGAGGCCCCTCGCCGCTGCGAGTGAAAGGAAAAACTCCCTTGGAGAGAAAACACTGGTCACTTTGACGTCACGCGCTATGTTTTAGAGGCTGGAAAGGCCAGTGATCTACCTCACGCTGGTTACTATGGTTACAACCTCACAGAGTGCATTGATGTACTGTCAAATATGTGCTGCTCAGCTTTGATAACGCAGAATCCAAAAGGGATTTATGAGGCTGTTGATGTTTTGCAGCGGCAAAGGCAGCTCCGTTGTTCGGTGTGTGTTGTGGCTCTTGGGTGGACACACACTGTTGTCACCGAAAGGAGCTTATTTCTAATCCAGTTGTTGGTGTGACGCGGCAGCTGTATCTCCTCGCCTACCGCCATACCCTCTCATTTGCAATAGCGACCTTTAAGAGAGAGAAAATGCCCAAACAAAAGGTGACTGTCTGACCTCAGCGCAGCCACGTTCTCCTGTCGATGCTCATCACCAGTCAACTTCCAGGTCGACCCGCGGAATGCTGGTATTATTTGGTCTTCCAGCAATGACGCGGTGGGACTGGACCCCGGGGGGAGCGGGGGCTGTTATTGCCTACATCCCGGCTGCTGATCTCCTCAAAAGTCCTCCTATAATCCACTGCAGATTTCCCTTTCATAGTTAATCCAATCACAGATCAAGACCTCACCAGACAACCAACATGACAGAGAAGCAACAACGCCATTTGATTTATCTATCAAGTTCATCCAGTCATCTACAAGTATGGAGGAAGGGTAAGAGTATACATCAGGGAACCTCTACCAAAATGAAGCTTATATTGGAGTGTTTGAGAAGGTGACCGACTGGCACCGTCATTAAAGCTAAAATGTTACCGTGAAAGTCGGGATTTATTGTGAATATCCTCCAGGTTTAACGACTTAGTGTGTTCCTTCCTCCTCTGAAGACCTGTCCTCAGCCTCGGAGTGTGAGACAACCTACGCTGGCCTGGATTTTTTTTTCCCACGAAAATCTGGTCCAGAGGCTCATTGTTGGTGATACAGTCAGGAAGTAAAGTCGGATCAGTGGAATTTCATGTTGGCTTAAACCTGTGAAGGTAATGATGAGTGATTTTAACAAAAGTTCTAAAGCTCATGTTGTTTGCATGGTGGAGCAGCATTTGTTACTTGTATCTTTAGATTTATCTTTTCATGGTGGAAAGATTATTATTTCCAGTGAAAATAGTGGAACATCTAAAGTTCATTTATCCAGGGAACCAAAAACAAAGAGCTGAAACCCTCCAAATACGACTGACGGTAATAATTCCCATTCGTAAATACGAAAGAGCATTTGATTAAAAAAAGAGTGAGAAAGATAAGAACTCCTCCTGGAGATGAGTAACAAAAAAGCCAGAACTTTAAAGTTTTTTGTTTTAACTCCCACTCACAGGTGATCAGACTCTGGTTCAGCCTTATGCAACAGTGTGAAACCTCCCAGCAACTAGAAGAATGAGCAACCTCTCTTACACCACCACACATCATCTGCCGTCACGGTCTGAGAATAAAGATTGACTGTAAACATATATAATCAGGAAGATGGAGCGCTCTCCGACCTGCGCACGGAGCAGTCGAGTGGCGATGCAGCAGGGCAGCCAGGCTGAGTTGTGGCCAGTTCGTAGCGAGCTAAACGAGGCTGTGGTTATCAGCAGTGACAGCTTGCTCCTTTCTCTGCACAGATGTTGTGTCTACTATTTATTAAAAAAAAAAAGAAAAATCTCTCCCCAGTTTAAGATTTCACTTTGGATCTTCAAAGCACTTTGAGCTGGAGTGAATTCAGAGCGTGCGGCCAAAAAAAAAAAAAAAAAATCCTTCCATCTAAAAGATTAAACTGCTTGTGTTCCATTACCATCACACATCTGAGTTTCTTTGAAACGGCATAGAATCACTGGAAACTACTTAATGGGGGTTTTTTTTTGTTTGGTTGTTTTTTTTTTTAATTAAATGAGCAGCTGAATCTGCCTTCAGATCAGATTTGTATCCCATTCTGTAATGTATGCTTTGCTCTGTAATCGTTTAATACTGTCTGCGTCCCACTGGAGGCAAACATTAAAGTTTGGGACCACAAGCTGCTTAGTGTTTTATGTCTGACATTACACCGAGGGAATAAATGTCAAAAAGAGATACGGATCACAAATTAATTTCCCTCTCAGGTCGGAGCTGTCACGCATGCATGTGTTGAGCCCAGATAAGTTGAGCTGGGAAAATGTCACCTTGTTGTTTTTTTTGAGTAAATTAAGCCCACAACAACACCGGCCGATGAAGGAGCAGTTGTGACTGGTGCGTGCCTGCCTGACCTTTAACTCCCTACACATCTGATGAGTAAATTACGGGCACATGTGTCGTGTCTGCATGTGCACTTTCCCCAATTTTCTCCTGCGCGCAGATCAACCAAACAAATCGTATCTCTGTCGGAGATAAATATGGCTGTTATCTTCCAGCCTCCGTCTCCCTGCGCAGTCTGACAGTCAATAGGAGAGCACTGAACCGCTGAACCTTTCCGCGCAGTTGTCACAGAGGAGGAGCCTGAATGTGTGGCTGAGCCATTAGCGTTCTCCTTTGCTTCTCCCTTTGAAGGCTCTTGTAGCTACAGGCGAGACATCAGAAGCCAAACGCTGACAGTGACTTTACAGCTACTTTTCTCCTCTCATTGAGAATGTGGCCCAACTAATTCAATCAGTGCTGCAAAACAAACGCACGGTTGCACCGATAATTAGATCAGTGGTTGATCTCCAAATCATAATTACCGACCCATCGCCCCCCCCCCCCCCACTCCACCCCAACGCCGCACTGTCATTCAACTTGAGATGCGTAGCTGAGAATCGTGTACGTGGTTGCAGACGTCAGATGACGAAGCACTGACGTCTCAAGGAGATGAGTCACACTCCACATCCCTGATGAACCCTTCCCCACAACACACACACAACACACACACATACACACACCAGAGCCACTTGTCACTTTGCTCCAGACCTCTGAGCTCACAGCTGTGGCTCTGCTCAATCCCCTCTATACGTCCTGTGGCAGCAGATGATATATTCAATGCATTAACCTGTTGATCCAGACCCGTTTCGTACTACTTGTAAGTGTGTGTGTGTGTGTGTGTGTGTGTGTGTGTGTGTGTGTGTGTGTGTGTGTGTGACTGTCTGAACACACAGTGACAGGTTGTGCCTCACCGTCCCATCTGCTTCCCTTCTACTGGACCTATAAATGAGCAACATCTGAAGTGGATTCAGATGTTGCCTGGCAACTCCGCATCTGTTTCCACAAGACTGTCTGAGTGCGCTTCGGGTTACGGGAAAGCCTTCACCGGGGCCGGACTCAAATGTGCACGTGGAATTCTGAAATCATGATCAGAGGAAATCAGAAGTGAGGGACAGAAGTCGAAGGGAGGCCCGAGAGGACCCCTGTGCCTGAGCAGTGACGATAACCAGCTATGAGCACAGAGCCGTGAGCACATCATTCAGGAGAGCAGAGGCCCATCTTGAAACAGGGAGGGAGGGGAGCAAGTGTGAGCAGTGGGATAAAGGCACAATTTATTCAACCTGTCCAACTCTTATAATCAACAGCCTAAGAAGAACACACTTGTCTGTTACTTTTCTTCTCATGCGCCTTAAACACAGTGTTGGGTGCCATCTCACGTGTGCACATCATGCCCTGGAAACAGATTGTTTCGCAACATCCCGGTTATGCAACACGGTGGCAGTGTGGCTGGGAGGAGATGCTAGTGAAGCATGACGGCGCAGTCAGTGTTCCAGCGGAGTGTTTCTGCGCAAACCCTCGAGGGTCACATGCGGTGCAGGTATGGCCAATTCCAGCTTTGTCATACGAAGACACACGATGCCCCTGCGATAATGACATATATCGATATTCCTCCTACCGTACGATAACTAACATTACTGACGTAACACACGGTCCTCGCCAGCCAGTTTTACGACAAAACAAGGCTGAATTGAATAGATTAAAACTGGATCTGCAGATATTTCAATATGTTTTTTCTGAGAAGTGCTGGGCATAATAGAACAGGATGTATATACTGACATACATTCTCTCTGTTATTACAGCATTGTTAGTGATATATAACATCCTTATGCAGCAGACCCACCAACAGCTGTCAGAAAACGCACCAGGCTGACAAAGAAGAGATAAAGGTAACACACAAATCAGAGATCTTGCCATTTAAAGTGAGCTTATGTGACCAAAGTCTCAGAAACTCTTGAATAATCAGTTGGAATATTTTGATTCCAGCTTCACCCAGGAATGTGTAACAACCCTCCTACCTCTGCTCTGGTCACACAACAAAGCTGACATCACTCAGCTCAACTATAACCAAAGCGGAGGCGCTGTTTTCAAACTTAAAGTACATGTCAGTATAGCAGATTTCCCTCCCTCGTTGGATACCTCCCAACCTCTGAGAGCAGATTAACCGGAGGCTGTATTACAGCTGAGCATGTGTCGATGGAGGAGATAAGCCTGCTAGCAGCAGAGAGGACAAGGTAAACATCCAGAGAGATTAGCTGAGGACACGCACAGGCCAAACACTGGACTGCTGCTGCTGAGGCACTGAACCCAGGCCGAGTTCTTTAGGAGGAGAACAACGTACACGTTTGAATTACAGGTGATTTTCAGTAGCTCTGAGGGGATGGGCCGCTGAGAGCAGACGGCACGCCTGATCTTATCAGGAGCGTGCTCCAGCTGTCGATGCTCGGCCGGCTCCCTTTCACAGAGGTCTGGGTGTGGTCAGCCTGATGGCGTCCATGTCTGAGGGGCACGCACGCAAACAGAGTTGGACTGCTGCTGGAACGTTAGGCTGCGGACAACTCGAGACAAACCAAACTGCCGGCAACACTTCAGCTCCACGCACGCGCCCGTTTGCACGAGTCATTGGCACCGAGAGGAAACGCTGGTGTGGATGAAAGTGGCATTTAACGTCTCAAAGGTCACATTTTGTTTTCGACCGAGGCGGTTCCACACAGTGAGTCACAGCACGGCTCCGCTTCGCTGGCCCTCCGAGGGTACGGCGTGCTGGCGTATCTAAAGATGGGCAGAAAAACGACAGGTTCCGTTCTAAAAGTGAGTCACTCTGCTACTTAAATCTAAAGACGCATCAGCCTTTCCTTACATCCCGCAACAATAGATGAGAAGAACCACAAAAAAAGAGTCACGGTCACAGACCTAAAGGAGATTTTTTCTCATTCATCACAGGTTCGAGTCTCTCTCTCCTGCTGAAAGTGCATCATGACTCACTGACGTTACTCAGGGCGCCTGTGGGTTTAACTACCGTCATTCATCTGCACTTTCTCGTGGCCGCTCTGATGTGATGTGGAGGGTTCCTTCTGCCTCCACACACAGCTGCCCCTTCCCTCAGTCTGCCAAACCTTAGCAACTTAGCCTGTGGTAACTCCGCTAACTCCCTGTTTTAGATCATTTCAGCACGAATGTAATCCAGCCACCTTTACGCAACACAAACATTTGATTGACAGCCTTAATGGGACAGAAAGACACACAGTTCTCTTCCCCGGGAGGGAGTGATGCTATCTTTGGTTAATGTTTGATTTCACCTCTGGCTCCGCTGCTAAGTCAAATGTTTTATTTGGCCAGCTCCTGATGATCAGCTGCGTGCGGAGGTGATGGTGTTCTCACCGCAGGCCAGTTTGACAGCAATCTGGTGAAATTTTTTGTGTGGCGAAAGAAAGAACGGAAGAATAGTTACGTGACAGAAGGCGCGGGGAAACGGTCAGAAATGAATCAAAATGTGTTGTGATTAACATGAGGCGGGTTGTCAGAGTGACGGGCGGGGCAGGCAGGTGCTCTACACTGATGTTTGCACCGTGGGAAACTGTGTGTAAAGACCTTTGTTGAGCTTCTCTGGACGCTTTCCTCCCGGGATTATGCTGCTTTTTAAAGTGCAAATATTTACGTTGCCGTTTGATCCCTTTGCCCTTTTTTGTAGATGTTTTTTTTCTTTACCGTTCCCCTGCAGACAGGTCACAACATTTGCTTAAAGATTTTTCAGTCTTTGGTCTCTAAATCCATTTTTATTCATCCGGCGTGTGTTGTTTTTTTTTTTTTTTACAAGTGTTCCTTCATGATGGATTAGGCTGAAGCCCACATGTTCTGTTGACTTCCTGGTGCGACTGTAACAGGAACAGTGATCAACTAGTGACTGATCCTTCCTGATGCACATATTTATACGACGGCCACCCGGGACACTATCGCTGACGTAATCTACATTTGCATTCGACTGTGAGATAAACAACCACAGCAGTGAAATTAGAAATACTCCCCAGATCTTGATGATGGTCACCCGTGCATGTCAAAATCAGGCTTTTTCCCCCCCCAGTCTTGAATACATGATGTTTGCATGTAGAAGCCAGTGTTGTTAAACAATATCTTGCATCAATCACAATATGATTTTCCACAAAGTAGAGTAAAAGAAGAGAAAGGATGAAGAATGAAGCCTTATTTCTAGAATACGTTTGTTTATTATGTGCATCAAGATGTCAACAATAACAAAATTCTGGCGTTCTTGTGGAATGTGAATGTCACAGGGGGCTTGATTTTTGTGATATTTGCACTTTCAGACAGGAATGGATGATTATTGTTGGTACGGATGTGTCCAAAGACTCATTCAGAGTATTCATGTTGCAAATTCTCATCTCCAAAGAAGAGTTTTTGTTCAAAATGATCCAGAACCGCCTGGATAATCATCATCAATGGCACAAAAATCCGCTCATGAATCATTAATGTGGCGACAGAATGATTAAGTGCAGTTGTTAAAGCTGTCCATCTGGACTCGGATTTAACCATTAATTTATCTACATCGTGTGCCAACGGGTTAATTATTTCCATTTCACCAGGTTCCACTCGAGCTGTTGAAGTGACTGTTTTGCTCTCAGCACTGTTTTTTTAAGCCTGTCAGCCAAAACAACTTTGTGCAGTTCAACATGTTAAACTACACTTTGCTCTGTTGGCCAAACTAGGTGCAGCTGCTGCACCTAGTTTGGCTGCACCACGAATGAATGCAGGGTGATTTTTTTTTTTTTTCATGTTTAGCGAGAAAATTTCAAATAGAAATAAAAGTTTGTCCTGTCACACAGGGGTCCCATTTTAAACCCATTCTGGAAGGAATTGCACAAAGCACAAAGGAGTATTTCAGGAGTATTTTTCATATTTAAGGAGTGTTCACGACAAACTGACCTGGGAGCAGCAGGGGTGTCCTGCTCAGCTCCCTGTGCTCCCGGCACTCAGCAGGATACTTTAAACTTTGCACACAAGTCTTTTAAATCTTTCAAGGGCATGTTTGTTTGAGTGAAAACTGACGGCTAAGTCTGTCTGAGTTGTGTTTCTGCATAAATTAGCCTCCGATGCACCTGCAGAACTTCCATGTGTACTTGTAACGCTACTTGCTTCGCAACTCATCGAGTGTCACCCATGCTGTATCTCGTGCAGACAGACCATTTGCATGTTTAGCTAACCCAAAGCCGTAATACTTCACTGCACCAAGCGCCATGATTGAGAAGGTAGTGCTGATACGCTGCAGATATTGCGGAATGTTTGCGCCTGGGATGTAAGATCTACGCTGGTTCGACGCTGGTGTGAGACGGGACTTTTAGCGTCATTGACCTGTGTTGATGAAGCTCCTTCGAAGGTCACCGGTGGCTAGATCCCAACGTTAGAAGTTACACCTCTGCCAAAGGAGCCTCTGTCTGGTGTTTACATTTGCCTACTTCTTACGTTCAATAAGTCAACCTATCAAACTTGTGGCTCTCACTGAGTTTCATTATCCACCTTTTCGGCTTCTTTAGCAGTTGCGGCACCACACCGACACGATGAGCCACAGGCCGCTCCCCTCTGGGGCATCGCGCCGCCTGAGCAGCTCTGCACACCGCGTGCTCGTGCGCTCTCAGCAGCATTGTTTGTGACAGGCAGCTGACAGGGTCCAATCAGGGCATACACAAGGAAGCAGAGAGGGGCTAATGAGATTTTTGCTGTCTTACTGTTCTTCCTGCAGAATAGACACGCTGAGCCCATCAGATCTGAAACATGTCTTTTTGTTGTTGATAGTTTTTCAAAATCAGTTCTGGAGGAGTAGCAGTTACAAATCCTGGTTGATCCCAGGTCATCATCATACGCGCTCCGTCAGAGAGAACACCTTAAATGTGTTAGCCTCCAACATCTGTCAAATGAGGCAATGCTGTAAAATAGCAAATTTTGTTTATCATAATTATCATGAACAGGATCGTACTGTTCCTCCAGTCTGACTCGTAACAGAGAGGCTAACAGGCATCTTTTTTGAAATTGTCTGGTGTAATTTTCCATTTCTTGGCTGATTTTCTTTTGGACTTCATTTCTGTTCTTGCAGTCTATTACACGCTGATTTATTATGTATGTTCTTGTTCCCGACTAACCAAATCATTCTGTACCAAATGTAATAAACCTCCGTCTCAGAGCAAACTCGGTGACTGGATGTGTTTTAGAGGGAACATAAAGCTCCGACTGTCTCACTGCCTCATGGTTCGGGTAAATTTGACTCCACGGTGCACAGCCTTAATCAGTGGCATCAAAACAATCATTAGCTATGCCCCTGCCGCCTCCCCCTTTTGGAGTCC
>BJFM01000372.1:76592-87409 GCA_016586285.1 Arothron firmamentum
CCCCCCCCCACCTTGGAGACTCCACGCTGTCTCTTTCACACAGCCCCCCTTCACCGTAACACAAATAAGACTTCACGTGCTGAAACAAAAACACCATGCAATCTCCCGCATGTCTGATCATTCTGCTGTCAACAAGTTTCAGATGAGCTGCTGTTATTCTTTGAGTCTTTTTCAGTCTGATTATCATGATAAATTTAGCGCCGTACCTCTGCCCGCGTCTGGCTTTTGATGTCAAATACAAACTCTGGGTGTGTTTATGTCACCATAGTGCGTATTTCATTGTGGTTTAGTGCACTTGTATGACCGATGCCACTGAAGTAGCTTTGCTTTTACAGTAGCAAAGCTATTTATTTCACTCATCTGCCAGATGCATCTGCTTTGAAAGCTCACAGTGACGAGGGATACAGACAGGAATTTTCCACACAATCGACCGGGAGAGACATCCAATCCCATTAAGAGCATCTGCACGTTTTCCCTCCTCTCCCTCCTGCAAAATCAAAACACATTCTCACAGACGTGCTATTCAACACAAACAGTTGTGGTGCCTTTTCACCATGTTCTCTTATGTCTTCCTTCACCAGATTAAAAAAAAAAAGTGCATCAACAGGTTGATGATATAATGTACTGGCCCTTTAACAAGCGTGAAGGTTATAAACAGGCGGCCGTAATATGAGTGGTGTGCTCCCATAGGTCGGGGGGTTACAAACACATCAGCGATAAGCTGCCTTTGAATGGTGGAAGGAAGCAGCCATCTGCTCCTGTTCAGGCTTCATTAACCTTATTACCCCGGGATAACCAGGCTGCACTGCTGCAACAGGTACAAGAGGCTGAGATCATACTTGGTAACTGAAAACACATTTGTACATTCAACACTGCGCGATTAAACAAGACATTCTGGAAACTCCTTACCTTCCCAGAAGCCCATAAGCATACTGAGAATCCGCCAGCAGTAATGATATTTCCCTCGTTTGCATGGACATGACACAGTCCTCCAGTGCCTATAAATGTCAAACACGTTATTACTGCCAAGATCTGTTCATCCAGTGACAGTTAAAAAAATAATATAACTTTCACCCCACTTGTGTGATTCAGGTCAACAATCTTCACAGGTTGTTAGAAACAGGCTTTTAATTGCAGCATTCTTATTGTTTCTACATTTGTAACCTAAAAGTCGCAGCCAGGATTTTGAATTTGTGCTCAGATCTATGAACTTCACTGGTCCTGAGAAGCTGCCACGTTTAAATTCCTATTAAATCTGCCAAGTTCACCGCAGGCTTCCTTACTGGCAGATGGACAACACACAAGCTAATCTGTGGTATTCTCCAGCAGACACTTATGTCTCTTTTCTTAAAATGACACACTTTTTTCTTTTCTTAGCAGTCAGAATGGGAGAGGAAATCCTCATCTGTGTTTTAACTCCAGTTATTACTGCACAAACCTTCAGCTGTAGGATGTGCACGCGACAGTAAGTTGATGTTTCTGTGGTCCAAAAATAATCGTTCACCATCAATCAAACAATTTTATCAGAACTAAATTTTAATTTTAGCACCAGCTAAACTGGAAAGAGACACATAGTGGACAATTTACTTGCTCAACATGCTCCCACCATTGTTTTGATGTTCTAATTAAATTGTTAGCATTTAGCATTGAGTACTGAGCATAAAAATCAGTATTTACCTGGTTTACGTCTCCCTCTCCGATAACAAAGACCAGTTTAGAGTCCTTCTCCACCACAGTGCGATCCTCTAGGACACACTGCATCTTCACCGTTACCTCTTGACCCCAGGTGGGGCTTGGACCACTGGGGTTGCTGGATTCCAGCACTTTTTTTCTCAAAAGCCGGTCTTCTGCGTAAAAAGATATGAGCAGACCAGTTGAGGTTAATCCAGTTCATTAGCGTGGGTTCAGGAGAGGCCAGGAACATGAGATGGTACACAGAAAATGTTTTTGTCATGCTTGTTCTTTTGATTTCATGTTATTTATGCACATCAAGATTCATCAGTGTCTCCTCACCTGTGATGTCCTGCCAATCTTCTGCTGCAAACAGCTCCGCAAAGGTTGAGGAAGTCCACTCCTTGGTTGCCTGATCTGGGAAGAGGCTCTCCGCAGAGCTGTCTCTCTCCAGAACGTCGTCGTCCTCTGATGGGTCCTGAAATCGAACCATCTTCCAACTGTTTGTTTTCTTCAGCTTCCTCATCTCCCTCCATCCTGCGCCTCCATGCTTTGTCTCAGGATCACAGGGGCATTTTGTCTCAGCGCCTTTGCTCTCTGCTGTACAGCTCTCCCTCTCCGTCACACACGGCTCTTCGGCTTCCTCCAAACGCCCGCAGGGCAGCTCGGAGTGACCATCCCTCTCCTGGGTCGTCTGTCCTCTGTCAGCCTCTGAAGTTCCCACTGGTGGCTCTTTGTGTTCTTCCCTCCTCGGCTCCGTCTCCATTTCACCACAGAGAGCAAAGGACGCTCTCTGCGCTAACCTACAATGGAGGTCTTTAACGTAGTCACAGGTCAGCAGATCCCTCGTGAATCACCTCCCCTTTATCAAACTCCAAAAAACATTTCCATGATGTAACAGTTAAAAATGTTACATTAAATCCAGTGCATCCCTAAATCCCAGCTCCCAGCTGTGTCCTGCCTTCAGCCGTGCAGTCACTGCACTTCTGTTTGCACTTTGACCTCTTCGCTCTCTCACGTTGTGGTTCCGTAACCGGGCAGCGCTGCCGCCAGCAACAACAGCACCACCAACAAAAAGATCAGTGTGAAGAAACTGCGCAGCGCATCGAACTGCTCCCAGCCTGCAGGCTTGTGCAGCGCTAATCTGCGGGATTAGGAGAGAAAAACCTAATCTGTCAGAACGTCTCTAAGCTTCTTAATGGCTCCACCGCCGCGCTCTGCACAGTTTCCACAAGATCTCTGGAGGTGGACGCTGTAATTTAATTTGCTTGGAGTTGTGCTGGGAGTTGAATTCCTACTGCTGTAAAAACATAACTAGATTCAATGTGGTAAACGACTGTCGGAGGATTGTGTTTGGATCAAAAAATGTCGTTTTTACCTGAAAGTAATCAATTATACTTATTATATTTTCTGTGTTGCCCCCCTGTGACCTACAAACATGTTATATTAATTATCATCATAAAGAGCAGGGTCTTATATTAGTCCAGGCCGTTAAGTCTTTAAGCACCTCACTTACATAATGAAGGGATTACGATTGTTACCCCCATTTTACCGATGCACCACTGCCAACGTGCACATCAACACTTTAAGTTTGCTGAAAATGATTTCAACCATAGAGAGTTGTCAACGGTGCCGTGGTAGCGCCACTGGGAGCTTTGGCTTCAGAGGGAGATGACCAGTGGAGGACGTCATCTCCAACAGGCCCCGTTTCTGACCCGGAAGCTGCGCCTTAATCCGACCATAACACGTCTTTACTAGCAGGGATCAGATTAAAGCATATTCCATATTTGCTTTCAGAGACAGTGTTGGGTTATTGTTCATTCACACGTGCTGTGTGTTATTTTTTACTTATTTTTAAAACGTTTACCCCATCTGTTAACAAAATTATGAATCAAATTGAGTTGAGATTGTTTTACATCATATTTACAAAATGTCAAAAGCATTTCACTGAGTTAAAAGTTAAAATATCAGTTTGTTTGTTGCTTGTTGTTTGTTGCTGTATAGTCCTCATAGTTTATGCTACTATTATACTACTTTTGTCTCCAATATTTCTGCTTAAATGGGACTAATCTAAGATTTTCCAGGCCAGACTCTCCTTTCTGCGTTGCACAAACACGAGTAAATCTGATTTTAACTGCGGCTGTGTGACGCAACACTGCGCGTAATACCAAAACGCAGATCGACTGAACCTGGAACGAAAATAAAGACCATTAAACACTGACGACCACCAAGAGGCTCTGGGTACGTGTGTTCACGGTCCATGTGCGTGCCTGCGTGCGTGTGTTTGTGTGTTGGCCCCGCCCACACGCCCTCTCCTTCGTGACGTAGGAGGCAGAATGTCGCCAATTAGTGTTCAGTTGTAGAAATGGCAGCGCTGAGACAGGAGCATCGGTATGGGCTCTCCTGTAGCAAAATCCACAAAAACAGCCCAAATCAAACACTCTTTCACGTCAAACTCACTGACACCGCCATCCGGACCCTGGAAACCTACCAAAACCTGAAGGTAAGAGGAACTATCGCCTGCAACTTTGCTTCTTCTGTGCGTTTCACAGCCATATTTTTTTCAAATGTCTTTGAAACGCGTCCCAAGTGTGGGTAGATGTGAAATCCCGCAGAAAACCAGGATAATTCTTCCTTCAGACAACCCCGAAAAAGTCAAGTTAAAGTGCTTTTTCAGCATGATTCCCGTAAATGCGTTGTTGGCGAATGTGCCTCGGCTGCTTGTGTTTGTGGAGCAGAGAAGCAGCAACGCTTGATTTTTTTATTGTGATCATAACAGGCAATATTTAATGAATGGAGCGATGTTTTTGTGAGTGTAAAACCCCCCTTCGAGCCGTCAGGGAAGTGTGTTTTGAGCAGAAAAGGAAAGGCTGGGTCTATTTTCAACTGCGCTTGTTTACCAGTGCGTAATCTCCCGAAAAATCAAACGGAATTAAAGTTCCCTCATGACAGAACTGCGCGATTATGGCTCTGAAAACCTGCTGGTTTTTCCTCTCTCTATATATATTATTCTATCTGAAATGTAGATGAGCAGCAGACAATTATCGGGAATTATTTCTCTTCTCTCGCTCTCTGTTCGGTGGTTTTAATGTTCGTTTCGCTCTCGGGGATAAATTAATGAACAAACCATCAAGCAAATTATTCCAGTCCTCTGGAACCAGAGACTGTTTTATTGTTTTTATGATCCATTAGGTCATTTAAAATATTCAAAATGGTCTTTCCCACAGCGGTGCAGGATGAGACGTTAGCCCCACAGTTCGGAGTGGGGATGTGGGGGACGTGCGCTTGGGACTCGCCTGAGTTGCGTTATCAATGTTATTGTGTTGTTGGGGTTTTTTTTTTTTTTGTGTGTGTTTTTTTTTCTCTCTCTCCCTCTCTCCTTCCTTATGCACGCCTGGAAGACCGCCCAGCTCAACAGCTCATTGGTCTGTGGTGCAGAGTAAACTCGCTCCAGCCTGACAGCTCCGTGCAGGCCGGGAGCAGAGAGCAAGGCAGCAGAGGCTGCTGCAAAAGTTTTCCGAGTCAAAGAGCAGCTCAGGAAAGGCTGTTTTTAGAGGCACTGTGGTGCAAAGACTTTGCCCTCAGCAGCCTCAGCCTGAGAGAGTTTGTTTTTTACATCTGATTTATTTATAGGTTTTATTACCCTCAGAGTTTTATGCATGATTTTAATCGTCAAAAGGGGGGCTTTAACTTTTAAACTTCTGCTTCTGTCTAATATCGGCCCCCAAATGCTTGATAAACTACAGATTACAGAAGAACTTATTGCTAGAAAAATGCAGATTAGCAAGAACCATGATTCAAGTGATGAATTGCAAATGATTCTGTCAAAACAAACTGTCTTAACTTTATAAGCTGCAATACGATTTTATTAATCAGGCATTAAAACTACCAACTGCGGTTAATTATTTATCCCCCAGAGTGTAAAGTTTAGCTTTTTAAAACCTTGGATATTGATGATCAAAGTTTGTGTATTGACAAGATTTAAGTGATACAATGCACGGTGCTGGCAAAATGGTAATATTTTCCTGTTTATTTCGGACTCAGAGAAGTTTTCGGGCAGATTCGGGCCTCTAAGATCGTTTTCGCCCCGCGGCTATGTGTGTAATACGTCTGCGGAACAAACACTGCCATTAATTTTTCATATTTGTCATTAAATTCCATATTAAAAGCTCAACTGTGAAAATCACAACACAGCTCCTCGACGGGGAGGACATTTCCCAGTGCCATTAATAATAAATAAAGAGCGCTGTCAATCACGGGCACAGCTGTATTTCACAGATAATAGCTGCCATCCATTAAGCATGCTCACGTGGCCTCACACGCTGATATTTTTTGATGATTTAGATTTCCTTATCGGTGCAAAGGGAGAAGGAAGAGATTGGCCACAAACCATATCACGGAGCTCTTAAAAAAGTGCCTTTTAAAGAAATAGAATTGCTTCTGCAGTGAGTTTTTGTCTTGCCTTCGCATGTCTTTATTTAATCACAGACAGCGAAAGGAATGCAGATTTCCCTTTATCTTGACAAGAACTAGTTTTTCTGTAAACAGTAGATGCCATTAAATCTATATCTCCCTCTGTACATTGAGGCCTCCCCCATCACATTGGCATATTACCGAGGGGGGAAAAATCTGATGGGAAATGACAATTATGGCAATTACCGTGGCGCATTCTCATTAAGAAAAGCCCGTCGAGGATTGTCACATTTAACTGTTTATGTGGAAGCATAATCATGCTTCTCTGCTCTTGTAACGGATAAAGCTGTCTGTTCGACTCAACGTGAACGCGGCTCCTGACCAGACTGTCCTCTCCTCTCTCTGTCCTCAGGCATCACTATCAAATCAGCCGGCGATATGCTTCAAGGGGAGCCAGGGGGTAAGCTGTTTTGCATACTCTCCGTAATGCCTCGGAAATTGAATGCTCTAATTTCTTCTGAGTTGTCGCGGAGCACATTTGTGACGCTTCCTCCTCACGTCTCATTCGATTCTTACGGGCCACATAGTGCAATTACTTTTTAGTTTGCCTTCGGTCGGTGGGTTTTGTTAACTGTTTGTTACAACTTTCCTGTCTGTCAAATGTGCTGCATTCATGCCACGAATCTGTAACTGAAGATGGGACCGGCCAGGCCGTTGCTGGCTCTGCCAGCTGGGCTGCTACATATTTACCAGCCAATCGGCCCGGTTCTAAAAGGAGCTGCTCTAATCCCGGCAAGAGCCGATTGCGTCGACAAAAGTGACTTTGCCCTGCGCACAAATGCTGTCCCTGTGCACTCGTGAAGCCCTGAGACTGGGCGCGATGTACCCCCAGGCTGCTAGGCAGGTTACTGGGTCATGCTCGCAACTGGGGAGGCTTTGTTCGGGGAGGGGGAGGAGGCGAGGGGGAGCTGACGCACCCCGGGGAGCCCTCCGTTTTCTCGCCTGTTGTTTCTGTAAAGACATGAAAAGATTTCAAATGCAAGGCTGAGACGTGAAATGATGGAATTTCTGTCCAGGCAGAGCAAATATAGGTAAAAAAAAAAACAAAAAAAAAAAACACGTCCTAAACACAACGACCCGTGTGTGAAGACGCCATAAGATCTCCGCAGAAAAAGCATCAGATTAACCAGCTCATAACATCCCTGTGAAGAAATGTTAAGTGAGTGTAATTTAAGTGTTCTTTAATCTGAATAGGATTTGGTGATTATATCGTGGCTGGCACATTACATATTCAAATTGCTTTGCGGGATTCGAGCGCTCTCTCCTCCCTCCCCCTCCAACAATGGTCCCCACGCTGGACGATAGGGCATTAATGAGGTAGCCGCTACCACTGGCGGTGGGGGGAGGCTAGATTAAGCCGTTAGTTGGGGGAGGATGTTGGTGAACGTGGCAGTCTGGCACAAAACAGACCAGAAGGATAAACTGCACCCTATCTGTGTGTGCAAGATTTACAGTGGGGGGGCGGGGGGGGGTGCTTTGGCTTTTTTTTGTTTTTTTTTTTATATCTGCTGGACGTGTTTGTTTGGGCACATCCTTTCCTCAGAAGCATCGCGAGGTCCGCGAGGTCATGTGCAGCAGGGCGACGAGGTTTGCTCCCACTGCTTCTGTCTGATCTTCCTCCACTCTGGCTCATGTCACATTTCCGGTAAAGAGAAGCTTCTAAGGCCACAAAACCAGAGGAATTCTTCACATTACTGTCCTGGCGTCACTCCAGAGCTCAGCAGCATCACAGGCCAAAGCACGCTGGGAGTTTTTTTTTTTTTTTTTCTTTCTTTTTTTCAATGCATTTCTCTGTAACCCTGCAGTTCTTAAACCTTACTGGAAACTGGCAGGCAAGATTCAATCACCAAACAAGTTCAAATTCAGCTCAGATATCTAAAAATCAAATCAAGAAATCAATTTAGTAAATAAAGATTTTAAAACTTTCTAAATGCCAAATCTAGGAAATGCAAAAGAAAAACAGACTAAACAACAAAGTAAAAGAAGTAGATATATACTTAAAATACATTCAAGCTTGACGTTGAGAAGAAATTTGTGAGGGATTAGGAATATATTCAGAGCCGGACTGAGTTCACATAGCTTGGAATTTCACACCCTTGTGCTTATTTTCCTTCTGGCCTGGTTACACTTCTGCTTACTGGCTGGAGCCCCGTCCATTTAGGAAAATAAAAGAAGTTTGTTTAAGTTTGTCCCATGTAGCAGGGTGCGTGTTCATCTGAAATTTACCAGCATCAGAGGCTTATGTTGCCGTATGGTAAACGTGCCTGTCCAACACTGACATTACGTGAGATGACATCGATTCCATTTTCCCCTCAGTTCATAAATGTTAAAATCGCGATTGCAGGAGTAATTGTTTGGGTTTATGGCCCAGTTTGAATTTATGTGCACAGCTGTTACATAAAGGCCGCGGCTACGCGGGGGAATGTGGAGGCGCTCTTGAAGATCTTCTCATGATGACTATGTGGGAAGGCCAGGCCTCCCTGGGCTCCCTCCTGTCTACCCTCTTGATTATTTTGCCATTTCACCCCATGCCTTGGCTGAATCCTTGAGAGACGCCGGGGCCTCTATCTCACACACGGCTGCTCCGGCTCTACCCCCCACCGTGCCCTGCAAATAAGCTTTTGCAGCATGCAAGCGTGCATGCTCGCATTATTTTTGTCCTCCTTTTTCCTGGAAGCTCATTAGAATAACAATAAGAGGAATGCGGCTTGAGAGCCGTCCCTTCCCAGTGGCATAGCAGCGAGAGGGAGAGCTGTCCCACGTGTTTCTGAAAGGGCACACGCCGCTCCATTCATCCAGATGTGTTAAGCCTCTATGTTTTCTGTTCTGGAGGCCCACTGTGTTTATGCAGAAGCAGTGGGCCTTGTACCTTTCAGATCATACAGTATATTTTAGGAATCAGCCTCACGAGGTTTTGGAAGTTACAGGACTTTTCTTCAATATTCTCCTTGGCCATGATTGTCTTCTGGAGGTGATTTAGCGTCAGCGGTGATGCACCAGGCGGTCTCAAGATCATCATCTATCAAGCTTCATTTCAAAGAAGGGGTTTTATTGAAAAGCCAAACAAATGTGTTCTGCCAGTGTTTGCTGGATAATGATCCCCAGGATGCTGTGGCGCAACGTGATGTGCAGAAAGTGATGCTGGAAGCTTTTCCATGTGATGCAACCAGGCATCAATCAAAAGCGCCTGCGGTGAAGAAGCATGACCTGACGCTTGATTGGGATTCACAGGCCGGCGGCAATGCTCAGGCGAAGCTTTTGGGTGGTTTTTGTTTGGAAAGTCCGCCCTTGAAAATGGTTTGACGATGAGGAATCGGTGCAACGAAGCGAGCGAGAAGCGCGAATATCACACGTGCGTGAATGCCAAGACGTGGAAACGAATGCACAGTTGTGTCATTACTTTGTTTATTTCACGAATCGGGAGAAAATTTCAACTGTTACCCTGGAAAGCTGGAAAAAGCTCAGCGGAAAAATCCACAATAACACAATGTAGTTCAGGGTTGTGGAGCAAAATATACAGGTGTAGATTTCAGTCTGAAAGACCAAGAAAGAAGAGGATCTTATAAATGCACCAGAACCTGCAGAACATCATATAATGCAAATTCTATTTAACTTTTTTTTGTATTAATTTAACATGTAATTACACTTAATGTAAAAACAGAAGAGTTCTGTGACCGGTTATGTCAGCTGTCGTCTTTCTCTTCTTTTTGGCTTCCATAGCAACCATCTTGCTGTTCTTCCAAAGAGAAGATACAACGTTCTAAACATGCTTGCTGTTGTCTAAATGGGTGCAGTGCAAGCATGCAAATGATTACTTATCCAATAACTTTTTTGGCATGGGCAATAATATGAAAATCTAGACATAATGAAATCCATGACACGCGTGCTGTCAGTGCTGTGCCACATAGGAATTTTTCACTGGCCATTTTTTTTTTCTCTCCCTGCTCAGATTTAAAAATGCAGCACAACAGGATATGAGCAACAATAACAGTGCGGTGTGTTTGTGTATAGTAAGGACCAGGGTTAATGATGAAGCTAAACACTGGGGGCTTCTGCAGTTCTCACAACTGTTACAGCTGAAGATGCTCGGTCTCTAAATGAACGTTTCAGTGCGAATTCCTGTGTATTATTCTGGTTCGGACGAACTTTCCAAGGCACAATCTGCAAATTGTTAAGGGATTAAAGGGCTTGCTTGCTAGCTTGGAGAAAGTTGAGTAATGGGAGAGCACTTTGGTGCTCCAAGTGGTTTTGTGGAATTGCTCCAGTGAAACAGTTTGAATTCAACAAGGGAAATATATTACTGGTGTCAGTGCATCCGAGCTCCAATAAACCCTACAATAGAAGGAATTACCAGACTTTAATTTAATACACAGAAATGTTTAGTGGAGAAAAGAAACATGCAACGATAACAATAACAGCATCATCTTCATTTACACTCGAGGAGCCTGTTCTGTAACCTCATGTGTGCTTTACAAACCTCCATCCCTCTGTTTACAAAGAGGAAGGCACCTACAGTAGGTGGGGGTGGGGTGTCAGGCCTGTCGAGATGGAGAGTGTTTGTTGAGGTTGACAGATTAGCTCAGGCTTCTTGGAAAAAGACTGATTCTGCTTGGCATAACAGGCAGTACCTTGGGGGATGCTCGACAGTTGCCCATCCCCATATCCCCACATGA
>BJFM01000372.1:88647-123559 GCA_016586285.1 Arothron firmamentum
GGGGGGGGGGGGGGGGGTCTTCTGATAAGGTCTTACGGAGTGTTTTTCTGGTACCATTTTGTTGCTGTAACTGTCAGACAGCTCAGGGTGAGTCTGGAAGCAGAAATCTCACAGCTTTTCTTGAGGATGTTCAATTTTATTAAAATGGCTCATGGTAATGGGACCATTTAATGATAATAATGTGCCATTAGGCTTGTCTCTTCTAATTAATCCTTAAATGAAAGAATTGCAACATCATAATTACAATGTTTTAATGAATTTAATCTTTCCTATGTTCTACACCGGAAAATTAGACATCAAAATGACACCGGAAATAATTAATTTTCAGTTGAATTTCATTTATTTAGCCTCAGCAACAACTAAAACAATGATGGCAATGAAAAATCCTTATTAAGTGGAGGAAATCTTGAGCAGAATCCAGCTCTTCTGTTGGTCAGTCAGCTTGAGGTTGAAGAAAGGAGAGAATAAGAGTGGAATATAAACAAACACTCAAGTCAATTTGGCTATGGGCGCAAACGGGACGTCTGATCGTTGATCTTCTCAAGTAGTTCATGTGTATTAGGTCCCAATGTTAACCAAGAAATTCTATAAACTATATATTATAATACCGCACAATGAACACAGTTTACCTGCACACAGTTTGATGGGTCATGACTCATCGCTCTCTCAACTGATAAGTCCTGAGCTGCATTTGCTTTGAGCTGTTATCTCCTCTTATCTTCTGAACTCTGTGTGCCTATTTGATAGGTTTTACAGAACACTCCTGTCTGTGACTTATTACCACCCCGTCTGCATTAGAGCGACAAATGCAGGGTTAGCGTCTGCGTTCATTTGTATCTGCTGGTGAGGACTGTACGTGACGCTTGTGTGACCCGTGTCTGACCCCTGGGCAGTGGCGGACTTCCACTGCGTGCGAAAGACAAAATGACAACACACGCAGTCTCAGAGGATTAGAGCAAAGCTCCGTATGAAGTCTGTGACTCAGCACCTTCCTGTAAATCTAGTGCTTGACTGACAGAACCTCCAGGACCGCAGACCTGCCAGCACAAGCCTGCGAGTGGCTTAGTTTCATCAGGACAGGAAGCGTGATGATGAAAAGATCACTTGGCATTAATTAAGTGTTTACTGGTATGAATACACTCCTCTGAATCCCAGCAATGCCCTCGGGGTATCATACAGGGCAGAGCTAACCGAATCCATGTGAACATACGTTCAGCTGAAGAGCAATGTGATCATTAAGCACAACTTCCCTAAACAAGGCCTGTGGAAGAAGTAAGTTTGCCGGCCATGAGGTCTATTTTTAGGGCCTTTAAAACTGTGTCATATTTCCCTGCAGTCACCAGCTCAGTTTCAGACGCCGCTGTAGTTCCAGGAAGACGGAAGAGCGTGTTTGCAGTGCTTATCTCGACGATGACCGAGGAGTTTACGATGGGAACAGAATCTGACGATAGTGCTGAACGTTTAAATCAGAGCACCACGTGTAACTGCTCTGTGTTTTCAGCGTTTTTTTTTGTTTTATCTGCTGTGTTCTGGCTCGTCTCCAGACTCTGCAGACGCCTGTCAGATGCCCGTTGCTAGTTATTACTTGTCAATAAACAACACGAGTCATCTCCAGGTCGGCGGTTATCTCCTCCCCTAAAAACTTACTGTAACAGGAGGATATGGGTATCCACACCATCAAGTGTCCTATTCAACACCAGAAACCGTCCTCAACGTGTTGCTGCAAGGGAAAACCTTCATACATAGACATGAGGGATTTCTGAAAGGTCAAAGTCCATGATTTCACAGAGGGACTATAGGTGAAAACCTTTAAGCAACTTTTAATGAGGTATGCAAGGCGGTAGCTGCTCTTGTCTCTTCTTCGAACCTCACATGCTCCTCCATCTTCTAAGAATGAAACATGATTCTTTCCACACCATCACATGATGTGCTAATGCCTTAAAACATCTTTCCATTGCAGCGTAGCTTGTTTTCTAACATCCGTCAAAACCACCTCCTGCAGCAGATGGGCAGGTTTTATTTGGACTGACCCATTTCCGTGTCCGATGCGCCCATCAATAATTGCTGTTCACATTTACAGCCTGTGCACTCACAGATACGATGGCGGTGCAGCCAATTATAGTTCCAGGATGTCTGGTTTTATTGAATGTTGAATGTGAGGGCCAGTGCACTCATTAACTTTTGCCTTGAAACTGTTAAGCCACGTTTATATGCACAAGCAACTTGCTCTCAGACGTACACATGCGAGTGTTAAATGCCTGGCAAGCAAAGACTTGTGTGTATGCCTTTTTTACCTTCACACGTGCACCATAGTTCTGACTCATAAGCGTGAGTACAAGTTTTTCCAGTTTGGGATGTGATTTGATAGAGTGTCTAGTGGCAATTGCGAGTGTGTCTTTGGTGACAACGTTTGCTGCATGTGTGAACAGGCAGATGTAGAGATACTCCTGCTGTCACGCTTTGGATTCATCAGGTTGCTTGTCAACACACTTATCTCCACGTTGTTTCACAGGCTTTTCTGCTGTATTCACACATGGGGCTTATTAAATAATCAGACTCTATAGCCTTGACAAAAGTAAATAAACAGATGTGTAAAAGGGGGTTAGTATAGGAAAGAACAGGGAAGCCGTTGTTGTGAAAGTTGTCAGATTTTCTAAAATTGGTGTGATGTTTCTGACCAGCATGTTTGTGGTTTTAAATAGGAAGCTAATGTTTTAACATTTAGATTGTTTACTCAATGTTTTCATACTATTTTCTATAAATTGAATTAACTGGGTGTTGAGTGTTTATAAGTACAAATAAATCTGCATGTCCCTGTGTATTTAAATATTTTAGACCCCTAAATGGTCCTTTTTAGGAGTCAGGAACTGGGATCCAATGGGTTAAATGACATATGGTTATGAAGCTTGAGAAGGAAGCTGTGAATAAAACGGGGGTGACCTCTTAACAGTCTGACCTGAGTGACATTGATTAGAATTACAATGTGAAGTGTGCACAGTGGCATGGATGGGGGTGACAGGCAAATCTAATGCATGGCTGGAGGGGGCTCATTCTTCTGCCGTTGATGGAAAGACGGGGCTGGGTGGCAGCATTGCAATGCTAAACCTGTAAAATGTGCATTGTGACGTCGGTTAGCGATTTGTAAAGACACATTATTACCTGTGGGTTTCCTGCATGTGTCATTTATGTCAGTAACCCAGGTTTAGAGTCCAGTTGCATCGAATTTTGACCCAGACAGTTTCTGCTTTGCTCTCCTAAAGTAGGAGGTCTTTAGTGCGAGTGCTGCCTGTTGCTTCTGTGCTGATGCTTCTGGTTGTCCTTCAGTTTACGTAGGTCTGCTGCACCACGTCAAGCAAAGGCTCCGACTTAAATAGGTCAGAATTAATGCGTTTCAAGTGTCAATGGCCCGGATGGCTGCTTTACTTTTGCGTTGACATGGGTGGGCTTGTGTACATGAGGGAAAGCTGGAGGCTGATGGGGGTAGGGTGAATGGCATGCTTTGGGTTTTAGAAGAGGAGGAGGGGCGTTGAGGAGAGGAGCTGTTTGTTGGCTCCCTGCTGAAAAAAAAAAAAAAAAAAAAAATCTGCTATGGCTTTGCTGCATGACTGGGCATTTGTGGCAGCTATAGTCCTGCCTGCCACATCTGCCAGGGACAGTGTGCTCCAAGCCAGGCTGCTTGTAATCAATCACTTATGACCCATAACTAAAGAGGCAGCATCAGGTCCGTTCTTGCTGATTGTTTTTCGCTCCGATCAAACCCGGATACGTGCTTACACATGCAACGTTTCATCTGTGATCAAGCAGAGCTGTAAATGATGGTTGGTAATGGCAGGGCTGTTGAATTTAGGACACCCAATCAACAAAAGTAGCAAAGCCTCCCTGTGTACGACAAAGCTGGGGGTGGTGTGGAACACTGTGTGTGTGTGTGTGTGTGTGTGTGTGTGTGTGTGTGTGTGTGTGTGTGTGTGTGTCTGCGCGCGTGCGTGCGTTTAAGGTCATATTACCTGTTGGTTAATGACTTTTTCCCATTAAAGTGGGTTTTTGGGTCATTTTATGTAACATGTTTCTGCCAGAGATAGACCTCACCCTGCTGGTTTGTGTTGTGTGTGGACAGTGTGCAGCAGAAACAGGTCACCACTCAAATGATTTTTTTTTTATCTTTTATCTCTTTTAAAAGTATGTTCTAACACAAAAAAAATCAGTCTAGTACATCTGGGAGAGATACAAAATGCTCATTATGTAACTTACTGTTCAAATTAGCAGCACTGCCGAACGCACTGAAGCATGGCAGGGTGTGTAAGCAGGTGTAAGATTACCTGGATGGGACTTTTCGCACAAATGGTGAATATTTACCCCATATATTTAATGAATGCATTCTCCTTTCCTTTCTTTAAAAAACAAAAAAAAACAAAACAGTACATAAAGATCCCGGCACCGACTCCCGAATCCCCAGATGCATTCAGGGTCTTCTCCTTTTACCTGTCCAGTGACAGCAAAGACAAGCCCCAGTCCAGCTTCGACTGCATTCACCAGTATGTCTCAGGGTAAGCAACTCTACATTTAAGCAAGAGCACAATTAAAGTTTAATTAAAAGAAAGAGCTGCTGTTTGATTGCAATTGCAGGATTTGTGCTCCAGCGTTCACAGGTAAAGCTGTTTAACAGACACGAGAAATCGGATCCAAGTCAAAAAGTCATGACAGAAAGAATCTTCAACACTTCCATTTGACAGACAGCCAGTTAAGTTGAGCCAAAGAATTTGTAAGCTTATACTCCTAAATCTCTTCTTCTTTTCCCTTCGCCTCTGGACAGGGAGGGCAGGGATCACCTGGAGGGCCAGGGCAGCATTCAGGACAAGATCACGGTTTGCGCCACCGACGACTCCTACCAGACAACCCGAGAGCGCATGTCTCAGGTGGAGAAGGACATCTGGAGCCGCACAGCAATCGAGATCAAGCCAGGGCCAAGTAAGCTTTATGCTTTATTAATCACTCTGCATAGAGTCTGCTGCAGCTTCCAGCTTCAGTCGTGTCAGCCTCCAGGGGCACAGCGATCAAGAACAGATAACTGGAGATTCCATCTTCTCAGAGGGACTCTAACCCATCAGTTCTGACCATTTCACCAGGCTGATATGTGCCATATGGTGTGCAAGTTATCACATCAATGATCAATGCAGTGCCTTGTAATAATTCATACAAAAACATTGCCTCTATACAATTATCCTTTCATTCCGGTTACCAGAAAATTTGTGCTGACACGTCTCTGCAGATGAAGCTTTGCCAAAAATGGATTTACATTAACCGCAGTTTACTTGATTTTTATCTGATAAAAAGCTAAAGAGGCAACTCCTACCCCAAGCCATCTTGTCGGATCTCAGTGTACGTTCTTTATCGGCCACAAGCCTCGCTGCTTGAGTCATGGTTTTAAAGCCTCTGATGAGGAAATTGACCATGGTTTAATCTTATAGATGACCTACATGCCTGGCCTCATAATATTTAGATGCCCCGTGTGACTTAAAATGCTTTATAAATATTATTTTGACATGTTTAAATGGAAACATACTGTGTTCTCTGTGGTTAGAACATGATATTCCGGATAACGGCACTACAAATCCAGCTGTTGGTACAGTTCCCAGCATATTATGCGTCATTTTGCAGTAGAAAAAGCCGTCCACAAAGTACTGAAGACCTTAGGTCTTCCCAGAAACATACCATTCCTGGATTCCGTTGAACTTGTTTTTCTAGGGCTATAGCTGTCCTCTTCCGTTCTCATCTATGCCAAAAAGAGCAAAAAAATATATTATAGATCACATTACGTGCCACATTCTGTGGCCAGAACAAAGTTGTTTTGTGGTGTTCGAGTGTTTTTTATGGCACCATAATGCTAGACTCGTGTGTGTATATATACCAAGTCACAATTACAGGTTGGCCTGTAGGAAACTGTACACACGTTTCACTAATGTATGATTTAAGTCTCTGTTGTCTTCAGGGTGAAAGAGTCACAAAAAGCCAACTAAAATACGTGCACAATTCGGTTTTTACTCTTAGATGTACTGTAAAGCAGCTTGATTATAAAGTGGGACACGAGAACAAGAAAGTTTTAAAACCCCTCCAGTGCTTCACCTCTCGAAAGAGCAGAAGGTATTTATTGCATGTCATGTTGGAAACGTGGTAGTGCTTTAGTAGTTTTTAAACGCAGGAAGCATTTTTGCCTGAAATCATTATAGCGTATGCAAAAAGGATCTCCTGTCAAAGGGTCACATTTGACCAAGAAAGTTGTTGGACTAACAAAGAAAACTACTGTTAAAATAGTGTAAATAGCTCAAACCTGTTCGCAAATGTATATTTAGGCAGTGGAACGAGTTTGAACAGCGCAGTGGAAGGTCTTGAATACATTCATTATGATACTTCATCCATGCTGTCCCCATGGAAACGCAGAGCGTGTTCGACCTCTAGAAACCTCCCAAGTATGGCCTAATGTTGTAATGAGATTACAGTGTGAAGATATCTATAAGGACCTCCTGCTGGGTCCAGCTGAATTAGTCCTGCAGCAGAAAGAATGGGACCCCTGTGCTGCGGGCGTTCCTTTCTGTGCTCTCTGTTTTACTCACCAGTAGGATAAACCTACCGCCAACCATATTCTACCTCACAGCAACCTGTCCTGTGGCTGTAAACACAGAGTTTCACACCCGGGCTGTGGGTCCGAGGGCTTTTTTTTACACGTCAGTGACTTAAAAAAAGAACTGACGCAGCTGTTTTTCTTGAATAGCCTTTAAAGCTTTTCCTACGCAATAAGTCTCTCCTGCGTTATTTTCATCTTAGGTAAGTGCATTAAGGTCCAGAGGAAGCAGGCTGTGGTCACAGGCACAGATAGCAGCAATAAGCTCTCTCCAAGCAACAAGAGGAGCCTGGTTCCCAGCCCTGTGGCACACCGGCCCCTGAGGGATCGCATCATTCATCTCCTGGCTTTAAAACCCTACAGGAAACCTGAGTTATTACTCTGGCTGGAGAGGGAGCGAGCTGGTCCGAAGGACAAGGCTGACCTGACATCGGTACTGGACGAGGTGAGACTTTGGTCTAATGATCAGATTAAATGTATAAAATAAACGCGTTGCCCAATGCACAGTGCATCTTTTGCGTATAAGGAGGGGCGGCCGTGTGCCCTGGAGTGAAAGGAGTCGGCACCACCGCTGGTAGCTGTAATTAGTGCTGTGCTTTAATAATGTGTAGGGGAGACGACTGCGTTTTGACATTAAGGTGGTGGGGTGTCTCTATCGGGGATCTGCTTCCCAAAAACAAAAACTGTTTAGTTTTGAATCAGATGGATTAAAGCGTGTAAAGGCCACAGCTCAAACTGTTCACCATGGAAACAATACAGACCCACAGAAGAAAGGCCGTGTTTTATGTAAATATACGGTGGGGTTTGTAGGTTTATGGCCTCCTCGGGCCCTTTTTACTGTTGTAATCCCTTCTCCTCTTTCTGTTTATTAACAGTGGGATCTGTCCTTTGTTTCAGGTTGGTAAATTGAATCCTAAAGACAACAGCTACGCTTTAAAGGATGAGTTCTACAGGCACGTCCAGAGAGACTGGCCCGGGTACCTAGAAGAAGAGAAGCAATTTGTCCACAGGCTCCTCATCAGGTGGGTGTTGAGTGTTATACAGAAGAATCTGCAGTTGGTGCAGCCAAAGAAACTACACATCAGAGACCCACTTGTCCTTAAACTGAATGGAGGATAGTGATTTAGTTAATTTGTGCTACACAACACGGTTAATTTACTCACTAGGGCTACCGTCTGCCTGGAGCATGACCACTATTTTACATTTTTAAGTGAGAAACATTGGGCTTGCTACAGATAGCTGTGAGCTACGTTATCTGTGTCCCTCTATTTTCTGTCTTTGTGCTTAACGTTAGAAAGTAAACGTTTTTCCAAATGGTCAAACAGTTGCTTTTTTGTTCTTTAGCCCAAATTGGGTATGAAATGCAGGAAAGAATGAAGATTGGATGCATTTATCCGCACTGGTCTTGATACAGAAAGGCCACGGAATTGATGTAGGATTTCACTCTGCTCCTGCTGAAGTGGAAAGCTTTAAAACGACTTCTTCTCTGCACTGATGAATGTTTTAATGGACACTTCAAAGCAGGGGAAAAAGATCTTCCTCCAGCATGCTGCCAAATGATATTAGCATAGAAGTGCAACGCCACGCTTCGGAGGGAGAATATCCTCTCCTCATATATATTCCCAACCAATAAATTTGTTAAACATGCACTTAATGAACCTTTTTTGGGGGGGACAAAACAACAAAACAACCATGTATCGTTGTGCCAGCCCCTCAGTTAAGTGTGACAAAGCGATCAGCTCTGTTACATCGGTTTGACTCCTGCGTTCCTCTCATTTAGGCTTTCCTATTAAAATGTTTAATGCCTCTGAACTGCTCTCACACCAACCAAATGACTGGGAAGCCACTGGTGGGTGGGGGATGGGGTGGCTTGTGACTGTTTGAGGAAGGAACTGTAGGAAGTAGATTAGCAGAGAAAAGGGTTTGGTCCTGCAGGAGGCGAAATCCGCTATTGTTCTGATCCCTGGACTGTGTTTAGTCTTTGTGCTCCTCCTCAGGTTGACCTCATCATTGGACACACAAAACATAGATACATAATTATAATAGAATTTAAAAACGGATGGAAGGGAGGAAAATACTTTTGTCATGGATTATTTTAAAAGAAAAAAAACGCTTTTTTTTTTCTTGTCCATCCTCATAAATAATTTATCTATATTCTGGTGCTCGTAAATCCGCCAGAGCGTGTACGGTTGTCCAGCTGAAGCCGTTGTTTTTTTTTAATGCTTCTTCAGGAAACTCCAGCAGCACCACAGTTGCCAGTTGAAGAGTCCCCAGTCCAGCCATTCATTCCAAAAAGCCCCCACGGACTCCCCCTCCTTACAACTCAGCCCTGCCAAGAATCTCTCGATGGTAATTGTTACCTTTGAATTAAATTTTCCCATTTCTTCTTTTTCAGAGTGACAGATATGACACTGTTCAAAAATAGCCCTCCCATAATACCCATTTTTGCTGTGTATTTTCTTTGCTCTCTGCATGTTGTGCTAACATTGAGGTTCCTGGATTTTACCCCAAAAATATAACAGCTGTGTTCAATTTTTGAGAAAAAATAAATTAAATTTCTTGAGAAAGTAGTTTAAATAGGGGGTTAGGAGAGAAACCCAAAAGAAAAATAATTATACAATTAGCAAAAGTTGAGCTAAAATAGCTGGATATTAAAGTACTTCTGAGTCAAATATCAAATCACAAATCAAAAACAGTCACATAGTTTCTGATAACCTTTCTTCGTCTTTTTTCTCCTTACAGAAACGTTTGTTGCCCACAGACTCCTCCAATTGTCAGACCCCCAAAAAACAAAGACTCTTAGAGTGTTTGCCTCCACCATCACCCTCTCATGGAGGACACGGCACCAGCGAGTCTCGGAGCTCTTCCAGCCATGGAAACACTGTTGCGCAGGTCAAACTGGATTTTGACAAACCCAGCAACCACGTCCAGGAGATTCCGAGTCGCCTGTGCTTACAGCACAACGGCGGTGGGTCTTCTGCACCTCCCAAGGTGGAGAGGATGGAGCCGACCCTCACCGCTCCCAGCTCAAAGATCCCACACGTCGAGACATCCGTCGGCGCTGATCAGCAGTTCAACAATGGCCAACACAAGAAGAAGAGGTCCAAAAAGCACAAAGACAAAGAGCGAGAGCGGCTCAAACCAGACTGGCTCGAGACTAGCCCGGACCTGAAACAGAACCAGGATAAACTCAGAGGTAAATGGCCAAAAGGGCAGGTTTGTTTTCAGAACTATGTTTGCTAATGAGAACTTTTTTTTATTATTATTAGCACCCACAGCATTATTTGCTTTAGTGAGAAATTACCACCTAGCTGGGTTGTAGCCTGCAGAGAGTGATTCTTGTGTTTTCATTTGCTAGAGCAGGGAGTGTTGTGAGGACTAGCGTTCCCCCTCCCATTCTCACTTTGGTCTGTTGATGATTGACTGTGCAACAGCTGTGTGACCCGCGGTCGAGCGAGTCAGCAGGCTGCCTCGCTTGCTGCTGAGCTGCTGACGTGACTGCCTGCCTTGGATCAGATCTCTTATCTGAGGCAGCTGAAAACAAATCCATTAGCCTTGATATGAATGCCACATTATCACATTTGCATTGGGAATTGTCTCTTTTTTCAGTGTGTTCTTGTGTGTGTTTTCCTTTCTGCAGATCATGAGGGAGAGAAAACACCTGTCAATCAATTATCAGAAGAGGAACTTCCTGACTATTTAATGTAAGATAAACACACAGCTACAGCATGTTCTACAGTGCCAGATTTGTGCGAGTTTCATGATTAACCTTAATTGTTCTCACAATTAGTCAAGACAGGTCATCACTGCTGTCTATTTGTTTTTTGTTATAAAATTGTTTATTGTAGTATCTAAAACAGAAAGGAATGTTTAAATAAACTGGCACGTAAAAAAAGAGACAGAAAACAAATTTGTCACTAAAATTCACACATCTAAGCAGAATTCAGTTAATGTCATTACGTGTGAGGCTCACGCTACCGTTCAACAGTGCCATCTACTGGCATAACTGAAGAAATACATCTTAGCTTCAACAGACGGCTCTGGTTCAGATGACCATTTTCAGTCTATTTTGTATGTGTTGATTTAGAAAATACAGCACCATAACAGCACTGGAGCAGCGTCAGAAGTACAAGGAAGACTTCTGTGCTGAATATGATGAGTATAGAGCTCTGCATGACCGGATCGGGGCCATCACGGAGATGTTTGTTCAGTTGGGCTCAAAGATCAACACGCTCTCCCCTGGAACACAAGAGTACAAGGTACTAACAATGGCCAAGAGCTTTTAACTGTCTAACTCATAAATAACAGTAATCACTTCACATGATTGGCATTGTAACCTTTTCTTTCTGAAATCATTTCAGATTATGGAGGACCAAATACTACAGAAGTACCGAAAATACAAGAAGGTAAGAATGATTTCAGATCTGCTTTGTCTCACACGTTTTGGCTCTGCAGTGGAGCCCACTAGAGTATTTATTTTTGGGATTGTAATGTGTGACAGCTTTCTTATGCATAAATATCTTTGCAGTTAAGCTTGTGCAAAATTAGCCCAGACAATCTTCTTAAACGTGTCATGGCCTGAAGAATATGATGTTTAACTGTGTTTGTAGCAGTTGTAACACTTTTTTTTAGCTTAAAGTCAGTCACTCATTAGTTTGAGCTGCAGGCCACAAAGGTCAACCTGGAAACCTCAGCGGCGTTTGGGAAATTCCTCTTTCTGCCAGAAGAGGGAGACAGGGCCCTCTATGATTCTAAATAGAATACTCAAGTCAAAGCATTTGTTAAAATGTTGTGTACAATAGATTTCAACATTTGCTTCGGAGATTTATTAACATTTATATTTTTAAAGCAGGTTACTATTTAATTCACTCCCGATTAAAAAAATAAATAAATAATGTAACCCACTGTACGGTGGTGCTGGAGGTCACAGTAATATTGTTAAAAGTAAGATAATGTAAAATACAATAACTTATTTTTTGTCAAAAGCAGAAAGGTTGTCTAGGTTTTATAACCTTTTGAGATATTCCTGAAGCTTACTTTATGTATTAATTCATCTGCTTTTTGTCATTGATCCATTGGCATAGCAACAAGAAGTAATTTTATTTCATTTTACTTAAGTTTGGCATTTATGCAAAGAGGATTTAGTTTAAATATAAAATCAGATATTTGTGGTATAACTGAGCTTCACCCATTTGTCTGCTTTGTTTCATTACAGAAGTTTCCTGGTTATCGGGAAGAGAAGAAGCGGTGTGAATACCTCCACCAGAAACTGTCCCATATCAAAGGCCTGATCACAGATTATGACCAAGCACACGCCCTGTCATAGTGACCGTCCACCCTGAGCAGGGTGGGAAGCGGCTGGACCAAAAGACTCCTGACGGACCCAAAGACTGCCCCGCTGGGTCCTGAGCTGCTGAGACACTATTGCTCAGTGGAGGGCGTCCATTTTTCTCAAAAGTGAGCTGAGACCACCGACTCGTGATCAAATTTGGCCCTTTAACGTGGGTCCTGATGAGTTTTGGCTGCGACGGCTGGATTTCGTTCTGCTGTAAAAGGGTCACATCACTCCGTAAAGGCCAAATCCATCTTTTATTTTAATGAAAAGTGGCTGTGATCCTTTCTGCCTAATTACATTAGTGTCCTTTATCTTGTCAGAACTAATAAGAGCAGATTTATTAAAGTTTTAACTTGATGGTACAATCAATCTTAAGAGAAAAACAGGTCCTTATACTGAACATTAAACTGATTGAAAGATAAAGTTAGTTACGATGCAGCGCAGTGTAACCAAATCCAGTAGTCCAGATTCTTGGACCAGTTTCTTTGATTTTAACTTTTCTGCCATTGTCCATTTTTACATTTCTAAGAAATGTTGTAATGCCTCAGCACCATTTCTCCCAGTATGACCGTGCTGGTTACAAACTAGTGCTGCTGCATGTTTGGTGTCAATGTCACTCACATGTAGCCTACCATGAGCTGCCTTCTCCTGATCCACTCACGTATCTCAAGTTGTAAAATCATTGTAGGTTTACAATGCACATTTTCTTCTCATATTACTTTTGATGAATGATTACTGGTGCTTGGTCAGTGCTTAGAGGGGTTTTTGATGCGCTACTCAAGCTTGTCTGCTGAAACACCACCGTGTTTCGGTTATAGTCTTAAAGTCTTAGCTGACTAACGGTAATTCCCACACAGTAGCATTTATTGTTTTTTTTGTTTGTTTTTCCTGCAGGATGTTTTCCTTTGTAACATTTTTTGTCACATATCTGAAGCAGTTTAAAGTACATAAGTGAACATTCTGCCCCCTAGTGGCCACATATGTCTTAGTTCTCGCTTCTGGTACTTGGTGGTTTCAAGTAGAAACAGATTTCAAGGTTTTTTTGAATGCATCAGAGTAGCTCAGAATTTTCTTGATGGTTTGAAATCAGAGGATGAAATTTCCAACACAACGGTCCCGTTGTTCAGTTCTCGGGGTTTAACCTGCACAGATCTCCGTACTCTAGGGAAACTACTTCTTGTCTAATGCAATTATCTGTGTCTATGTCTTGTATATTTAAAGTCTTAAATTATTTCCGTTTCAGCTGCTTTCAGTATTTTATCGTTTGTCAGATGACTCCATTGCCGCCGCCTACCACTATCCGAATATTTGCAGAAATCTATTGAAATTGTGCTACAAGTCTCATGATTTCTCCACACAAGTGCTCAGTAGACTTATTGTATCTTATTAACACTAGCAGCATCTTAGATTAAATTATATGTACATATTACATCTGGTATTCTGAGTGTTTGAAGGGTTAACACTTGCTTTGTTTTAAACACATGGGAACATTTCTAAGAAAGGAATATCTATTAGTAACAACTGATATGAGAATTGTCCAAACAATGAAACCATATAAGTAATAAGGGATAAGAGATTATTTAAATCTCCACCTTCTTGCTTACAATAGCAGTAGCATGATCACATTAGTCTGATCATATTATCATATAATAACAGCTGTTCTGAAACTGTGTGTTTCCTCAATCAAAACCAGACCCTGAGTGAAGGGCTCTACGTGCTCAACTGTGATCTGTTTTTCATTAATTGATGAGTTGAATAAGCAACTGAAGGTGCCTTTTTCATTCAGATCCTCTCTGGATGCAACTATCATCGGGCCAGACATATTTGTAGTTTCACACTGTTGCCACTTTTCAAAGTGCTTTGTTAAGGAAATTCTGCATTGAACTGACATCAAATGCCTTGTAAAAGTATAAATTGATCAACATGCGTTGCACTACCGTGAACTTTTTCGGGAACGCAAAAGGTGATTATTTAAACTTGCAATTTCCTTTACTCATCTGAAATAATGGTCTAAGAAACAGGCTTTTATAGAATAACTGTTGGCTTTACTGAATATCTAGGAAAAAAGGCATCTCTGCAAATATGAAACAAAAAAAGCCAATCAGAAACGATCGATCTACTTTTAGAACAAAATGTCCTATTTATTACTTTGTATGTTTTTTCCCCCCTTTTTGGATTCATTGGTAGCTCAATTTTTCACAATCAAAACTCTAACGATATGGTGAAAGGGAAATTGAATATATTTTTGGAATTTTAAAATGGTGAATGCTTTATCACAATGTCATCTTCTTGAGAGAACGAAAAGTGTATTGTTGTGTCAGTGTACTAAAAATAAAAGTTCAAAGTTTGTCTTTGTAGTTTCTTTCCTCGAGATGTGTGGCGGTGTGGCGCTACTTGTCAAATGCAGCTGATGCTAATTTAAGTGCATTAATAAAACAAGTTTTGTGTGTTTTTTTTAAAGATCATCCAAGTTTTAAATAAATATGACAGTAAACACAGTTCTTCATCAGAAACTGATGACATCTAAAGCTTTAAGACCTTAAAATTCATACAGTGAGCACTATTAGTTTGATCAACTAACCTGCTAGCGAGCAGGTTAGTTTCATGGAGTATATTACCCAGGTAACTGACTTGGAGTTATCCTTAACTGGTTTTATTAACTTAACTGGTAAACCAAAAACCATAGTTTCCCTTAAATTAAGACAAAATAACTCAAGAGTTTTCACTAAATGCGCTTTCTGAAATGGACCCGTTCCATGTACCAAGATTTGATTACAATTAGTAAACTATATATACAAAAACACACAAAACACCTGAATCACATGACTCCTGAAAGCCACTCCTCACTATGTGCTTACATTAGTAAAATCCAGTGATTTTTCTGATATAAAACTGTGATTTATAAGTAGGCTAATATAATTGTGCAAGTTTGATCTTGGGCCAGTGTTAGTTCAGACAACACGACCAGAAATCCTGCAGTGATAAACTTTATCTGTAGTTCTACCAGTGTTCAAGGTCCACCACAAAATCGTTATCAGGGTTTGATTCTTAACTTGGGCTGAGCGAGAGTCAGGATCCCAATCAGTGTGGAGATCAGACCACAGAATCCCACCACCCCGGCATTCGTCTGGTAGATCCCCAGCCGATCTAGGGGAATGAAGAGGTCACATGCATTCTTCAGCGTGTCGGCGGCGACCTCGGGGTGTGATCTAAGACTGTCCAGCAGCAGAAAGAGGAACGCGTCCAGCTGAGGAACCACTATGTCGGCCACTTCGGGATTTTCACGGAGGTGCTGATCCATTTTCTGTCTGAAGTGTTCGTCTCTCCCCCTCTGGGCCATTAGCTGTGTGATGACGTAAATGTCTCTGGTCAAATTCATCAATAGCGACAGAAAGTAGAAGCGTGAGGAATTCAGGCTCCATCGCTCTTTGTCGATTTCACGGATGAGGCCGATGTTTCTGGCCCAGAGCACGTTGTCACAGATGAAGTAGAAGGCGCGGCCCAAGTTGGCTGCAGTCAGGCACAGGCGGAGCACTGGGTCAGAGAGTCGCACGGTTCGCTTGGCAGCCTCAATAGAATTTAATGTGTTTCCCAGTCTGAACACTGAAAAAGGGGGAGACAGACAGAGTTTGTGTGTATTAGAGCAGTCATCAGTTTAACATGAAATGTCAGCTCATATCCCACCTACAGTCCATTTGACGAGAATGTAATCATCAAGCGCCATTTAAACCAAACTGTAGTTTGTTACTCAGTGAAAGAAACGCAGGACGTTTGCTATTTGACAGAATAAAAAAATTATATTGGTGCAGCTCTGCATTAGCATCATCTACTACTAAATGCCTGTCTAAAGTGACCTTTAGACAGGCATTCACTATTTTAGCCACATCTGATGCAGCACCCCACCTGGAGGATTATCACATCGTGTTGATTTTCCTTTTAAAAAAAAATATTATTATTATTATTATTATCATCATTATTATTTTTTTTTTTTTTTTAATTATTATTATTTGCAAAAAGGATGTGAAAGACACGAAGTGAGATGTTTCATTTTAACATCAAAAACTGTCACATTAGTCTCCAATAAAAATATAGTCTTACAGAGCTATATTTATGACACCGCTTCAATCGTCTTGTCTCTCTAAGAGCTCTTACTTTGTGGCAGCATAGAGTACTTCAGAGGAAACCTCAGAAACAAAATATGTGATTACTTCAGCAGGTTTGATTCACATCTAAGAGATTACAAGATTAAAGATTGGTTCGATACTCAGAGCTGTGGCCTAGGACACTGATGGTTGGGGCAGGTGAAAGGGAGTAGGATTTTAACCTGGACATGTCAACAGACCATCACAGCTAGAAAGGCTAGAACCTGAAACTACTTGCAACCCCCATGGAATAAAGGAGATATTATAATAAAACATGACTAACAAGCTATAACATCTGGGTCTAAAAGAAAGTTGTTGTTTTTTTTGTTTTGTTTTTTAAAGCATCTTATTCTCCCAGCAATGTTATTGCTTATCTTTGTCTCAATAAAGGAAAATAAATTGGATTTTTCAATGATGTTTTACTGATTTTGTTCCAATTTTTTTCTTTTTGGGACTCTTGGAAACTGTAATGAAAACGTGAATTTTGCCATCGGATCTGTAGTCAGTGTATGCTGCAATCACAACATGCGAGGTGGCACATAACTATGTCGAGTTGGGGTGGGGTTAGACAGAAATCAAACTGTTGATTTAGATTGTCAATAAAAAGATATTATAAGGCAAAAGTCTGAAACACTGCACCAGCCAAATGCCAGATATATGTTTAATAACAGATGTTATAGGATATATTCCAATAAGTAAATACTGTACCTATCTTTTTGTGTTTTTTGATAACACAAAAACTGCTGTTCCTCTAACCCACCACCTGTCATTTACTAGACAAAATATAACTGTGATAAGTAAATACTCACACTTTCGTCCAGAGCTCATACTGGCTTCAAGGCTTTTGAGTTTGGCCACAAGACCCTTTTTGTCGGGGCTGTTTCGAAGTAAATATATCGAAAGTGCACAAGCATACTGGGTGGCTCTGAAATAATGAAAGTAGGCAGAGTAAAAGTTTACAGTTAACACAGATCAACACTTATTCCAAACACACGATGACAAGTTACAGCCCAAACTGAACAGCCTACCTTAATATTCGGTCCCTGCCTTGACTTTGATTAGTGAATTTGACTACGGCGTCCATGAGTCGAGCAGAACAGGTTGTTCCAGTTGGCTTGAAATCCGATAAAAGAGGCTTAACGCCAATTTCTGAGTGACATAAAGTCGCTCACTAATGTAACACGCAGCTTTGGACCATTTAACGCCGCTGGTAGGAATTAAAGTGCGAAAATCTGAAGTTCAGAACTTCCCCTACCTTCACTAGTCGTTTCTGTGGACGAATGACGCCTGGGGAGGTTTACAGCTAGGATGGTTTGCGGAAAGCGTACCTGTTTCACTCCGGAAGGATATTTAAACGGACTCAAGCCGAACTCATTTTTCAGACGGACCAAGGATTAACGCAAAATTGTATTTACATCCAGTCTGTTATCCAAACTTTTTGAGTCTGTTCATGGTTTATCCACAAACGCAATCCTACAATAGCAACAACTACAACTGCTTCTATTTCAAATAATAATAATAATAATAATAATAATAATAATAATAATAATAATAATAATAATAATAATAATAATTATTATTATTATTATTATTATTATTATTATTATTATTATTATTTTATTTATTGTTATTATTATTATTATTATTATTATTATTATTATTATTAATAATAATAATAATTTATTTATTTTTTAATATCTATTGAGCTTTTTTGATCAGTTTTTGTGATATAAGTTTAGAAATTTTCTCATACTGGATGTTGTTTGTTAAATATGTGCTACTTTATATTTAAGCATATATTTACTTATGCTTGTTCTAACCAATTCAAATCACCAGAAGAAAATGTCCCTAAGTGTCACCAAAGATGTGTTTTTTTTCAAAGTTGAATCTTCCCTCAACTGTAAAATATCATACTGTATGTCTGAAGTAATAATATTAAGGTTTTAGAATGATTTTAATAATCTATCTATATTATCTATCCTATTTAACAGGATTTAAAGTCTCCACATTGACTCCAGAATTGCCCATTTGAAAATTAAGCTCTTGTGTCATCTTTTCAAACACCCCTTCCCCTAGAGAAGGTCTCTGCATTGCAACCCTCATTACCATAAAAGTAAAGTCCCTTTCCTGCTTATCGACTTCATCTGAATATCATTTTATTGGACCCCTTTGTGGAATACTGAATTTTTTCATAAATATTTCATTAGAAACAACAGAGGTTCCTTCATGACGAGTCTGTAGATGTCACTGAAGCATTAAATACGATATAAATCTATTTTTTATTCTCTGATTGTTTAATTAGCTTCACGCATGCTGGAGCCATCCAAAAAAAAAAAAAAAAACTTTAGCATTTTTGGATTTTATTATTGTCTTTTTTTAATGAATAAGAATGAATCCCTTCACAGTTCAAACACCCGATTCTTCCTTCTGACAAATTATGTTGGCGAAGAAAGTCTCATTACCCGCATGTTCCAGTAGAGGGCGATGCTTGTGTGGCACAGACGCAGATACGTCAAGGGTTCTTCACGCTGGACCTATTTATGCAAACTATGAGTGGTTTTAATTTCCATGCAATGGGAAAAGCACTGAACAGGATATTTATTATAGAATTAATATAGTAATTAGACTGATCATGAATAATCAAACACAATAATCTGAATTTAATAACACTGCCCCATGATTCCATAATACTCTCAATCTGCTGAATATGAGAAGTCCACTTTTCTGAAGTTTAAATTTTTGTGTGATGAAAAGAGGAAATATCAATAATGCTGGCCCAGGAAGCTTTTGTTTTTTTGTTTGTTTTTTTCCACCTCTGGTAGTTTCACTAAGAAGGCAGCATTAAACCTAGCTTCTGACTTCTGCAAGCATGAGTGCATGCTCGCCGCATGTGCACCTTACATCATCCTTGATAAAACCATACTTATATGATACTTTGAGGGGCTTCTGTAGTTGATCCTGCACATCAGCCACCTCCATCTATCTGTGAGGAGATGGACGTGCCCATGGCATTAGGTAAAATAAATGCTGCACAAATGTCAAATAATTTCCCATTACCCTGAATAAAATCAGTCATTAAGGCACTAATACCTTACATTAATAGAAATCAATGAAATGATTTTTAAAATATTTTAATTGTCAACAAAATGTGTAATTAAAAAAATTGGTTGATGAATAGCGTAGAATAAAATTTAATTCCCAAAAACTACAGTACATATTAAAGAAAATATAAACGTTGGGATTGAAATGTACCAAGGAAAGAGATGTCAGAGATAGTTTTCCACACTTTGATTCTCCATTATCTCCTGCTGCTCTGCTACATGCACTGAAAACAGCCAGAACTCTTCAAACCAGCGTGTAAGGTTTTTAAGGTCATTCAAAATGCAGCCCCAACACATATGAAGCGCCTCAGAACAAAGATACTGAAGGAATAAAACACACTTAAACCTTTTTTTCTTAGAGCAGAGAAATTATGCCTGCTTTTGTAACCTTAAACCATTGGAATATTCGATAATCAAATGCTGATAATAGTTCTTTTTTCATACGTTACTGAACTTCTGTCTGAATTTGTGTTGTATTTTCTTGATAAAAGAACAATGTGGCTGTTCTGGTTTGTGTGAGTTGATAAACTAATGTTCGTGTGTCTTCTTTTTACATTCATCCTTATTTATTAATTAATTAAGGTCATCCCTGATCCTCAAGACTCAGCAGAAGATTAAGGTTTTGACTTTAAAATGAATGAGTCTCTGTCTTCTGAAACACTGCCCATTGTTTGACTCCATTTTGATTTCTTTTCTTTAATTTTTGTGATGTTTGTGTATCAAGATGCTACTGAACCACTAGATGATACATTCAACGTACACAGCAACTTAGCACTGAACTGTTTTAAGCAAGCTGAAATGTTCATATTTTAAGAGTGTCTTTGCCACTTTTCCACCATGTATCGTACCAAGAAGGTACCCTTGACAGCATGTGCTGCTGCAGCTGCTGATGCCTAAATGTGGGCTAGTCAGGGAGCCTTATCTCAGTGTTACCAAACAATGAGTCATTTAAATCTTGAATAAACACAGAACAGTTCATTATAGAGATGATTGTATGCCCACCTGGTTATTTCCTTGCCTAATTACACAGTGTTGTGTTCTGGGTTTCAGGGGATTCTGCAAGGATTTATTTCAGTTTTCCCTGTGAGATGCAGCTGACTGTGCCTCACATATAAAGTTTCATTCTAATTATCTGCTAGATTACACCAATAATCCGTCCCTGTAGACTTTTTAAATTTAATGCCGTTTATTAAAATTTCAAACTGTAGTTTAAACTGTGGAAGCCATACTATAGCATGTTCTTATGTATAATCTGAGACATGTTTTTAAGGTCCTGACACCAGTTATTATGCAAGAACAAAAAGTGGGACGCAGCTGAAGATGCACACAAATCAATCAATAGACAAGGCAAGAGCACATGTAAACACCCAAGAATGATAGAAAAATACAGCTTAAACAAGGGGGGGAAAAAGAAGGCAGATGTGTTGGAAATGAAAGAAGAATTGATGTCGAGGCGTGGTCTCTCAATAACCAGAGGGGGTTTTGGGACCCAGCGTGAGTGTGGGAATTGAAAACTGTGAGTGCATCCTGTATTCCTTATGAACACACAGAAAAATGAAATTTTAAATGGCTCTAAAGCAGCGAAGGCAGTTTGCAGATGCTGTTTTTCATTAACAGGAGCAGCTGTCTCTCAAACCTGTTTTTTTTGGCCAGTTTTACTGAATGAAAGATTTAACAGAGTTGCTTTCTTCCAAGTTTTCCTCTTAAGTGTATTGTTCCCTGTGATTCACACGTGGAAGCTGATTACCTGCTGAGGTCAAAGGTTAATCTTGTCACTAGCTCCACTGTTCACTATTCCTGTTAGCATCCTTTTCCACTGCAGATATACCGAAGACAAGTGTCTCTCATGTTGGACTCATATCTCACCGCTGCATCTCTGCAAGCTCATTTATGTTTCATCATGCTTAATACGGTATCTGAAGAGCCTGCCGCAGTCTGATCTGTCAATCTCCATTCAATTACTATCATCACACCTGTGACGTATGTTTTTTTTCTTCCAAAGTCACACTACAGACAAACATAGAATGTATTAAATTATCTTTATTCACAATAGCCAATCTCTGGGGTGAATACAAATGTACAGTCAAATTGTTATACATCCAGTAAATAACTTTTTCAGTAAATTTTGAATTTTTTTAGTTATATAAAGAAATTTGCATGATTCCAATGTTGGCATTTTTAAATTTTTCCCAATACAGAAGCAACATGATGCATCTAAAAATAAAACCAGATGTTGTGGTTGTTATCAGACATGGCCAGTTAATGAATATAAAAAACAAACAAACTGCCCAGTAGGACATGTGGTGTCTGGAACCTACGCCACGGGTGTCTTCATTTCTTCATTTAGATCTGAAAAACAAATGTGAACAGTGTGAGTGCTGCATTCACATCAATTGTAATTTAATGCCCGCAGCGTCTGGAGATACTGAGTGAAAGCTCTTTTTGCTGCTGTCACAAATCGATGCAGACATATTAGTCCATTTATATGCTTGAGCAGCTGTCGTCTAAATTGACCCGTCGCTGAGGCCTTCAGCAGGTAGATGTTGGACTAGGCCTGAAACAAATGTGGCAAATGTTTACGGCCACAACAGCTGCTTAGAAAAGCTTTTATTGTGTCTGTATAATTAACTGAACTCAATGTCTGTGGTTTAGAGCATGAACATATTCATTATATTCATATTCAGTATGATTATAATGATGTTGGAAGGCTTTAAATGTAAAAGCACACAGCTCTAAACATACTTACTACGAAATTCTATGGTTTAGACTGAAGTAATGAATGGGAAAATAATGGAAGTCAAAGTTTCAGCTGAACAAAGACTTTGTGAGAGAGAACGAGAGAAATCCATCACATCTGCAAAGAGGTCATCACCCACAAAGACAGTGTCAGTTTCTGAAGCTAATCACTTTAATACCTAAAAGGAAAAAAAAATGAATGTGTGCACTTTTTCCATACATCTCGATGAAAAAGCACATTATGCAGCCACGTTCAGCTTTTGGTTGACGCGAACCTCAAGGCTCTGCCCACGTTCTCAGTCTTGTGTCGTCAGTTTTGACTGTTTGGCCATTTTATAGTGCTTGTCTACGAATCATGCAAGCAGGTAATCAAGCAGAAGGAAACGGTAGATTGTACACACAGTTATATGCAAACAATGGGATGAGGACAACTGCAGCAAGACAGAGTCCCAAAGCTTTAGAAGTGAGGACATTTCCTGTTTCACTGCAGTTAGACTCTCACAAATCTCCTCTATTGCAAAGGCAGAAAAAGGTAATAACGGCAGCCGCTCCGTGTGTTCCCTTTGGAATGCTAGAATAATCCCGCTCATGCTGCAGTGGGGTGATACGAAGCCTAAAGTAGCAGTCAGCGGTGTGATATCTGGTGTGACGCACTGACAGTGACAATGTTCCCTGTGGGCTCATCCAGCCAATCCTGACACGACAGCGTTCATTAGCGAGATACACACACACGTCATCAACCCAGGTGTGACAATGCTTCTCATGTCTTCCACCTGTGCGTCACAACTCACACACTTTTACCTCAGCAAAGGTGTTAAAGTCCAGATCTGCTTGGCTATTCATTTATATTTAAATCCCATCTGGTATGCAATAATAACTGGATCTTAGATTTAACAGAAATGAGTAAAGTTTGATTTAAATGATATAATTATATACACCGGTAGTGGATTTTCCACTTGTGTAATAAAGCATAATTATGGCCAAAAGAAACCTGGACGTGAATCGCACATCAGGAGCTCACAAGAATACATTTGTGATCTTCTCAGCATTTCCTCTTTTTCCTCCCACTTTCTTATTCCTACTGGTTTTCTCAGCCATTTTTTCAGCCAACATTTGCATTTAGATGATAGAAACATGGTTTCTGTCAGGCCTCTGACTGGACCGGATGGGAGGTCCAAGCTGTCAGTCTGTCATTTTGAGCCTGACACCAAAAACATTATTCAGTCATAGAAAAAGAAGAAAAGAAAAAAAAGCCATTTGCTCTCATTCAGGCTCTGCATTACTCTGACTTTTATATTCTGTCCATTTTACTTTGATGCTTTATGTGTTGATGCTTTTGATCATTTAGACATTTTCCAGATGAAAGGCAAAGAAAAACCTTAGATTCCTCTTCCTTTGCTCTTTTCTGGATAGATGACCTGAAGTAGATATGCATCCCAACTGGTCCATCAGACCATTTCCTGTGCTGGTGGTTGCTCGGCCTCAAGCCTATGTTTTTCCTGCTGTGGTGCTCGCTCGCTTGGGGTCTGTGGTTGATTAGAGATGCCTTTTAATCCCTTGCGGCTGACTGACAGCTCATATTAACGGTTGTCTTGCCTGCACTACAGGTTCTGTTTGATTACTCTGGGTTTGGTTGGACCTTGGTTGAGATCAAGCATTTGTCACAAAGATTGCAGACTGAAAAAATGGTCACTTTTCTGAAACAGATGTTTTGCTTTAACCTGTCATTTGTGGTCTTCATATTTTGAACCAGTTGTGACAAGTTAAAAAGAATAATTTAAGGATATGTAAAGACTATATAAACGATATGAAATGTTAAATGTTTGACCTCTGTCTGAAGAGACACTTCAACTCTAGATCAAACATACCATAGATGTCAAATATGATGGACTGCACATGTTTTCGTTGTGCTCAGAAGGACTAATAAATGTAACATATAGAAAAGATGCATCACCATGGAATTGCTTGAAATGGCAAAGGCCTTAAAACAGCCTTTGGCATATGGCATTTTAGAAAAAATAAATCCATTAAAACACATGTAAGATTCAGTATCAGTAGATAAACACAAACACAGAGAGCAGCTCCACAGAAGTTCAGCACAAATATCCAGCAAAACAGACCAGCGCATCAGTTTTATTTACGCACGGATGCTATCACAAAAGGCTAACACAGTCTGAATAAACGCTGGAGCACTATTCTTGTGAATTATAATTGCTTATCTCCTCTCAGATTATCTGACTTTTGTACCTTTTGTCAACACCACCTGGCTCATCTGCGTAGTTTGACAGTACATCCAGCCAGTGTGTGCATGTAGTGCAATTATAGCAATTCTAAAACATAATATAGAATCACAGTAAACTATTGTAACATGGGTACCACAGGACTTCATGCCAAAAGATAATTTATGAAAAACACTATGTAGATATTGCTCACATAGAAAAAAGACCAAAAATCAACAAAAAAAATGTTCAATAAAAATGCAAATGCTATTTAGGAAGTTTTGCCACAACGCAAGCTTCCTTCTACTAGGGCAGAGGAGAAAGATAACCACTGCATAAAATGATAAAGAAAGAAGGAAATGAGAAAATCTCATTAATCTTATATGATCCTGGGAGATTCCTCTCTCTGGATCTGTCTATGTCATCTTCATAAAATCCTTATGACACTGTTGGGATGGTCTTATATGTGTACATTCTAATATATTACATTTATATAAAACCTCAGGCTGTAATTTTTCATAAATATTAAATTGCTTCAACCATGTGGTTTAATGTTTAGGGTGACAGTAAGATCTCTTAGTGGACTTTAATAGAAATGTCGAATTGAAGCGATTCTTGAACCAGGTCACTCAGTCTATGAATTTAAGAAAATGCTGATGGATACATCTGTTGAAGTGGAACCGGATTTCTCAGTACTTGGGCCAGAGATGAATTTTCTTAATCCACAGCTTGTGGTGGCTCTCAGCTGTTGAATTTTCCCACCCTTAGCAGCGTTAAAAGAAGATACTCTAAAATCTGGAAAACTCTCACCAGCTTCTGCTACTTTGACCTGGGAGTGTGCGTGAACAGGTGTAATAGAATGTTACTTCCCATCTTTTTTAAGCCTCTGCCGATATTTGGCCCAAGGTCTGGCTCCCAAAACCTACCGTACTTGGCAGTTTGCTGTGATGCAATAAAATGCAAACGCTTTCCAATCTAGAACTGTGATGCAGACAATTGTGGAATGCAAATATGATACTGGCTTGGTGCAGTTACATCAACACAGAGATGATTTGAGGTGATAAAGTATTTCATGAATTCTAATGGTTGATTCTTCTCTGTCTTATTCAGTGTTCATGGTGATATTTTTAGCCTTGTGCAATATCAATACCTGAGGATTCTGTATGATCTGCTGTTGCTATTGTCTCTCCCCAGTGAAAAGTTGGATGATAAATCTTTTCTGCACCATTCCTGTTGTGTCTGCTGCAGCTCAAACAGTTTGCCTCAGAAACCTGTCCACGTGGGCAGCCTGCAGTCACCGCTTCATTTATGTCCCAACACTGAATCATCAGTCTTACAGTGGGACCAACAGGCAGCGTCATCGCAGAGAGGAGATCCCCTGCAGGGTCCCGTCACTCTATGATGCGCTACCCCGCGGGTGGATTTGCCAAGATTAATGGCCCTGAAGTGGCACCAGACACCAGGTGTGATGGCAGCAACAGGGAAGGAAGTTACCAAAAAGCTCTTTCTCTTCCATGAGTCACGATTTTGGCTGTATGGTTTGAAACACTCCTCTGTGTGAATGATTGTCAGGGTGAGACCCATCTAGCCTGACTCACATAATTACTGTCTCAACAGGTTCAGGAAGTGAAGGACTTGTGTGTTTGTGTCATAGGGAAACAGAAGCGACTCACATGTGGCATTTTAACATATGCCTCCATCCATCCATCCATCCATCCATCCATCATCCATCTATCCATCCATCCATCCATCCATCCATCTTCTCCCACTTATCCAAATTTTATATAATATATTATAGTAATAATATAATACAGTATATTCCTTTTTGTTATAAATGCCACTTCATTACCAGAATGTGAGCAGAAAAGGCAAACAACCGGTATAAAGTCCCTCAGAGTCACCACCTTTGATGCCTCCAGCGTTTGACTCTGAACACCGAGGAGAGATAAATTCCTAATTACAGTGATTGTTGGTTCCCACTAAATTGCCACAGAGTGACATTTGTTTGATACGATGGTCTGCCAGTGGCATGCAATGGGCAGAAAACAATTAAAGATAAATCTTAAGAGAAAAAACATAATTACCTCTGCACCACCACGCATAATGGCCATTTACATACTATAATTACATACTATAATTAGTATCAGTAGAGTTGTTTTCAGTTTATTTATTGTTTTGCAAACCCAAAATTATGTGGCTGGCATGGAATGTTTGTGCTCTTTTTTTGTTGTCTTTCTCCAGATAATTTTTTTAAAAGCCTAAGGACACCTTCAGTCATAAAAGATCTCTCTCTCTCTCTCTCTCTCTCTCTCTCTCTCTCTCTCTCTCTCTCTCTCTCTCTCTCTCTCTCTCTCTCTCTCTCTCTGTCTCGCTCTCTCTCTGTGTCTCTTTCTCCCCCCCTTTTTCTCCCCGTATCTCTCAGCAAATTAGGAGATGTCGTGCTGTTTTCTTCGCTCATGAATAACCCATCAAGCACCCCATCGAAATGGCTATACAGTTTGCTAAATTGGTTCACGCAGGTGTGTTTTAACTTAATGAGTTTAGGATCTGACCTTGATCACACTTGGTGGGCATGAGTGAAATCCCAGGCTAGCCTGCAACAACAGAGAAGAGTTTAAAGTTTCCTTCTTCCTTTGTGACAGTGTTCTTCAATCCTCCAAATGCACTTTCAGACTGGCTAACATTGCTTTTCTTTATACTGTTTTGTTTTTTACACTTAAGCCTTTACTTGCAGCCTTGCTCTTTTACTTCCCTACATGTATTTTCTATACATATTCATTGTTTTTTGTGGTGGTTTATCAGGTTGCCTTTTTTCTCATTTTGTTCTCATGCTTCAGAGCACTTTCACATTTGCTTTTAAAGCTGCTCTATAAATAAAAGAAGGTTTTGGTTTTGGTTTTAACCCAGATCTTTCAATGGGGAGGATAGATGTTTCATGTTCTGTGTGTGGTTTGTGGGTTTTATCCAGGTCCTGTAGTTTCCTCCCACAGTCCGAAATCATTTACCTCAAGATGATTAGCCTCTAATTTGCTCCTAACTGGTGACCTGGGGGAGGTTGCATACCTGTGTCCTGCTCTGTGACCGCCTCTGCAGCCTCCAAACCCTGTAATCTGCAGCTGCACTCGTTTGTGTGGTGTTTGTGTCACCTTGCTTTTACACACATCCAGTCAGTAAGATGCAGCAGATTTTTGTTCTCTGAGTGTGATCCTGATCATTCAGACCGAATTATACGTGGAAGTGTTAGATGTGACTGCTGTGTGCTGATGCGCAACATTTTAGACACACAATTAGCTGGATTTATATATAGATCTGGCTAATTTGCTGGTCAGTAAAACCTGTCTTGTTGAAAAATGGCTTGATGTATAAAAACATAAAAAATCTTGAGGAAATATTAGTCTAGTCAAACTTTACTAGAACTGAAACTTTGAAAGGGTGAAAAAAAAGCAGGTCATTGTAAAGACTTCTAACATCTTTATTGATTTACAGATATACATTAACGTGTACACAAATTTGTTTGCCACATGAATTTATATCAAACCGAAAGCTGATTCCTGTCATCAACACAACATCAAGAAGGAACAAGTGTTGTTCAAATGCAACAATAATAACAGCAATAAGCACAGGGTCGACCGCAGTCCAATCAGGCAATCAATAACACATCAGTGACATGGTGCACAAGAACATTCAATAGTAGAATATTTCAAAACATTTATTCAAGAGGCATTCGGTTATTTTAGCTTATTTATTTTTGTAATAACACAAATTATCATTTAAATTATGCACACCACTGCACATGACAAGCTGACACAAATAGTACTCAATACACAATAACTAGAGGACACAAAAGGTAAAATAAAAACTTTTTTATAAAAACAATTACACTACACAGCAACTGTCGAAACCCCTGATTTCATCAATAATCGCTCAACTGCGGCGATTGAGTTGATTTTGCCGAATAGTTGTGCTAAAATCCTTATTTTCCCAACACACTCGATAATACTTGACCACCCACATTTACAACAATAGCTACTAAAACAAAACCCAGTTGCTTTTGCATGTGGCAGTTTGCAGGATCGACTGACCAGCGTGATTACGAGCGAGAAAGGAGACAAGAGGGAACAGAGGTCAGATTACCATGACAGCGTTGATTACATGAGTGGAAAACAACGAGCAAAATCGCATCAGAGAAGGCAATTTTCTTTTCCCGTCAAAACAGAGTGCTTCAATATTCGTCATGAAAAGCTTAATCTCACCATTGATTAGTAGCAAGACTTTCACTGAACAAAACCCTGTAAAACAATTACATCTTGCTCACTGGGATATTTGGCCTTGAGCAGATTTTTGTGCGGGCGCCATCATTCACTTCCTCTTTGTCTGTATTATAAGCGCCTGATGCATTTTGCCGGTGAGACGAGAAACGTGTCATGTGTACGAGACAAGTGTTGTTTTCCAGATCGGTCTGTATGTTCGCAGTTTGACAGCACCTTTTAAGGCCTTGGTGAAGATGGATGGTAAACAGGCCGTAAGTGATGGGGTCTAAACATGCATTGAAGAGGCCAAAGATGAAGAGCATGTGAGTGAGCGAATGAGAGACCGTCTCCTCCATTTTCTCAAGAAACAGCCAGTACCACAGACCGAGCAGGTAGTAAGGGGTCCAGCAGACGATGAACGACGTCACGATCACGATGCTCATCTTCAGAGTCCTCATCCGGGCTTTGGGGATGTTGTTGTGGGAGCGGCGGAGGTGCACATCTCTTGACAGCACTGGGGGGAAAAAAACAAACGGTGCCACAAATGACAGTTTGGCTTTTGTGAACAAATCAGGTGAAAGTAAACGATGGAAAGGACAGACACACGGTTGTTCCGGGCCATGCGGCTCGAGATCTCCACCAGGATTCGCGTGTAGCAGAAGATCATGATGACCAAGGGCAGAAGGAAGAGGCACACAAAGGTGAACATGTTGTAGAGAGTCTCCTGCCAGTGCTGGACAAAACTGCCGTGGGTGGTGCACTGGGTGAAGTTCTCAGGCACCGTGATGGTTACATTGTGAAAAATAAACATCTGAGGGGAAAAGAAAAGAAGAATTTGGTGAAAGATGCATTCAAATCCGATGGGTTTATAATGAAGCTAATTTCTTTCCATCTGTAGATTACTATATAGAAAGTATCTGCACAAAACCTGAAAACGTCCTGAATATACCGACATTACAACATGTTAGAATATCGGCTATTTATCACAGTGTTAATTGATCGTGAATTTGAAATATTTCTACAATTTGTCGTCAGTTAATAGTTAAATCTTACTTCCACACTTAAGAAGTCAGGCTGTTGGGCTCATTTCCCGTTTGTCTCCCTTCTGTTTTCAGCTGCCAGCCCAACTTCAACTAGGAGAAACTAGAACGCGCAGAGTTTCTACAATAAGTCAGTCTATATCCAGTTTTTATTAAGAAACTTTGCTTGTAAGACCTTGACTCTGTAAACTCCCCAATCACCCTTTGACTTTAAAACTTTCTGTTACTTTAAAAAAAAAAAAAGAAAATGTGCTTATCAGGCAAAATTATGGTAAAAGTGTTTAAAATTTTAAAGTCGCTAAATGCAGCAAAAGCAGAAAAAGTAAAGAAAGAAAGTGTTTTTCGACGTGAGGACCTACATTTGCCAAGTCATGGAAAAAGAATCCCCTGGTAGAGAAAAGACCCCCACAGACATGCAGAAGAGAGAGCTGGCAGAACGTTTCCAAGCCTCGGAACACAACCCAGAGCGCTGATGACTGCAGCAGGAGGTCCTCTATGGCTTATCTCTATCTGTCCTCAGTGAAGCAGCAGTAGAGGGTTATACAATAATAATACAGCTACACAACTCACAATAAGAAATAAAGCTTTCTTCAAGGCTCAAACGTCAGGGTGACCTTCTCCTGAGCGTTCCCAACAATACATCTGTTCTTTAGTGTGAAAACTTCAGCGCTAACAGGATGATTTAACTGCTAACAGGAGACTGCTTGGACACTAGCATGACTCATAGGTAAGGAAAGGACTGTGAAATAAGTCCAATCACAAGTTTTTAAAATGTCTGGCTATAATTGGAACCCAAGATGGAAAAAAGGTAACTTCAATATGTGACCAAAGCCATGACGTAGACACTGCTCTCTTCAAGATACTGATTAGGATTGAGTGCATTAGATTTAATCCCATTCTTCATTTCATTGGTATGTATTAAGTTAAATATCTACAATCAAATCTAAACGGATCAACATTGACAGTAGTTCATACATCTGATAACGCTGCAGACCTTCAGAGCCAGGAGATTGTTATTTAAAGGGCTTTCGAAGAGCCTTCTGGGAGTTGTCGGTGAGCGTAAAGGACATTAACAGTCACATTGAGCTGTTTGCAGCAGGGACTTTTGGAGTGATAACACCTTGCCAGCACACAGGTTTATTGGATTTATTGCTGGGCTGAAAAATGGAAGGAAGTGTTTTGAACTTATTAGTGATGCAAACATCCCACCCAGGGCTGAAGGAAGACCCTCCGTGCACTGCGGCATGACTCAGTGACACTCAGCAGTTAATGCCTGAGGTGAAAAAGGTGAACGTCGAGTGTCGGTGCTACTGAAGTCTCCTACGGGGCCCTGGGGTTAACTCAAGAGTCAGGGTGAAGATGAGCAACTCAGAAAAAAGGCTGCATCATATTATAAGTCTTACTTGGCAAAAGCATAAATACATTTAAATGTGGAACAAATTGAGACTTAATTTTGAAGGTTTCTGTTGATCGACCAGTCAGCTTTCATGTAATGCACGCTTGAAATTTTCGAGGACCATATGGCCTGTGGGCCTGACGTCTGTGTCACCCGTTAATGAGCAATCTATCTGGAACAAAATCCTGCAGGGCAGGAATGGAGATGAAATGAAAGTTCAATTTGACTGTTTTTTTTCACTTCTTTGTGCCCAAGTACTGCCAATTGTTAGAGCACATTCATCCGAACACCATGAAATAATATAGGCGCTCTCTCACATGGTTATGAGGACATATATAGGACCTTTTCTCATGGGGAACATCTCCAAGAGTCCATTTTCCCTTGAGGTTTCTGTTCTGGTTGCATTTACATCACTAGGCACAAGTCACGTGAGCTGGCCAGTCGGTGTGCATGATTACATGATCAGCACATGAAGTAAAAGGTGCATCAGCCAGCAAAAGTGTTGCTGCTACATAACTATAACGACAGTCTTTCCTAATTCCTGCTGCGTGAACCTGCCATGAAGGAGGTGATTACAGTAATTATGGTTCCAGGAACTGTGGAATAGCATCTCTGCTAACGCACAATCACATCATTTCATTAAAGCCTTCCTTTCCGCAATTTGCCATGCCCTTGTGGTCTCAAATCAGATGCTTTTTTTCGACAGTTTTTAGCATTTAAATCTGATTCCTCTCTTCATGTGACACCTGCCCTGTGCCCGAGCCCTGCTTGTGAGTTAAGGTGATTGTTATTAGCCAGCTAGCTGACAAACAGGAAGCATCTGCAGGGTACGGCTCAAAGGACAGTAAAAACGAAAACTGATGATGAGTTGAGAGGGGGGAAATGTAAATGATTAATTACAAAGATTTTCACTGATCGCCACTTCCATGTTGATTAAGATGGAATTGTAATGAATAACGACTAAACTCTGTTTCCATTTTATTTTCGGCCAGCGATTGAGGAGTTTCGCATCATTAGCTGTCAAATCATGGGAATGACTTGAGATGGAATTTAATTGCGTCTGGATACGCAACAGCTGTTTTCCCCACTGACGATAGCCAAGAATTTCCCATAGGTGCGGGAGGATCTGAGTGTTCTGTGGCCTCCGTCTCTTGCAAATGCAGTTTTATATTTAAGATTCCAGATTTCTGTTGTTATATGGGAATCAGTGCAATCCTTTAAATTTAACATAAATGCATGAATGGAAATGGTTTTTTTAGACCTGAAAAATTGAACACCTTAACCGTTTCTTTAGAGGTGGTGAAAATTCATTTTGATTTGGCTGCACTGGTGTAGCTGCGTAAATCTCCCTCTCTGGTTCCTTAAACAAAAACATTAAATGTTGTCTTCTTTAGCCATTATCCATTGTTAGATACACAGATATAATTTAAAGACACATACCAAAGTACAGAGAAAAGAGAACAACAGTTAAACTACGTTTGAAACCATTTTGTTGGTGGTAGGATGGTAATAGGACACGTCAAGTGGGAGAAGGTCAAAGGTAAACATAAACTGACTGATTTTAATGGGCACAAAAGGTCTAAAGAGGTGAATTCTGAACTTGTCATCTCTGAGGACAGTGAAGTCAACCCAAAGGTGTGCAGCAATTAGCAGCATCTAGTGGTGAAAACACAGATTGCAGGACGGGAATGTCTGTCCTGCTTCTGGGGATTTTGACTCGTATAAGCACAGCCACGGGTGACTTCAACATGGGCAATATACACAGTCTTCATTGACTGTTCTTCATGGTAAAGGTCATGATCATCAGCAGTTTAACCATGGAAATAGAAACGTCTCCTCTCTAAATACAAGATAATGAAAACGTAAAGCCTCACTCTCTTCAATTTCCATGCAGCTAGGAGTGTAAAAATCCCAACGGAAGGGTCCTCTCTCTGCTAAATGGAACTAAGTCCACTGGTTAGACTGGTGCTGGAACAGCTCTGTTGTTTGCAAACGTCTAGGAGGCTTTCTGGTCCATTATACCTGGACACCTTTGGACATGATGAGAGTTTTAAAAAGCTGAGCAGCTGCCTACTTCACATTCAGACCAGTTGAAGGACTGAATAAATTTGCTGTATTTAACTCTAAATCTATTTAATTAGATCCTTGTATTTGTGTGAGCTTCAAAGAACCTGAATATAAAGCACCTGCAGTCACTGTAAGTGAAAAAAAGTCTATAAATGTGTCAAAGAAACTCACTTTGACCGAATCCAGACAGGAAAATTCATTTTTGTATTGGTTTCCTGCAAAAATGAATTCCTTTTCTTCTGTGATTTTGCTACAGCGCCTTGTCAAACGCCTCACCTCAAGTGGGTGAGGTTTAATTTTCACTTCTGAAACCTCTGCTTCAAGCTTGTCCCTTAGATCTATTAAATCCTGCTAAAGCAGCTGAGATCAGTCCACCTGATCACTGTAGCTGTTGTATAATAAACACAGAGCATAAATATGGATGCACGCACCGCCAGGCTTCCTGGGATCAAATCTTTTCCCGACATCGCAGACCTACTGTTGCAATGTGTGTGTGTGTGTGTGTGTGTGTGTGTGTGTGTGTGTGTGTGTGTGTGTGTGTGTGTGTGTGTGTGTGTGTGTGTGTGTGTGTGCTGAGCAGAGGTATGGACACTTGTTTCATCACGCTTTGAGCTCCACAGGTTTGACAGGGAGGCCTTAATTTAATTAACCTACATATTCCCTTTCGGCAAAACTCAATTATAACACTGTCAGAAGCTGCATTCTGGGTACCCAAACAAAACAGGCGTCTGGCACAGCTCCGGGTGCGTGATGCTGCCTCGTGTGTGTTCTCTCCTACCTGTGGGAGTGAGAGGATGACACTCATGGTCCAGGCAACAGTCAGCATGATTTTGCTCTTCCTCTTGGCCTCGCTGATACCCAGAGGATTGAGGATGGCAGACTGTCTGTCCAAGCTTATGACCACGGTGACGAACGCGCACGAGTACATGGCGACGAGTTTCAGGAACATCAGCAGCCTGCACGCGGCGTCTCCAGCCTGCCACTGCACCGTGATGTTCCACACCGCGTCAACGGGCATCACGATGAAGGTCACCAGCAGGTCCGCCACCGTCAGGTTCATTATCAGGATCCTGACGTGAGACTTGCGCTTGCCGCCGTTGCTGGCTGCCCAGAGCACCACCAAGTTGCACACCGCCGACACGGCGCACAGGCTGAAGGTGATGATGACTCTGACTTTGGCCGCGGTGGAGAAAGTGGGCAGCTGAAGCGCATCTCCGCCTGCGCTCTTGTTGCAGCTTGAGGTGGGTCCTGCGCAGCTGTCATTCACCGGTGCATCCGTCAGCTGGTGGAACATGGTGAGCGCGCAGGAGCTGTCCGACCGGAGTCACAGAAAACAGAACGCGTCTTTACTGGCCAAGCAAACGCACCCGAACTTCAACTGTGAAAAGAAAGCACAGAATAAAATGTTTCTCCGGGTTTTTATAGGTTTCAGTGGGGATCCACCTGCGCGTTAACCCACCGCCGCACATGGGATGTGACCAGATTATCAATCCACTAACCCCAAGTAAAAATCAGATACAGGTATAAATAAATACATATACCGAGCAATTAATTTAAAGTTCCAACTTCTTTCTAAATCTACTCTTTACGAAATTCATTCAGAACTGAGTATCCACTTGTATTTCCAGACTTGACCAAGATCAGACGCCTTTCAGCGCAGACAGAAAGAGCCTACCTGCAGCTATCGGGGCAGAGTCCACAGCTCTAATGGGGATTCCAATCAGTATTCCTGCAGTGGCCGCAGCCCCGCTGCGATGCGCGTAATGACAAGCGCCGGCACAGAGTCCACAGGATCAGTCCACGGACCGCAGGGGGGCTCCTTTTCCACGGAAAGGTGTGGGTTTGAGGAGCAGAGGCAGCCCCCTCTGTTGGCAAGAGTTGAACCTTGGAATTATCATCTGACTTTAGGAAAATGAATATCGCAAACAGAGAATGCGTCAGCGCTTCGAGGCTCATTTCATTTTCACCTGTGCCAACTTTGCAGACAAACATCTGGGGGGGGGGGGGGGG
>BJFM01000372.1:132421-160304 GCA_016586285.1 Arothron firmamentum
AGAAGACATTTCAGGAACAGGCATTCAGTGTGGAGGAAGAGCAGGAGAAAGTGTCACCATCTGTTGGTTTGCTTAGTTCATTAGCTCAGGTGCTATGTTTAGCCCCGTCCTGTCATCCTCCCCACCTTCCTGTCTTTCCCATCCCATTTCCTGCATATTTCTAAGTTTTCTTCTTGGTTCTAATTTCTTACCAAGCGAGCAGACTCCTGTGTACTGACACAAGAGTCAGTAAAACCTCCTACTCATCTTCATCTGAGCCTGTCAGTGACATGTTCTCTTCTACATGCTGGAACATGCTGCCGTGTTCTCGGCACTCTCACTGTTGCCTATGTATAACATACGTTGACACATACCAGCCGGTGAGTAAAATCTTTGAAACGTCCCCTGATTAAAAATGATACCATATTCTCCAAGAGTGGAACAATAATGGCTCCAAGAGCAACTCTCATTTAGTAATGCTGCTCAGATTGTGAATTAAAAAAATATATATCACAACAAGAGCCCTCATTTTAATTCCATGTTCTATTTGTCATATTTTATATTGATTAGCACTGCACTTCAGGCGACTCAAAAACTCTCTTCTCTTTCTCCCTAAATAGGACTTAATTTTGTTTTGTGTTGGATGTTTGTAGTTTAGTAATTCTCTTAATGCTGCAGCCTTCTCATCTCTAGTTCAAGTCCCAGTTCCCTAACAAGTGGCCCCTTAGAAGACCTAAGATCGTTATTTGCCTGCGCTATTGCTGATAGCACAAAAACGGATTTGTTCTGAAAAGGATGTCTAACGCCGTACCTGTCAGGTATACACAGACTCCAGGCTCAGCTGGGATTCATTTACTGGACCACCTCACCTCACCTATTTGATTTCAGAGATGTCAGGGTTCAGGGTGAAAATAATCTTGCTGAACTCTAGCATTAAAATAAAAAAAGAGGACGTGAGAGCACACAACTCCAAGTTGCAGCTATGCTGCCTCAGGGCCCAGACCAACTCTGACACTTTCAAACCTGACATATTTTGAATATTCTAAAATGCTTTGCTGGGTTTTTACGCGAGCGCTGGAGTGCAGAGGTGTTTCCATGCTCATCAGGCATGAAAACGCATTCCTAGATGGCAGCTGAATTTCACGGTCACATTTGACCTCTAGGTGCTGAACTTGTCTCACCAGCTGGTCCCAGTGAAACAAATGAGAAGGAAGGGGAACCATCATCACCAGCATCGCAAGAACTTTAACTTAGTGGAAATAGATTAAAAGCTTTGTTTAGTATTTTCTTTATCGATCCTCTTTTATTTTGCTGCCTTTATCCGTTATTGTAGACATGACGGAGCTGGTGTGCCAGTGACTCAGTGACGCTACAGTCCACTCTCACACTGTCCCGTATTGGAATAAAATGCAGTGTGACCAAATTTGGGAAGGATTTCTTGTCTTGTCTACCTGTCTGGTTTTGCCATTTCAGTGTGTCGTTAATTGACCTCGCCCGCGTCTCAGTGAAGCGGGCCAGAACCCAGTCATTCAGGGACGTGTGTGTTTGATGCACATTCCAGAGGAAGCGCTCATCAGAAATGACACCTAGCATTTTCACGTTTTGCTCCTGCTGCTGTCTTCAAGACTTTTAACCCTCAGTCCAACATAGCTGCTGAGATTGTCTCCATATCTGGATGTCATCTGTCGCTGGGTTACAGGGGTCCGGCGGAAACCCTCTCGTGGCCTATTCCTGACAAGGAAAATGCAAAACATGCTTTGAATCACAATTTAAAAAATATAAATGAAAAATTGTTTTAATTGCCTTCTGAAGACGAAATAAAAGCTCAATAATCAACAGTCCTCGTCTCAGTCCAGCATCTGCATCTTCATCTAAATCCTTGATGTTGGTGTTATTGTTGTTGTTTGTTGTTGTTGTTGTTGTTGATGATGGTAATTTGCCATAGGCCTCACCACGGTTGACAGAAATCCTTCACCGTCCTGTGGAAAACATCCGTGTGGCAACAAACTGCAGGGAAAAACACCAACATCACGAAATGTTACACTGAGAGACATCAGGACCATCTGAATCGGCCTTTTCCTCCTGGTGGCTCAGCCGGATATCCACAGCAGGTCCAGGTGTATCCGACTGAGCAGGAGACAATTACTGAACTCACAGCTGTCGGCGTTTGTGATTTTGACCATATTTGTCTCTGTTACTTGACTCAGAACAGCTGAACCAATAGCAATAAGTTTTGCGGGCTCTACAGTGGATGGACTCAGCAGCACCTTCAGAATGATTTCCAGTTGCTCCGGCCTGCTGTCAATGATCAGAGCAGCAGTGTTATTTACTGTGTGTGAGGCAAAAATGAGCCAGATGATGGATCCAAAACTCAAAGTTGGTTCAAATCTGTTGCCAAACAGACCAGGAATCCAGACACTGTAAACCCGTTCTAAATAAATCCAACTGTCGTGTTTTCATTTCATATACCAACATAGCGAAAGAGAAGATCATCTACTGAGTCTTTGTGATCTCAGAGGAACGAATATAAGCATCATCTGTGCATCTGTGGGGAAACTAAACAGAAGCTGCGTTCCCTCTCCTTTTGTCTGTCTTTCAGGACACAGCTGCCCTCTTGTGTTCCCTCACAGATATCTCTGGGGACTTCGGTTCAGATGTATTTCACTGAACCTGTTTAGTCTTTAAACCACAGGGATTTGACGCTCTTCATTTAATAATCCACCATCACTGATTTTGGGTCATTTGGGATTGTCAAGACCTTGTGATTGTTGTCTCACGCTGGTGTTTTCCTGACCTAAATGATGTCAAGTGGGTGAGTCAGGCACACTCATACTACAATATAATCCTGTCATTTGTGACCTCAGATGACAGGATATAGCTAAAATGGAGACTTAAATTAGTGAAATTATTACCAATGCATTAAAGGTGATTATTTAAAGTAATAGCATCAATCTTATGGAGAATGTTTTATTCAGGTTTCATGGATAATTCAATGTGTCTCCTCCAGATTCTCCTGACAGAGACACGTGCTGTTTTCTCACATCTTTTAAAGTTTTGGGAGCTTTTGATGATTGTGTTCGGCTCACTCACCTAGAAAATTACTTTCAGTTGACTAAATGCCCAGAATTTGATTAAATCACACTCCAGAGAAATTCACCATAGAGCCAGCTGACGTTGATGGAATTTCAAATCTCTGATTAAAACAGCGTTCCCTTTGTCATATGTGAGAGTGTTTGGCCACATATTTCCTGTCACATTAGCTCCAATTGTGCAAAATGTCATTTATTCATTTAATTTCCTGTTTATGCTCAGTTTTGTAAGAGGTCCTGATAGAAGTGTGTGTGTGTGTGTGTGTGTGTGTGTGTGTGTGTGTGTGTGTGTGTGTGTGTGTGTGTGTGTGTGTGTGTGTGTGTGTACTTTGCTAGTCTGGCAGTCTGTTCAGCGTGTATTCATGTCTCTGCTGGGACACATTCCATGTTGTTATGGAAAGATTGGTAGTTAGCAAAAAGCTTAGATTGGCAGACGAATGGACGGATCATGTCTGCTTGTCCGTCATCTGCCTGCGCTTCAGTTTAACATGGTGACCCATCTCTGCATGAATCCCTGTCATGCAGAGACAGTGACACCGCCATCACAGCATGGCGCTTTTGTGATTGTCAAAATCAATATTCGTCACATGTTGTGGAAATGTGAAATAATCACTTTATCTCTCAACAACACCAGCATCATCTTTATTATTGAATATTTTAATAGTTTAATGGAGACCTGGAATAACCATGTTGCTCCTGATATGCATTTTACTGGCATAGTGAGGACATTTTGGCTTCAAAGATACGCTGAGGGTTTAGCATCACAAAAATAACTAATATAGTTAATCTCTGCACCAGTGTGTGTTTCTGCATGTGGTTCAAATATTTTGCAGCATTCTTCACATTGAGTACACTACACTACACACACACACACACACACACACACACACACACACACACACACACACACCCCTCAACACCCCTCTCCTCAGCATACCTCTCTGTTACACAACATGTGGTCAGCCTGGTGGGCAGCCAGTGTTATTAACATCTGCATCCATTGTTAAATGGCGCGCTGTGCTGTGCACACATGCTGTGTTGCATGATCTAAGAGTTTTGAGCTCGTACCTTCGATCCAAAGAGCCTCACAACAAAAGGAAAAAGGTCAAAGTTCAGACAAATCACTGAAGTTATTCTAAAAAAAATGTTCTTCTGTGAAAAAATGCTTGTTTCAGTACAACACTGTCATATTGTTCTTAACATCTGACTTCAGATCGGTTTTGATTTCCAAGATGGTTTTAAAATACTGCGTTTTTCTTTAAATATTGATATGGCCTTCCGTGTTTGCTGCAGGGCAAACCCCCTTCAACCTCCCTGCCCCCGTTACCGTATGATGAGTCACTCACCCCCCACCTGATCGAATTTATCGTCTCACGTGTGATAATGTGTTTTCCTTTCTCCTTCACGTGTGAGAAGAAACCTTTCCCCAACTCAATCGGCCATTTGCTATTCGATAAAAGCGTAATCACGGGCGCCCTCCAGACAAGAATACCCCGCCTGTACCCACCGGCTGGGTTATTAAAAGTCACCTTTTGATCTCTGACATTTATTAACTGTGTATTTAGAAAGAAAATGGATTGTTTGCAGATATATAAGCATTTTCATGCAGGATGACAGTCAACTTTATTTAAATGTATCTCTTTTCCACTCATTTGAAGGTTATTATTACAATAAGCCATGTTTTCAAGCAGAAAAACACTGAAGAATTAAAGAATAACGTGAAAGATTTCCGAGTGCTCCTGAACTTTGTACGCCAATGCTGGTGGAATAATTCATACTGTGTGAAGTCATGAGTCATTATTTGGAACTGTGAAGCTCTGCAGGGGGTCCTTGAGTCTTTGCAGGGGAGCTTAACAAAGGCAAAATGGCATAAGCGGGGGGATAGTTGGCATTTTTGCACAGTTAACACGCCTCTTATTAAACGAAAAGGTTCGTTGAGCACCTAAGTTTCTTTCACGGTCCACACATTCCAGGCCGCCCCCCAACAATCTTTCTGTAGAACAGTGAAAGTCACTGTCAGCCGGGAAAAGGAAGTTCTTTCATGTTGATAAGCAGATAAAATATGTTCTATCTGTTAAATCGATCAGCTAATCTTTGTTAGCGAGTTTTTGTGATGAGTCCTGGTCTTATGTGACTTTTAATGTGGCTGGTTTATTTCTTTGTTTCCCAGATCTCTGGACTTGCTGACCTCTGTCCTATTTAAACAGTAATGAAATAAAGCCTGCTTGTATTGAATAAGGTGAAAGAAAACCTCGTTGTCTGACTGCGTTATCAGCAGTAGATCCATTAAAACAGGCTGCCAGCCAACACGTCAGCAGCTTCCAGAGCAAACAGAAGAAAATATATCTCTTACTTCTTGTATACCTAAAAAATAAAAAGATATAAATCAATTTACCCTGTTTATTGTGGGGCTAAGCTGCGCACAAGCTGCACTTATTAATTAGGAATGTAATTAATTCATCTTGCTGGCTTATTTTTTTACTATTTTGTTCTGACAAAATAAAACATCATCAGACTTGGCAGGACACTATTCTGGCTCGCTTATCTCCCTCTTCCACTGTCTGACTTTAAAAAGTCCATTCAGGGTCCAGTGGTTAAGTTATTGTTTCACTAACATGTTATAACAGTCTCAAGGGAGGGTTCTGGCTGTCTGTGATGCAGTTTTACCAGGATGTTCCTCCCAGATGTGACTAACCACAGTTTCTGTTTAAAAATAGAACCTGTAGAAAAATAAATACACAAAAAGAAATAATGTCAGATATCATGGAGAGCTTCTTCCAAACACTGTGTGGTTTCTGGGGGGAAAAAAATAGTTAAAAAAAAAAAAAAAAAGAAATACGATCATAACTCCAATAATTTAAAATTAATATTTTGTGTCTCACATCCAGATTTTTCTGGATTTTCAGCCAGATTTTAAAAAAAAAGCTCTGTTCTTTTCTAAAACACGCAGCAGTTCGTTGTTGACATGCAGCTTCTTACCGCATTTGCTGTTTTTGCTCCATTTTAAGCTGCACGTGAAGCACACACGTGTGAGCAGGAAAGAGGGGAGACGCCATCTGCACATCCCTGCTGCTGCGTCAATTGAGGTTTAATGGGAGGATATTAACTTTCCCCACCTGACACAGAAGGTCACCCTGAGTTTAGAGGAGTGGGTCAGCTGCACACACAGACACCAGGAACACACTCAGATACACACAAGTCTTGGTTCAGATCTCAACCTGCAGAGCACAAACATGCACCATCAAGTGTAGTGAATTGGGTCTGGTCTGGTCTGGTCTGGCCCTGTCCTGGTCTGGTCTGGGTCTGGTCTGGGCTAGAGTATCCAGAGAGAACCCATGCAGACAGCAAAGCCTCGTGGCCCCAGAACCTTGCTGTGAGGGAACAGTGTTACCTGCTGTGCCATCTTGCTTCCTCCAGTTTACTGTGTAAGTATTTAATAAAGATATTGATTAAAAGATAGACATTTAATATTAGCCTCAAAATGCAAAAGTTAAAGAGAAATGAAAACAGAGTTCATAACTGCACTTGAGTAGATGACTGAAATGTTTCTGGAGGCCTCAGAAATCATTAATGATGTAAAAACTATGAAGTTAAAGTGACGAAGAGGAGGTCTCCAGTCTTTAAGCCTGATTTTGGACTGTGGGATGACACGTAAGTACCTAACCTTCTGGATCCACATGGAGAGACCAAGAAGCCGGGATTGAACCCAGAACCTTTTGCTGCTGTTATTTCTGCTGCGTCCATTCCCGGCTTTTTCATTGGTGCTATTATTGTCTACACTCACGAGATTTGATCAGTCCGTTTTTAAGCTTGTTCATTTCTTACTTCTTGTTTTCCCTCATACTTGGTTATATTTAGTTTGGAGGTTGAGAGCCAAGAATAGAGAAGAGCCTTGTGCAAATGACCTCTATCCATTTGTTTCTCCCTTTGAGCGCACGTGTTCGTTGCTCACAGGCTCTGACTGGAAGTAAATAACTAAACAAAGCTCATGGGGGTAAATAATTCCCAACCAGGAACAGTGTAGATTATCTTGCAACATGTCTGCGGGGGGTCGGCTCATTGGAAAAGCACGGGGCTCAATATTCCATCCTGCTTTGTTCACACCAACAGTAGAAACACGAGGAAAAGGTTCTTTTATGTATTTTTGTCACTGAAAAGACTCTACCAATGTTCGCTGTTGAGCTTCGCTCTTTATTTTCATATAATAAAGGACACGTTGTGCGTTTGTCTGGATTTTAGACTTTATTTACACCAGCATATTAGTAATAAAACCCAGTATACACTAGACAGTGACAGATTCATGTGGTAGGGCTCATAAAGACAGCAAATGTTTTGGTTTTTTGGTTTTACAGACAGTAAATGTGAATAAATACAATGCAATTGTTAGAAAAAATGACACTTTTGTCATTTTAATTTAAATAAGTCACAATCTTTGGCCACTGATATAAATATATAAATCATTAGATAATGTTACAGCTCATATGCATAGATTCTGTTTTCATTCTGAAGTTAGGTTATTGCATATTTTACTGTACATATCAGTATTTACATGTCAGGCTTTATATGTACATCATGCCTAAACGTCGGTCGCCCACCAGTTTCTCCTTTTTCTTCTCTTCCTCGGATGTGGTCAGCTGTACTCTGGACTGCACCTTTGAAACAGTGACCTCTGACCTCCTGTGCTGGAGTATCCACCTGTCAAATACCAGTGATGTGTAAATGAATGTTCTGTCACTCCTAAAAGGAGTCCATCCGTCTCCTGGCGAACACCGCCGACACGCTTCTCACGATGCCCCTGAACCCCAGGGGCCGCTTTGCATTGGGCTTGCCGTCCCTCATCCTGCCCACCAGCCCGTGAAACACCATGAGCACGCCGTGGTAGTTCTCTGCTGCAGACACCTCGTAGAAGGGGCAGTCCGTCTTGAGGGCCAGCAGTCGGCCCTCCTCGCTGGGCACAGTCCGCCTGTGGTGGAGGTCCCTCTTGTTGCCTACGATGACTATGGGAGCCTTGTCTGCGTTCAGGCAGTCTCTGGCGGACTTGATGGCGTGGACGAGCCTGCAGACCGTGTTGAAACTGGCTCTGTCACAGATGCTGTAGACGAGAACGTAACCGTCGGCCCACTGCACCTTCTTCGCGAAGAGCGAAGTCTCCACGCGCAAATCCTGTCAGAGCAGATAAGAGACTTTATTCAACCGCAGATAACTCAGAGTAACACATTCAAATGTAGATCTGCAGAGAAAAGAGATCTACAAGCACAGTTTTGCAAGATTTACAGGGTTTTCTTGATCTTTAAGTCAGTCATAAGGGAGCAAGTGCGTGTCTGTTACCTCAGAATAAGGCGAGTCCCAAATATTCAGAGTCATTTCCCTGCCGTCCACCACCAAACCGTGGCTGTAAACCGATTCTGCGACATGCAAACTGAAAGTCATGACCTGCACGCATCAAAAGTCTGTCCGTGCACGTTCTTACTGGACACTTACGAATATCCCCGTACTCTCCGATGAATCTCCGGGTGAGGAGGCGCACGGTCAGGGCTGTGCAATAAACGCAACTTTAGCACGCGACACACACACACAAACACACACACATTAATAAACACAATTTTGACCGTCTTTACCTGATTTGCCCACACTTTCTTTCCCCAACACAAGGATGTTGGCATCCATTGTCAGATCGGCTCCATGTGCACAGCGCGGCGATGCAGCTGTTATAAACAGCAGGTGGGCGGAGCCACGGCTGCAAAAATAGCCTGAACTTTCTCTGCGCGTCCTCCTCATGGAGACACACACACGTGTCTGCGCCGACGTGGGGCAGGCTGACATGAACTACTGCCTTATATCTAAACTGGATATTTAAAATCTGGGCTCTGTTAGTCCATCAACAGTTACAAAGAAAATTAATATTAATGGTTTCTTTTAATCATTTTCCAAACTGATACATGAGAGAACAAAAGGAAAATCAAAATTAGATTAATACTTGGTCATACAGTCTCCAATCCAGCATCAATTCTTATATACTTGCACAATTTTTAAAAAAATATTTTTATTTATTTATTTATTTATTTATTTATTTATTTATTTATTTATTTTTGTGGGATTGCAGTCAGCTGCATGATCAATTATAAGTAGACCCAGCGGGCCCTGATGATCATCAGTCATTAACAGTCATCAACTGAAACAGTCACAGTTGTGCAGGAGAAACGGGCCCCAGGTGCGGTTATGGAAGATTCATGTCACTGGTTTTTCAATACTAACAATGTTCACCAATGTTGAATCTATTTCAAAGATGCAAATGTGACAGACATCACTGAGGATCGAAAACTCGGTGGTCGACGAGCAGCTGCAGCTGATGAAAAACCTACTGAGCTTATTTCCCTTAGAAATCAGATGTCCATCAGCTCATGATCAGAATTGGCAGAAAGCAGTAGGAGCAGTAGTTATACGTGCAGGTGTGTGTCCGTCAAGCAGTATCATCAGGGAGGCGCATGATTGACCCCACATTTATTCTGCAGCAGCACAGACTCCAAACACACAGCCAATATCTCTGAGGATCATCTTCAACCATAAAGAAGGACGGGAAGTCCTGGAAATGATAGTGTGGGGGGCCACAGAGACATAATGGGGGATCTGAGGAAGCTGACAAGAGGAGATCAGTGGGTAGTTCAAGATGTTTATTGATGTACTTATAACTGCAGCCACACGGGGGCAGTAGATGTTAATAAATACATATAGGAGCGTTTGTCCATATTGATGTTAACACGCAAGCAGCAATATTTGGGTGAAGAGATGCAGACAGTCAATTAATACAATCTTTCTGACAAATCTCTTTCATTTGATGCAGATTTATAAAGTATGTGATGGGTGTACTTTTTTACTTAGCCTACTTTTGCCTGTATAAACACTGAAAGAAAATTTTACAAACAACTCTGCAAACACTGGATTTTAGTTTGATGAGGAAAATGTGTTACAGCTGTATAAAAGTACACAGGGCCAGTGTGTCCATTAAATACAGAAAATAGGTCAGCATTGTAATTACCTCCATTTTCCTCATTTGTGTTATGAGATTACCAACACGTAAACCAGAGTGTTAATATTCAATAAAACACATTTAAAGTGGTGTGAAGACAATCATCACATTTCTAAAGCTGCCAACATCTGTTAGCTTCATCATCATGACAGGACTTGTCTGTGTGAAATTCACAGGGATGAAATGAGCATCCTCACTGTCGAAAGTGCCACGATGGAGGAAACAAATCCTGTGCAGCTGCAGAACTTCAACAGCGGTGAGACCATTTTTGTTTTCATTCATCTGAGAAGGAAGCCAGTTTTCTGTGCGTCAGAAAACGAGTTTCACTTGCATAAAGTCTACATGTAAAAGGCAGCATCAAACTGATTTTAAAATAGAAATTTTTATTTAATGAAGTAAAACATCTTTAAACAACCCTAAGGTTTATGCTAAATGTGTGTGCAACTGCATTTAAATTCATATTTTCTCATAAGCAGTATATTCTCTTCTCATTCGAGTTTCACAGGAAGCTGCTTCATCTGAGTGTGCTTATGCAAATAAATCTTCTTATACTGACTTAACACACACACACACGCTCATTGTGTGCCTTAATTCCACATTTCCCCTCCATTCCAAGGCTGTGATGAGGAAATAAACAGGAAAGTTCCCTCTTGATAGAGAACATCAAACGATAGAGCCCATTTAAATTCACATCATTTCTATTTCCCTTTTCACTTAAAATAGAGAAGGATAAACTTAAACTTTGAAGGGGAGCTGTGCACGTCACATTTCAGGATCAGAAGACTAAAGAGCTGCAGCAGTTCAATATAAGGTCTTTGTACAGGAAAACGTACAGTATTATGTGTGTGTGTGTGTGTGTGTGTGTGTGTGTGTGTGTGTGTGTGTGTGTGTGTGTGTGTGTGTGTGTGTGTGTGTGTGTGTGTGTGTGGTTGGTATTTTGTTAGTTAGTATTTTGGCCTCTTGGGGGCACCATAGAAGAACATGTTTATGTTGACCTTATTGGTTTTTGGGTGTGTCCTGTGAAAACAAGCTGTTTTCTTGCAGCAGTGTTCTCACATTACCTTAATTTACACAAATTAAAATGCAGATTTTTAAGTGGACCATTTTTTAAAACTTTGGTTCCCATTCTATGAAACAGAAGCTGGTAGTTGAGGTGCTGACACATCTGTGGCCAAAATGAAGACGTCATGTATAAAATTTTACCAGATACAGTATTTAAAAGTCAGGCAGCAGACTATCTCAGGGTAGGTTGTGCAGTAACTAACATCAAAAAGATGTAGTATGGAAAATTAGACAAGCAGAATTTGAACTGAAACCAAAGGCATGGTTTGTTCCGGCCCGTTCAGCACAGCTAATACAAGTCCATCAGCAGCAGCCACTCAGATGCAGATGCTTTCACCAGACAGCTGTGATGGAGGACTGGAGGAGGGGGAGGAGTGGCCCATTAGCATGTCATTTAGCAGACAGGAAGGAAGCTTTCAGAATTATAGGATGAGGAGAAGAACAGAGCATGCCACCTGGGCTGAGAAAGACTCTTGCTTGGAAACGGACCCTTTCAATTTAAAAAAAACCCGACAAACTCTTCATTTCAGAGTGAAACGTGTTGAAAAGTGATTGCAACGTCCTTGCAACTTTGATTTTCCCGTGTCTCTCCAGTCTGCTGTCCCTCCGCGGATGAGCGTGAAAGGCCACCATGTGCCGACATGTGACCCTCCTCTTTTATTCAGTTCCATGAATGCCGCTGTGTTTACTGGGAAAAGTGCTGCTTGAATTTTTAATGGTGTAAATATGGTAAGTGGTTTATAATGGTCTCTGGAGATTCCTCAGAATTTCACCTACTGGGAACATCCCAGTTCTCTGACACAGCCTCCATGTTCCCTCTCTTTATATAGAAGGATGCATGAGAGCTGCCGTGCGGAGACGTGGAGCCGACGGTGAGTCCCGGTCAAATGTTTGTCATCATTCGGAGCCACGTTTGTCCACAGACGTCACGTGAAGATCTTGTGACTTCTCTGTTCATCATCTCCATCCTGGAGAGCCTCCAGTCTCAGAGCCTTTGGACGTGGCGCCCAATTAGTCAGCTGTTCAGCTTGAATTATCAGCGCACCACGTGCCAAACACTGACAATCAAAATGTCAGCGACTAAAATATCTTGCCGACAAAAGGAGGGCAGAAATCTGCCGACAAACTGCGTGACTGCAGGTTTCTGATTTAAGAGCATGCAGCAGTGGCCCTGTTATCGGCGTCATAACACTAGCTATCGAGAATTCTTCATTTTAAGCAATTTCTGCAGAAAATAACACCACTAACAAACACAGACTGTTTGGAAATGGTTCAAACTCATTGCAAGAGAAAGAAAAACCTGCTTTGGGCATTTGTGACCTTTGGGAGAAACATTATCTTCAATGTTTTGTCACATCCATGTGAATAACCAGCAAAGTTGACGCACAGATACAGTATCAGCCTGATTAAGGGTAGACAGCTTCTGACAGGGGCAAGGGGCAGAGAGCGACATTTAAGTGGTTTACGAGAGCCTGAGTTGCATGTAAGGATTATATTTCAGTAGAAATGTTTGTCATTATGTTCAACTATTTTGAAAAATATGGACTGTTCAAACACTTACCTACCAAAAAATGCAAATTCAAAGAACTCAACTAAAAACCTAGGGTCGTTTGGCCCATGGTTGCTTCTTTTTGAACTACCTGTGACTTCACCCAAGTGAGATGAAGTAAATCCAGCATCACCTCCTGGATAAATACCAACCCCCCCCCTTCAATAAATACCAACCCCCCACCCCCACCCCCACCGCAACCTGTCACTAATACGCATGCTAGACCAGTTCTTAATGGGGTCGAAGTACAACAGCAGCACATATGAGCCCGTGTGGCTAGGCAAAATGTGTGTGCACATGCTGATGGATCTCCGCCCACGATGACTGCCAGTGTACATTCAGCATCAAACAAGACAGGCATCAGATTATTCCAGCAGAAAGCGATGACATGATCACGCCAGTTTGTTTTCCAGCCTTACGTCAATGGAGCGTGTTGTCCAAATGTTTCCAGAGATGATTCAAGTTAGGTGTTTTTTTGCATATCTCTGTTTCGCCTCAGGCCAATGAGGTCATAAAGACTTGACGTGGGTCAACACGGCGCCGCTGCTCCAGGTGATGATATCGTATCGACTCCAAATATGGCTTTGACAGGAAAATGGAAACTAAGAGACGAAGCTGTGAATAAAGATAAATTTGAGATGAATAAATGAGCATGTCCAAAATAATCATTCTACTAGCAAAGTGAGGACATTTTGTGAGGGGGCCATTTTGGCTGATCCTCACAACTTCAAAGTGATGAGGGTTAAAACACAGTTTTAAGGTTAAAGTCAGAATTAGGTTGAGGTTAGGGTGAGAGTTAGGCTAAGGGGGTTAGTTGTGATGGGTGTGTGTGTGTGTGTGTGTGTGTGTGTGTGTGTGTGTGTGTGTGTGTGTGTGTGTGTGTGGGCTTACTGTACTCTGCCCTGCCATTGTTTCCACCTCACACCACCTTGTAACATAAAACTGTCCCTTTTTTCCCATCCTTCACTGTCCCACAGCATTTGATCTTAACTTGTCCTTCTGGTTTTAGCAGATTTGCATTTGTTTTCTGGCTGTGACTCTTGCCTCACATTTGCATCTTGTTCTCCAGGCGCAGGTCGGGCCAAACATTTTCGTCCTTCTCCTCACCGTGACAACTTCCCAGATGGAAAAAGTTGTCTGCCTTTTTTCCATGTTTGACAGGTTGCGTTAAAAAAACAGTTTTCCTCAGGTAGACGGGCTGATACTGGAAACAAACGTGAGTGCGTGTGCTTTCATTTACCCTGGCAGAGGCTGGACCTGGTTGCTTTGTGCATCGCTATGTTTCAAACCCTCTTGCAGCGCAAACACTATTATTCTATTTTTGAGCTCCCTTTCGTTGATACGAGTGTAAAAATAGACAGCGGAGGGGCGGCCTGAAATGGTTTAAAATGTAGCACAGACAGCAGACTGCTATATTTAGACAAGACACAATCAAAAAAGGGCCTGGGGACATTTTAGCAGCTCCCTGTTGAGGCTCCAAAGGCCCTTTCACAGTCCATCCATCCATCCATCCAGTATTTATGTGCCCCGCAGACCTTCACTCTCATCTGAGGAACCTACTGGAAGCACCTTATAACCACAGCAAATGGCTGGCAGGCTGGCTGGATATTCATCGCTGTAAATTAGCACCAATAAACATGTTATTGCACTGTTGTCGGTGACAAACTTGATATTGTTGTTGAGAGAAGAAGTACCACAGTTGGCGTTTGGTGTTTGCAAAGAGAAATTTAAAAATAAATCAGTCTCTCAACACAGATGGCTTCTAATTACAAAGCTTCATCACAGCAGCAGATGCAGTACGATGAGATTACAGAAGCCATTCACACAGGAGGATCTGAACGTGGGGAAACGTCAGAGTGTTGCCTTTTTTTTTTCTCACATAAACACCTACTGTCAACGTTTCCGTTTTTAATAACGTGGAATAATCTCAGCATGCCAACTGTCATGTTCTGGCCAGTTGTGTTCTATGCAAATCTATGCTCTATTGCTGAGAAACACAACTGGCCGCAGTTGCACATAAATCCAGTTTGTTCCGTGATGAAGAATCTTGCAGTGTGTACTCGCACCATTAGGTGGCATCAAATCTCGTACACTTTTCGAAGACGATATAATCGGAGGTGATCGATTAAAAATAATAAAAAGAAATTTAGAATTGGATCTAGATTGTCTTTGGATTTGGTATTTGTGAGGTCAGCGCTCAGTGTTAGGTACCCTCCCAGCACAGGGCACTCTGAATAACATCCCAGCCCACCAGCACCATGTGGTCTGACCGTTGGCATCTGCTGAATTAACAGAGAAGTGGTTTTGTTCCCATGCAGTCAGAATTAATGGCTCAGAATCATTTCTGTTTTTGCATTAGTGAAAGTGACTCTTCGAGTTACATAACTGGGGCATTCTGAAACTCTATTTCCAGTTAGAGAATTTTACTGGCAAAAGATCAATCCTGAAATCTTTCCTCATAAGCGAGCAGCCACAGCCAGAGGAGTCCACGCAAAGCTGATTAATTTGACTCTTGGCAGATAAGTCTCTTTACTGTATGTGTACCGTAGGTCTCACAGCAACCAGATGGGAGTTTATGGTTTTTAACATTTACTGTACTTTCCTGATGCTCACACTTAAAATTTATGAAGAAACAGGAAAATAAACCAAACGTCTTTGCAGCGCTTCCATCTCTATAGCCGCTTACTTCAAGGTCAAGAAACAATGATTTAATGTTCAAAAGATGCATTAGGGCTTTTTATTCAGGAGGTTAAAGGAATATTATAGTTTACTTCACAACCTCATGGTGGGTCCAGACTCACTGAGTTCTCGGTGACAGTTTAACCTCCAGATAAGGATGGAGAGACATTGTTAACACATATCGCAAATCACAACACCACCCTTGTGCAGTGATTTGTGGTGGCAGGAACAATGTCTAAGAGGAGAGATGTGACGTGTCGGTAGCTTGTTGGGAGCTTCGCCGTATGTCTGCTCAGAGGGGAACAATCCTCAGATCTTTGTGCAGCCCAGTAAGTAGTTTGACTGCCATGGTTAATGTTAATGTTCTGATGCAACAGCATAATTTTTCAATGCATTTTCACCCCAACGAGCAAAAAAAAAAAGAAGTTTGGTGAGGTGCAGGTAACTGGTTTGCTTTGTAAATAGCAACGCTGACATCTTGATAATGCATACAAGCATATTTCAAATATCTGGCACTTTTCCAGCACCAATATCTGCCTAATCGAGGGTGATCTGCTGTTGTTGGAAAGTATATCCTGAAAAACAGAATTTTGCTCACAGCTGCACTTGTCTCCATTCTGTCTAAATGCTGACTTGTAAAAGCTGTAAAAACCAAAGAGTTAATGTTGTCCAACCACATTTGGCTTGCAAAACATCCAGTCTAGCATGTTAAAGCATGCGAAATAAGCCTTCACCAAACATCTACATGTACTAGCCACACTGTCGTACCTTGTACTCTCCGTCCTTGCTGTTTCTTTTTAAAAGAAGCAACACCAACACCATGAAGTGATTTTAACAGCGGCCATGACAGATCGCTGCAGAACTGGCATAAACATTTACATTAAACCAGTACATTTTATGTACGTTCAGGAATTGTTTGACAGGCCGGATTAAACATTCTCATGGCTCTCAGGATTGCCATGAAGAGGAAAAGGAGCGGCTAGAAACATAAACTGCCATCAGCAGCCTTCCTTGAAGAAGGAAGAGGGAAACAGGCACTTGTGGAAAATTACAGCCACAAAGGTGTACGAGACTTCTGCACTTGAAACAATTCCCATTTATGCTGGATTTTATTTTTCTGTCTGGTAGAATGTGACCTTTATGAAGGACGTGGAGTCTCATAATCGTTGCCTCTCTGAAGCTTCTGCTCTGCATTCATATTTGATTTTTGCTTGGATGGATGTAGCCACTAATACGTGTATGTTTATTAGATCCCTGGCTGCTTTCCTATCAAAGCAACATTGAAGCCTTTTCAGACAGGAACAATATTACAGAGGTGAACAAAGTTATTCGATGACGCAGTAAAATGATGCATATCCTCAAAAGTTTCAACAGGAAACATCAGTAGAAATGACCATTGTTTCTCCTCCAGGTTAGTACTTAGACTTTTCTTTTCCCTCGGATGTGTCCCTGCAGACAGATTGTGCTATGTTTTCAAAACCTACCATTTTCCAAGCCCTAAATATAGCCGCTGTATCGGTGGACAGAACAATAGTCTCCGTGCTTTTCCATTCATGCATTCCTGGCGCTGGGCCAAGCCGTCTCCACCCACTCATTTTTACTACCTGACTCATGTCCCTGCAGGCCTGTGTATGTAAACAGTGCTGCACATGCACGTGTACATGACAGGAAAATTATCGCTTTAAAGTTAACATTTAAGGCTCAATGGTTTTTCTCCCAACACCATTTTTTACTCTGGCCTCTTAATTACCGTTTGGCCATTTATGCCCTTTAATTTACTCCCTCTTGGCTCTTCTCTCTGTTTTGTTGCAGCTGTTGATTCCAGACGTCACGATACCTTTGCCTGTGAAAACAGTTATTGTGTCTGATTATGGAATTGTAGAGTCAAAAAAAAAAAATCTTGCAGCGACAAACAGTGATCCAGAGTCGTGTGTGGGATGAACTCATCAATGGTGGAGTCACCTGGTTCATGGCTAGAACATCTTGCGGCAGAAGACCTGAAAAACAGATGATGGCCATCATTGTGCTTTTGCTGAGTGAGATGTTTTTTTCAAACGTCTAAGTAAAAATGCTAAGGTGTTTCTATTTTAATGTCATAGTAATAAAAAAAATCTCCGTTTTGTGACTGTAGTAGAAGAGGCTGCAACACTGCACAGTGACCAGCTGTAACACTGGAGTATTTCATCCAAACATGTGCGAGGCACAAACGTTAATCCTTGTCGAAAATGATTCCACTATATCTGGATATCATCTTTGCTGGCTTCCTGACCTCGGCTTTCTGAGATTTTCACTGGTGGATTATCGAGACACAGCAGAAATTCTCAACTGTGATCTTCTCCTCGGCTACGGCGCTCGTCACAGTTGGTGTTAAGCGAGACCTTCTCTGCTGCCTAAACGAAACCACTGACTTTCATACATTTGATATATTTTATCATGGGCATGTATTGAATAATTCCCATTCACCTTTTATATTCATTTCATAGCGTTCCTTTTCCTTGAACTGCACTGATTGGATGGTCAGTTAGATAGTTTTCCAGCACAAGCTAAACTATAGGCCTTGGTGTGATGTTTAAGGCCCCACTGGTCATACATAAATCCACCATATGGACATGTAAACAATGCACAAACTGTGACTGCTTTAACCCAAGTGGGATTTCAAACTCTTTATTACGAACCTACATAGTTTGAAAGCCTACGGTCTGATCAATAATGCAGAGCCCAAGCAAACATTTGCATCCTAACACACTAAATCTTCCCATGGCTGCAGCTGAATCATGGGAATTTTTCTGCAGACCTGTTTGACTGAAACGGCCGCAAATGCTAATTCTGTCAACTGACCGAATGAACCAACCAATCAATTCAGCTCTAAAAGCATCGATCCAAAACACATAAACCTGGATGCACAAATCATATGACCACTCGACAGTTTTCATGATTGCACGTTCCAGCTCCACGGACGCATTTTACGGTCCACCAAATAAACCAGAGCATCCTCTTGACCTTTGCATGTCCTAAAGTTGCTGCTGTAGAGCAGAACTCCCTTGCAGCTTTTAACGTCTGGGTTTCTCACCCTGCCGCGTTCCACCCTCTCATTATCACATTATGTGGCTACGTGATGTGTTAGTCACTGCGGTCTCTCTTTCCCTGACATGATGACAACACGATAATCTGTTAATAAAGGTCAGCGGCACACCGAGCACACCCACAGGCCCTCCTATGATTTCAACAACGTGTCAAACAGAAAACAGCGCAACACACTAATCAGCTGTGCATCCAGTTTTTCTTAGACGCGAATAACTCTCTCTCTCTCTCTCTCTCTCAAATATGAGGATCTTTTTCTTTATGTTACTCTTTGCGCTTCCCTTACTCTTTGGAAAACCATGATGTTCCCTTGGTAACCCAGGGTCACACGCCCGGTTGCTCACCAGTGAATTCCTCTCTTCTTACTTGTGTCTACTTGGGAGTGTCTGTGTAAATGAGCCGTGTTTTTGCATGGTGTCCATGTGTGGGTTTCCCCAAGGCACTCCTCTTTCCACAGTCCACAGACTTGCACGGAAGATCGATTGGAGACTCCAAATTGAAAAATCCATTGTAATGGATGGATGAATGGATGGATGGATGGATGTTACAGTGAGCCAGCACTATGAAAGAAAGAAGAAACCTGGTCTGAGATCAGCATTTGGGTGACCTTACTACAAAGACGCGCAGTCCTGGCAGCCATATGTTGATACGAGGTGTCCGCAGAGGACGTCAAAAACGTCACAAAGAAAACATTTCCAGAACTGAGGCTGATCTGTTGCATAAATGATGTCCTTGTGTATTTTAAAGTGGCAAACACCACATATGTGACAACCCAGCTAAAGCACTGGTTTCTCAAGGGAAATGGAGGAGGTTAAGCTTATTAATTAGTGTGTTGGGTTAGAAAGATTAGGTCGAAACCAGGCAAACAAACTCTTGCAGGATCTAATTTTGTATGTTTTTAAACCTGAAGTCATGTTAAATCCTCAGTCCCCCCCCCCCCTCTGTTTACATTGAATACCTTTTTGTTTTCCAAGAAAATCTGTATTTTTTTTTTTATTTTATTACTAACTAAAGAATTAATCATTTTTTTCTTTTGTTGCTGTTGATATTTGGGGATATATTATATATTATAGTAAGATCCCTCATTGCTACGTCAAAATTCAAAATTCCGTGAACGCAGTCACAAGATGCGCTCCAGACCTGCAGAGGGCGACCTCACGCAAAAAAGGATGGTGGGCGTTTCTGCGAGGTCATACAAATCAAAGGAGCAGATCAAAGGAGCAGATTAATCCGACAGGTCAAGATCAAAGAAGCAGCTAATGTTTTAATAATTAAGGGGCAAGGAGGTTTGATGCAAGGCAACATTAGATTATGCCTGACCAAAATACAAAACCACAGCTCCTGATCAATAAGAAGACCCAACTGGTGGGAAACAACTCTAAATGTGAATGATGATTGTAATTTCTGTTGGTTGTATTATCTGTTCTAATGTTTGCATTATCAGATATTATGTATGCAAATTGGATATAACAAGCGCATATATGTTCTACCCATCTTTAAGGTTATCAAGCTGTTCCTATTCCATTACTTAATGGCATTAGTGAACAAGAGGAATCGAGTTGTCCTTTGTATTGTTCAACGGTTGATCGGGCAGTTTTTCAAGTTTGGGCGGAGTTGTGGTCACAAAAACACGCACAACTTTACAGTCACACACATTTCATTTCACTGATCAGATGGGAATATCAGACACGAACAGGGTCCCAGGGGACTGCTGGAGTGATTTTCTTCAAGTCAGAGCAAGTTGAGCAGACTTGCAACTGCTACACGGCGCCTCTAGGGGGGAGGGAGAGAGAGGGAGAGAGAGAGAGAGAGAGAGAAGCGTTGACAGAGACCAGTCGCTGTGTGTGTGTACATGGCAGAGTCTGGAAGACAGGACTTAGAGGAAGAGAAGTGAATTACAGCAACCAGACTGCGAAAAAACTCACCTAACCCACATTCAGGAGGAACATGCAACGCGCCGGGGAACCGCGCGTCCGTCCTTCTGCGGCTTCGCACGCACGCTGACGGAGTTCACGTGTTCGCGGCGGGGAGGCAATGTTTAGACGCGGACGAGCGGCGGAGCCCCGCGGAGTTCGGATGTGCGTCTCGTAGCTCGTCAGGTGTGAACGCCGCGCCGTGAATCGCACAAACGTGGGGCCGCGACGACAATGACACCGCGATCGTATTGAGAAGGAGGTGGGGAAGCGTAAAGCGAGTGTGTGTCTTCACGCGGACGCTGTCCTGTGTGTGTCTCGCTCTCTCGCAGTGCTGTGTGGGTAAAAAAAAAAAAAAAAAAAAGTGACGGAGGATGCAGGTGAAGAAGCACCGGGACCCGGAGCGGAGCGCCGGGGACGCGCTGGAGGGAGACGGTCCGCGTAAAACCTCATCATGCTTCTCAAATATCAAGATATTCTTGGTGTCGGAATGCGCCCTCATGCTGGCACAGGGGACAGTCGGAGCCTACCTGGTAAGTGCCACAAATTCAGTGCGGCTGACTGTGTGAACCGAGACCCTGGAGGTCACAGGCGGACTCGTGTTTGTGCATGTGGCAGCTTTGCATTGGAACAGGGAAAACGCGCAGAAACGTCCTCTCTGGTATGGCTTCTGGATTCATTTCAAAACCTTGACTCTTGTGAGAAAGTATTGTCCTGCTTGTTTTCCTGGCAGCACGTCTTAATTCATCATTAGCGAGCTTAAAGTCGCCGGTTTTAATATAATTATCTTAAGTTTGTAGCACCAATTGGCTGATTTTTGCCACGTGTATCACTCAAGGTCAAGGACACAGCATGTTTCTAATATCCTGTTTTAATATTGGCCCTGTTCCTGTTGTTATTAGTATATCAACTTTTTAAAAACAATATTTAGAATCTGTAAAACATAAATCTCCATGAATTCCCTGAGTCGCTCCCAGACATTCATCAAAGCATTCCAGGGAAGTCGCAGCACTTGGGGCATCTGCGGAGACTATTTAATTTTTGAGACAAGTGATGTTTATTCTCCAAGAGTCGCCCTCAATTAACAAACTCCGAATGCCTGGGCCATATTTGGAGTGGAACATCTAGCTTATGTTCTCCCCGAGAGGACCTGCGGAGCATTGAGCCTCCTCCAGAAGGCGTCTGGGAAACAGGGGTTTCTTCCTCTTTTTCGTGTTTTTTTTCCCTGATTGAACAGGTTGTGTGGTTTTTCTGCCTCTGCGGCATGGGACACCTGTTCAAACAGTCAGAACAATAAACCCGCAGTATCAGGGGAGGTTTCGATTCGCCGACATCCACGTCCAACCCGCACATGTTTGCCGGAATGGGTCAGATCATTTACATTCAGCCTAATTTGCACAGTCAGGAGATTTGCTGCCTGGTTAGGCAACAATCTGGAGAACTGCATGATTGGATTTCTGATTGGATGATGGGACTTAACGGCGTTGGCTGGCAGAGTGGGACAGAACCGGAGTCTCAGGTTCCCCTCGCTTTCTCTGAACTGCTTATAACAAGATACTCGACGGCATGTTGGGCGTCCTGGATTAGCAGCTTGACCACATGTAAACAGAGAGGCTTCTTCACTTCTGCAAGGCCCCCCCCGAACTTGAATCTGCAGCAATATCGAAAACCTGAAAACCTGACACTCCAAAAACAGTTCAAATTTGCAGATATTTATTTAGTATTGATCAATTTTTTTTCTGTCAAAACACAATCAGTGTGATGTTTACACCAGTACCCTCCCAGACGAGCCACATCGAGCTAAAGTTTTGCTGGAAAGAATGACATGATCGATAAGTTGATTAAGCCCGATTGTCTCAGCTGCTCAAGAGTAAAGCTGCTGGCGGATGTATTCTTCCCCCCTTACTGGGTCGTGCGTTCCCCAGCTGAAACAAGATGTTACCGAAATTTCGAAAAGCCTTTCACGCCGAAGCACAAATATCCAGCAGCACCTGAAGGCACCGGCTCTGCCGGCTGTAGCATCACTGACGCCTCTGCGCTGAGAGCCAAATCTGACACTTCAGAGCTGGAGCGGCGAAGTGAGCTAACACCTGCGCTCATGCACGCTGGGCAAACCTGCCAAGGTGTGGTGGAGCTGGCTCAGTGACAGGAGGAGCCAGAACCCTCCAATTAAACTCTCCTTTGTGTGTTAATTACAGAGCATTCTCCGCTCAAACAGTTAATGACACCATTTATTTTCAGCCATGCTTGAAAGAGTGATGAATGTTTTAAATGAAGAATTTCAGCTGAAATAATCAGCAGCTTTTAAAATGGACAGTTTTGTATGTGTCTCCTTTTTGCAGCAAAGGTATTAATGATAATGATGGTTTTAGATTCTCTGAAACAAAGGTTGGAGGGAAGTATGATATGCACACTTTGAACTTCGTAAATAGCTCTTCAGAACTCTTAAAAATTAGATTATGGATAATTAAAGAGCCTTAGCTAGCCTTTAGTCAACCTTTAGCATGCTATATCCCGTAAAGCTGAGCAGAACTGTTGCTAAGTCACTTATTAATGTCTGCCGTGTCTTCACATCAGCTCTAAAACGTCTCGGCTCACAGGAGGGAATGTCTGCCGGGCTGTGCCCTGGTGGGCATTCCCCACACTAAACCTGTTTATCTGACATTACGTCACGTGATTCGACAAAGTTGGAGAACCTGTGGCTTTGACCTGCTTATTTTCCCCGCACTATTGGTACATGACGCAAGCCTCCTGGCTACCTCTCGGAGTGGAAGTGGGGCACGTCAGGGCACGTCAAAGACTTCTCTCACCCCTCTGGAGTGTTTTCACCGCTGATGTGCGAGAAGAATCTGACAGTTAAGCAGCTCAATCAGCCTCCTGCAGGGGATCGGATTAGTCGAGAGCTACTCCCCTATCGCTGCCGTGTGCGCGCAGCTGAAGCCACAGTGTCAGCAGGTTGTTGGGGCTTGGCGTCATTTAGAAGAACTAGATGAGACCCCGCCGCCGCCGCCGCCGTCAGACCCCAGCTGGGCGGAGCCAGCCAGGCGTGAATGCGGCTCTGTCGAGGGCACTTGCCTTGAGGAGGAGACACCCGAAGGACAGACGAGTCATGACTCATTGGGAGGTTTTCCGTCCATTCAGCCGTGCCAGGGCTCTCCGGAACGATCACCCTCCCCGAAGCTGCAGAAATAGACCTCCTTGAAGTTCCAGAGAACAATAACAAAAAAGTGTGCAGCATTTGGTTTCAATGATGCTTTTTATGCGTAAAAGTCAAGCATATGAATGAGAGAACTGGGATTTAAAATGAGATAATGTTGGAGAATGTCTCTTTCCCTCAGGGCTGAAGGTTGCAGGGTGTGCCTCAGGATGGTTGTCGTGTCCTGAGTCACTCAACAGAAACTTAAACCATAAAACACTTTCACTTTCATTTAAACACTATTCGAGTAAATGAAAAGAAAAAAAATAAAAAGCCCCAAAGCAGTGCCAGTTTAAATGTAAATTTGAGTAATTGTGACCATCATGGACCACCCTGAAACCATGGCTTGCATAGCAGAGTCGGACCTCAAAGGTGTGTCACAAGTATTCATCCTGCAGCCATTGTTCCTGCCACAGCCAGCCACACCCGCTGGCCAGTCACCCTGCTGCTTTAACAGTCGCTAGCCTCTGAGTCTCACTGTTCTGTCTAAATTACCCATCTGATGAAGAAAGCCAAGTGCTGAAACCACCTGTTGAGCCATCAACCGGCGGTTGATGGCTCAACCAAAAATCAGCAGGATGTTTGTGTGTCCAATCGAATTCTGGATCTGAATGGAAACGGAAAATTTAGATGCCCTTTCAGAGGCCGATTCTAGACCCAACTGAAAATAGTTTAAACGCCGTTCACACGGGACTGGAAATCTGTTCCCACGCAGCCTTTCTGTGCCATCACCGACTCATTCAAATGTCATTCTACAGTCTGATCACTGACCTGATGCTTAAACTGTACAGGCCAGTGTTGCGTTTGCTGCAGCTCGGAGTAGCTGGTTGTTTGTGTGCGTGGTTACGTGTCAGTGTTTGTGTGTGCGTCAGCCAGAGAACATGCTTGTGATATACTGTTCTTTGGAAGCTGCTGAGTGTCACAGGGTACAGTTAATCAGAAACAGGCTTGTTTCCAGGGTAGAGCTGCAGTGGAACATCTGAACACATTATTAAGCAGTGAAAAAGGAGCTAGTTTATGAAAATATCTGCCTTTTTTTTCCCCCAGAATGAATCAAAGTCAGTTTTAAAACTTGAACATGATGTGGAGGCTTTTGGTTTTGTAGCAGCTGCTAATGGACAATCACATTATTCCGAAACCACTGTTGGAGTTTTGGGAGGCACTCGGCTGAAGTTCATGGGCTGAAAACACATTTCAGCTTGTTCAAACTGTGGATGTGTTCATGTTACACTGTTGGAAACAGCCATTTTAATTAAGTTAAGAGCTGCATGTGGCAGGAGGACGGAACCGTGAAGTAGCAAATTCAAGTGCTTGAATTTGCTACACATGAAACCTGCATACTGGTGCAGTATATTGGTTTAAAGCTTTAATGGCACGTTCTCTAAGACCTGTCTGTGTTTCAGTGCGCTCCCATCTTTTATTTATAAGCATATATGGTCGGCTGTATCGGTTTTGCTGAGCTTCCAGCTCCACTCAGCATTTTTCCAAGCCTGTTTTTTCATTTTGTGCTTGCTTCTGTTTTCCAGGTGAGTGTGCTGACCACCCTGGAGCGACGGTTCAACCTGCAGAGTGCTGATGTGGGAGTGATAGCCAGCAGCTTTGAGATCGGCAATCTGGTGCTGATCCTGTTTGTCAGCTACTTCGGGGCCAAGGCCCACCGCCCCCGCCTGATCGGATGCGGGGGCATCATCATGGCGCTCGGCGCCCTCCTCTCGGCTCTGCCCGAGTTTCTGACTAAACAGTATAAGATTGATGAAATGTGGAAGACTGAAACGGGTTGGGACGTTTGCTCAAACCTGAGCAGAATGGAGGCCCAGCTGGCCCAGGAAACGGGTTGTGCCAACAAGCCCAACACCAACATGATGTACCTGCTGCTAATTGGAGCTCAAGTCCTGCTGGGGATTGGTGCCACGCCAGTGCAGCCCCTGGGGGTGTCCTACATTGATGATCACGTGAAGAAGAAAGACTCATCGCTCTATATAGGTAGGACATATCACAGCTGATGAAAATGCATTATTTATGAGGCACACCTGATTTCGCTAGGCCAGGGAAACCAGAGAAAGTAAGCCGCCACGGTTTATTTGTGTGCCCGCCGTGTCCAAAGGTTCTCCATTTGTGCGGCAGGTGAGGAGCTCTGAGCTTTTTTTAATCTCCATCAGGGCAGCGTCGGCCTGAAAGAGGGCAGAATCCGGTTGAATGTTTCTGCTGCATTCAGGTCTTTTCCAAAGCCGGGATGCTGCAGATGTGGCTGTTTAGGGTTTAACCGTGCGCTCAGAGTGCTCTCTGCACACTTCTTAATCAACAGTTTCTGCTTTGAGATATCTGACAGACTTCATGAGGGAATGTTCCTCTGGATGGCCAACGATTAAGGCGTTTGGCACACATTGGATGGGCGGCGGTGGCTAGTTCTGTCTTCCTCTGATAAGCTGCATGGAGAGTTGGAGAAACAACAAGCAGTGAACAGTGTGGAACAATGTGGTATTGAGTGGCGCTCAGCTGATTGTACTAATCCTGCTGCTGCCGGCCGGTCATGTGGCCCAGCTGCATGAATGGAGCAGATTGTGCGAATTTCCCTGAGATTTTCTTGATGAAAAAGTGTATTCAGATCATTCCTCAGTTTACCTTCTCAAGCGCATGTTGTTTAGAGCAGCGTTGTTCAAGTATTTAGTTGTTTCCTGTGGGCATTTTATCTCTGATGATTTGAAATTAGCTACTAACACACAGGGTGGGAAAAAAGTCCCCTAAAATGATGATATGAATAAAAACGAATCCACCCTTAATGTGGGGAAACACAGACTTGTCAGTCATGTTATCCTGTTGCAGTTTGAGGCGCTGCCTTTAGAATCTGAGAACAGAAACTTAGTTTACATTCCCCCTGGCTGCAGAGTGAAACTGCGTCAGGTTGCATGTGTGTGTTTGGCCTATTTGGCAGCTTTAATATGCTGAACCGTCTTCTCGCACCCAGCAGAGGACAGAGTTTTGCAAGGCTCCTGTGCTGTATTCTGTAATTTTAGCTTTAGTCTCGAGTGGAAAACAAAACCACATGTAATTGCTCCTCCGTCACTCCCTCGGTGTTGCTTATTGCTGTTGCCGGTGCACATTTTTGCCCTGTGATGTGTTGGGGTTAAAATTAGAGCCTGCACTGACTGGCCAGGTGAAAAGCGTTAACCAGCATTACGGGTAAGTCCCTCCCTTTGTGCCTGAGCAGAACTGAGACGCCTGGGGAAGAGCCATAATTACACAGCGGGGAAAGAATGCCAACCAGCCAGCCATGAGGTGGGTCTGAGTGGGCAGGGACCTGCGTACATACCACACAGGCATGTGAAAGACAACTCCTCCAGCGGCTTTGACTGCCTGTTTTTACTGCAAATCTGCAGCGAACACGCGAGGCTGCTGCTCAGGCGGCTGTGAGACACTCAGCCGCTAAACTCTGAAGCTTTGGATCTTCTTGTGTCCGTCTGGTTAAAATATGTTGAGTCACTGTTGCAAAGGTTCCCACGAAATTGGTTAAAAACCGACTTGAGACTTTTTAAAGGACAGCCAATCAAAACTATGTACCTGAGGACACGTGTTGTTTCAGTGTGCGTTCTCATCTGGGCGCCCATCAGGCCAGAGAAGACGAATGTGACTGGACAGACGTTGCACTAACAGAATCTCTGTTCCCACTGCTCCGTGACCTTTCCTGTCCACTGCTAATTCCGGCTCTTCCCACAGGACCTCTGCCTGTGTAAATATACTGTACCGAACATACTGGGAAAGTGGATGTCGTGTGTTGGAAACTGCAGGTTTCAGAACCTTTTAAAGAGCTCTACGTACAAGTTTAATGATGATGTGATGTGCTGCCTGCGGTGTGTTATATATGTGCTGGATATACGGTCCTTATTACATCAGGGAAATGAGGTTTTAGTAAAGTCCTGAAGTTACGGCTGTCTGGATGCAGCTATTTGGAGATGGAGGTGTGCGTGCTCAAAGTTGCATCAAAATACAGTTTGCATTTTCGCTGCAACGTAAGGACAAAAGCTATGCTAGGAGGTGGCATAAATCCTTGGCAGGTTGTCAGGTTGACAGTGTAATAAAGATGCAAACATATGGACCAGGGAATACCGCAATGACCTTCATGGTGTAGCAGATTTGAGAAAGAGTATAGATCACGTAACTGTACTGATAGACAACAGTTGAACTAGCAGCTGTGGAACAGCCGAGTCTGAAGCACCCTCCACATTTAATGGTGGACACAAGCCTGTCAGAACAGCTGTGGCAGACATCTCTCTCTCTCTCTCTCTCTCTCTCTCTCTCTCTCTCTCTCTC
>BJFM01000372.1:160383-176536 GCA_016586285.1 Arothron firmamentum
TCTCTCTCTCTCTCTCTCTCTCTCTCTCTCTCTCTCTCTCTCTCTCTCTCTCTCTCTCCCCCTCCCCCCCTCCCTCCCTCATACCCAGACTGCCAATGACAAACTAGCTGTGGAGAAGCACAAAAGCCCTTTTCTTCTGCCGTGGTCTGTGACCAGATACCTTACGAGCTAAAGTATTAAAATATTTGCCTTTCTTATCACCAGCCCTCTTGGTGTTTGCCGGCGGAATGCTGCCCTGTCAAGTTCCACCAAATTTTAAATGCTAGCCTTTTGCAGCGTTTTATTGCATCTTTATTCCGGCTCTGTGGGGAGATATTTCTTCTCGGGCTGTTCATAATTGCCACTGTCACAGTGACAAAGGTCTTAGAGGGATCTTGGAGAGACTTGTCAACATTCCTGCAAAAACGCTCTCGACTCCAAACGGTTGCTGCAGTAGGGCGTTTATATAAGCTACTTAAACTCAGTGCATGTTAATGTCATCTTGAAGGATTAGATTCTAAATGGCTTTTTCCCTCCCTGCCATAAGCTGCACGCTGGGTTTGCCTAGCAACGCCGGTTTGTTTTATCTCAAGATGACAAACGGCATTTCGGTAAATGTCCCTTCAGTGCGGCGGCGTGCGGCGTGCAGCGTGCGTGACACGATGGCGCTCCACAGTCTGCTGCAGCTCACTGACGCCTGCTGCCTCGGCCTGCAGGCCCAGAGAGGGCAATAAACATGAGATTAACTTGTGTCCCCTTGGCCTACAGCAGAGAGCAGGCTGTAAGCTAATCAGTGATCATCTCTGAAAGGTCCGAGGGGCACTTAGAAGAGCCAGAAAAAGGCTCCGCTCTTCACAGCGCTCTCCTTGACACCACAAAGTCGGCGTGATCCTTTAGAGAGCATCCTGGGCCAGAGTTTCTCTTCGGTCTTTTTCATTCCTGTTGTTTTCCAGCCATCGGTTGGCTGCAGGAACCAATAAAGTGAGCTGTTCAGCACACATGGTTCTGATTGGATGGCCAGTTTCCGGAGTTATCTGATTGCATTAAATGAGCCTGGGGTGGGGGGGTGGAGCTGGTGTTGGGTGCTCTGCTTCATGTTAGGCGCCGCAACTGTCGGTTTGAGGGATAGTGTTGCAGTAACGCCACACAGCCTTCTTGCTGCTCAGATCTAAGCGTTTCAGTAAATTAGCACATAGACAGCAAAGGAAACTGGCAGTTGCGCCAGTAAAGCGATAAAATGTTTTAGAAGCAGCAACATATTTACCAACAGGAAGCGTACATTATGCTCATTATATCAGTTTAATCTGATGCAGTTTTATTCCTGTGTGATATGCACTCTCAGACCAAAATGCCACCAGCCCTCTCCGGGTCTAACTGTTCCCAGCTGTTATTACTTGTATGCGCAGGATATCTACCATCTCATGTTATTACAGTGCACCGAGTTTTCCTTTCTACTAAATTATGGATAAAATGCACTCGTATATCTGTGTTGTTGTTGTCATCCTAATCTGTATCTGCCGTTAGGATGGGGTTATTTTAGTTTGAATTAGTTTGCTTTTGGTTCTATGATAGAAGCCTCATGGGTGGGTGGATTTGTTAGGAAAGACCACCTAATGGCTCTGATGTATCACCAGTGATAGATGCCAGCACCTATAGTCCAAATTTCAGTACATTGCCTTTGGTCAGTGAGAATAATAGTCAACATAAATGTCTTGATGATCATTTTTAAAAGAAACAGCTGTCTAAACTGACCTCAGCCCCTCAGATTTCCAGTGATCAATCAAGCATTTTGGATTTTTTTTTCTGTCCTCATCAAGGTTTCGTCCCTCGTCTCGAACGCGTGGCAGCTGAAACGTGCTCTGAAGGACAGAAATAGGTCACACCTCTGCAGGAAGTGGACCAGTGTGTTAGATCTAAGATATGATACCCTCAGGCCGCTTCAGCAGACACCGCTGCGCCGTTTGATGAAGCCCCTTGTGATTACAGCAGGACTGCTGCACCCAGAGGTTTTGGCCTAGACGGGTGTGTGGCCCCTTTTCCTCTCTGTCACGCATCGGGACCAGGCCACCACGCAGCCTCCACTGTGCTATCTGGGTCAGGATCTGCCGCTCGTGATTAAAAAGGGGATTTTTGTTGTTGTTGTTGTTGTTGACATGAATGGAGACGCTGTCCACCGGGCAGAGATCATATTATCTTTGTGAAAAATGAGCAGTTAAGTATATGGCACGCAACCTTGGGCAAGGTCTTGGCTCAGGAAATAGGGATTCGCGCTGTGCACGAGGCTTTACCGCAAATCCAAAGCGCCGTTGATTGAGCGGTGGGCGAGCGGTTGCTCTCGGGCTCCCAGCGTTGCTCAGGAACGTGTTCAGCACTTAATTCCCATATCATCGATGGCAAAGCGTGAGGGATAACGGTGCCTAATTAAATGGACCCTGATCAATTTGGGAGGCACTAATTACCAATTAAGAGCACCATCTTGTGCTTCAGGCATAGCGTCGCATGGAGTGGCGCAAAATTTCCCTTTTCTAACCGGTATCTCGTCACTTGGGTTGTCCACATGGTGTGAATCTAGAGATATGGGCCTTTTTGGCTGCTGTTTTAGAGTTTACGTATGCTTGTCGATTTCAGAAGCTGTAGAAAGGAAATGTTACTTCCTTCCGTAGGTGAGTTTCAGTTCTGTTTCTATTCATTCAAAAGCAGTATAACAGGATTTCTACGTGACATCAAAGCATAAAGAGAACAAAGTCTAATGCTGTATACTGCCCTAAGTGGCCGCAACTGGTCATCAGCGGTGCTGACAACACATTGGACTACTTAATTTTTTTAAATAATAAAATAGTAGTAGAAGTATGGACCGGAACTTTAAAGACTTACTTAATAGGAGCTTAAAGTCTCTGAGCCTTGGCTCTCAAAGCTAATGGGACTTTCTCATGACTCAGTTTTACCACTACTCACTGGGTTTGGCTCATTTTTTCATTACACTTGAGTACAACCGCAGGTTGTCATAGCAATACAGAAGCTGGAACATCGGCACCTTGTCAGTGATGCATAGTTTTGGTGCAGGTTCTCGGAAGAATAAAAAAAAAAAACACACACAGCTGCTGTTGCCAGGTTTTTAAAATGGCCTGTTTGGCTCTTGTGAGGGAGTCGCGCTCCTGGCTCATCCAGTGACCTCACTCCTGGCCCGTCGGTGGCCTGCAGTGTGTCATATTTTAAACTCAACTCAGCTCGCTTGAAACGTTGGCCGAGTGAGTACTGAAAAGGGACCTGCTGCCAGTTGCTGCCAGCAAAACCCTAAAACTGACAGTCGAGTAGAGCTAGTGGATAAAAAGGTGCTCTAACTTGCTCTCATGACTCTTCAGTAGTGTTCCCATCGTGCCCTGGACCCAGAGTTAGAACCTTCCTGATATATGTAGTGTGTTTTGCATCATTTCTGAGTTCATGTTCTCAAGTTCACCAAACCTGCCTACCAGACACGGGAGGTTACATGGCAGATCGTGTTTATCAGCGTTAACACAACCAGCAGCACAGGCCTCAAGGCAGCAGAAGTGCTGTTTAGGAAGCCTCTGTTGATTTAGATTTTCTATTTCTCAGCCCGATACAGTTAAATATGCAGCCAAAACACTGACCCGAGTGCTCCGTTATTGATTCTGGAAGTAATTTCAATTTTAATTTGAACCATTTTGCGATTATCTGACCTCCTTCCTCAGGATGCAGCACAGTTTTCACACCATTAAATCTAGTGGCAGAGCCAGACGTTTATCATCAGAGAGGAAATGGGACGTTGCCTTGATAATTAGGCCACGTCACCCAGTGAAGAAGCAGCAGGCGGCAGCAGCAGCTCTCATTGAGCCCCAAACCTCTCCAGGCTGCTGGGTTTCAATGGAGCAGCTGTGTCTCTCCGGCGGTGAAGCGTAAACGCTCTGGTCTCGCGCCCTTTCCCTTTCAGGCCTTCATCCTACCTCCCGGACGCCCGACGATGGAGACGCTCTCGGCTGAAAGAAAGCGCCTGAGGCAGGCGGACAAACGGATCACTGTAGTGGGACAGGATGACAAGGCTTTGATTGATTACATGAAGTCCCTCGCACCATCTTGCCATCCGTCTGTCCCTCTCATCCTTTCTCTGTCCCTTCTCTGCTGACCCACAGTTAACCAACCTCACGCATTCTCATTTATTTCTCGATGAAATATTGTTATTCTACGACTGCAATTTACAGTCAGGCCCAAAGCTGCCTTGGCAGCACGGGGTCGTATTGTTGTGACGTGTCAGTTCCCAGGAACGGATCCCGTTCCATTAACCGGCAGTCTGGGTTTGAATCCATCACATATGAGACGAAAACAAATGGCCTTGGGTAAGAGTGCCATTTAGGTTAATTAGGGCTTTTTCTGCTTCCAGGAATAGTTGGAGAGCGTTGACACAAGGTTAATTGGACCAAAGATTAAGTGACTGCGCGGCAGGTTAATGCAGCCTAATGCCATTGACCTACGAGGTGCAAGAAGAGCCTGCTTACGGGCAGATTGAGCACAGCAAAAACTCACAGATAATACTTTGTACATGCTGGATTTATTGTCTGCGGTGAAGGTAATTAGCAGCAGGACTTCTGCAGCCGTGGTTCCTCTTTCTAAACTGCTTTTGTGGCGTAGGCTCGATCCCAGCTGTCCCTTTTTACAGGTTTTCTTGCTCACAAGAAACGCTGAGAGCTAAAGCTAGAAACACAAAATTACAGATTTAAATGGGCGTATTCGGGACCTCTGGGATTCAACACATCCCAGCACTCTTTCAAGGAAACAAACAATATTCTGCACTAATATTAACAGAGAAAAATTAGCCAGCTTGAATCCAGCTTCAGCCATAATGCATTCAGAGCATGCATACAAAGTATCTGGATCACATTACAGCCCATTCTTTTTATAAGGTGATGACAGAAGGACGTGATTTTAGCCTCTTGCTGGGGTTAGGTGGGGTCCAGGTCAGTTATTTCACACGGTGAGCTTTTTCAGGATCACTTTAATAAATATACAGGTTTGGCATGCCGGTTTTCATCATGGTGAGAATGTGAAACTGAAGCAAATAAAATCATCATCGAATTATCCTCATCCAAAACATGGCAGCATCATGGAGAAGTGTTTTTAACAGATTATAGATTATTGATGCCAGTTTCTGCTTGTGTGTGTGTGTGTGTGTGTGATTAAATGAATCTCCTCAGCAGTCTCCACTCTGATCTGAAGTGTGAACATTTTTCACAGATATGAACTCAGCGTGTTGACTTCCTATTTCACACTGTAACCTCTGACAGACTTAGACCGAAACCCAACCTGATGCATCATGGGGGGGGGGGGTGAACCAGACCACCGGCTTGCTCATTGCCAGTCCAAAAAAAAAAAAAAAATCCTAATAGTTTCAAACGTGCTGTTAAGCTGCAGGTTTTTTTTTTTTTTTTAATACCCCAGCCATATGGCGCGGGTGAAACTGTCTCTGAGCCCACCTGTTTTAGTGAAATTCAGAAGACGCCTTGATGACAAGATGCTGTTTATCAGATCGTTGCCGTGCATGTGAGGAGGCGCGGCTTTAAATTTGTAGGTGATTTGACGTAAGGGGAAGAGGGATGATCCTGATGTAATGGCATTTAAATGTGAGTTGAGAGCCTACTTTAAGCTTTGGCTTGTTTTTTAGGTCACAGCAGCCGGGTTACTGCAGGGCACAGCTCATCAACCAAGCACTCGTTTCCTTCCTCCACTAATTAATCTGCAACTGTAACATCAATTTGATCGATACCTTAAAGATCCAATAACCAGAATCCACTCTGATCTCTTTTTGCGGTTTGACACTCAGGTGGTTTTTGACTGGAGTTCTTATGGTTTAAGCACCGTTGGTTTTGTGGAAATAAGCAGTTTTGGGCATTTCGAATCCGGAAGCCATACGTTTCTGTCCATCGCAGGGATACTTTTAATACTTATTTGCACCTTTGGACCTGTCAGCAAATGCCTTCTGTGATAATGGTGACATTAAAACTGAAAGTCGAGGCAGTGGGCAGGGGTGCTTCCTGTGGCGAAGAGCTGATGTCTAATGCTGTTAGCTCTTCCAGATCACCAGAGCTTTAGTGGTCTGTAAGAACCTTTGTATCCCATCCAATTAGACTTCACCTTAAAAGCAACCTTTGCATGACCGCTGCTGCCTGTTTGTAATTAATCCTACCAGTGCAGGCAGAGCTGCAGTTCTGCAGGACCGTCTGAATGGACTGACACCACACCGACCTTGAGAGATGGCGCCAGCGTGCGCAGCGCAGACAGAGGAAGCGTTGCCGCTGTTAAATTTGTTTTTCCAAATTTAGAAATCATCAGTTCCGATCAGAGAGCCTGAGATCTTGCGGTTGAATTAGCAGTAAAAAGGTGGTTCTACCTCCTGTTCTGAAGAACCACAGATGTGGCTACTCGAACGCTGCACCGTGAGAGGAGGCCTGATTTATCATCAAAGCCACCCCCTGTCAACACAATGGCCGGCCTTACTTTCACCATCTGGATACATCTACCTAACACCTGTGGTCCTCACAGCGGGACGGGGGACTCACTGGGTGATCCGTTCAGGCCCGCTCTCACTCGCCAGTCTGGTGCCCCGACCAAAACGGCACAAGCGGCCGCGTGGCCTCTCAGATCGTTCACCCACCAGGGCAGAGAAAACCTAACAACAGTACCGCTCAGACAAGACACGTCTCAAATCGTGCATTTTATTATTACTATATGAGATCTTCTTTGTTTAACAGCAGTTTTTGGGGATATTTAAGCGTACAGGTTGCTTATGTGGGCTGATGAATCCGGAAAAGGACAAGGCACAGCAGCAGTACTTTTCTGTTGCCCTCTAAACAAATTAGCAGGAGACAACAACGATGGTGAGCTCTGTTATTGGATTAGATCTGACGTGCTCCCGGACACAGCAGTTCAGACGCTAAAAGGCTTGGACAGTTTCTAGAGAACTATAACAGCCATCTTCCTTTTTAGAAGTCTTTGGTTCACTTTTTTTCTTTTCCTTTATCTTCATGCTGTTGTGATATGTGAAACTCGTGCCTGATCTTTAACAGGCCCAGTTATCTTTATCTTTGCGGTGAAAGCAGGGGTCAGGTATGTGCGATACACTATGGAGGAATATCACTCCCATGGATGGGAAAGCTGATATGCGCCCGGGGAAATCCTCCATATGAACTCTTCCGAATCGGCTCTAATTTATGGCCGATGACATTTACGCTATCTCCTCTGTTTGTCTGTGCTAAAAGAATTTAACTAGAGAAATGATTCATTTGCTAGCAGCCTCAGATAGGAAGGTAGAAATGTAAAATATTAAGCTGCTAGGAGATGGTTACTTTATCCTTGCAATCAGTAGCATATGAGAGTGTTTATCCAAGACAAAGCTGGTGGGTTTGTACGGTGCAGATTGGCAACAAGCTAACGCGGCTTTACGTAAATGCGTCTGCAGATAAATGGCAGAAGATGAACAGATTACCAGGGTTTTCTCAGCTGCCCACAGGTGTTGTAACTCTTCTGGGTTATAAATTTTACAAAATCCATAGCTGCTCTCCTCCCAGACCCTGAGGATGGAAGGGGATTGCGTTGCCCGTAAGCTTTCTGTTAGTGTTCTGGTCCCGTTGCAGATGTGATGAGCCTTCTTCATCATAAAAGAAGTGCAGTTTCTCTGAGTGGCTCCTGCTCACAGGCTGCACTCACTCGTTTGTGGTCCTCGAATAGTTCAGTGAGGTGTTTTAAAAAACATTTGCCCACCTTTTTAGTGCTTTTTTTTCTACCATTTCCCAAAGTGTTTATGCATTTTAACTTTAAGAAGATTAGGCCTGGTTGGTAATGAGTCCACAAACAAAGCAGAATTTTACCGAAGCAACGCCGGACTTCATTATTTGCACCACTTCTTAACTTTATTTTACAGGATCCAGTTCATGTCCATGCTAGCTTAATCCCATTACCAGAGGCAGATCTTGATGCGGGCTCTTCCCTCCGCTGAGCTCAAACCCCCCCAAAAGTTGAATCCTTCATGTGGGGATTAGCGGCACGCTCTGACTCTCCTCCTCTGTGCTCTCAGAAGCAGCAGGTTGATAAGCAGCCGTGCCGTCCGCTGGACCGGTAATCTTTTTCCACTAAAAGATCTTCTCGGCGGTTCAGGGACTCGTGGGCTAGTTGAGTCGTCATCTCCCTGAAAGATGATTCACTTAACTGAATCACCTCATTTGGTGGTTTCCTGTGTTGAAAGTGGTCAGATGTTGTTGCTACAAGAAGAAAACACTTCGAAGGAAGCAGAGGTTGCCTGGGCCCCATTTGCAACACCACAGGCAAAAAGCCTGCCGCGTGTCTCCATCACGAGTGGCGTGGTTAAACCGACGGCTTCATTTGTAAATGGCTGCAGCAGCTCTTTCCTGCGTCACTCCCGGGCTGCGTGTTTCAGCAGTAGTCGGCGGGGCTTTCGCTCCAGCTTTTTATGGCGCGAGATTTCAGCAGCAAACTGAAGGCGGACGAGGGAAAGCCCCAGTCCCCAACTGTCATCACGAGGACCTTTCAACCGTTTCCTCCTGAAAAGCAACACGACAGGAAACACAGAAGCCCTTTTTTCCTTATTGCTTCACTCCACGGCTTGCTTAAATATTTTACTTTATATGACATTCCAGCAGCGAGCCGCGCCCTAACGCAACATTTTCCCGTGCGATGTGAGAGAGGCGGCCATCGTGTGTGGACTCCCTCCCTGCGTGGGTGGCCGTGGGAGCGACCGGTGCGTCTGCGGAGACGCTGATCGCTCAGTCGCAGCTTCCACGTTTGTTCATTAAGTGGCAGCTCCTGGCATTAGAACAAGAGTGCAGACGCCATGCTGATGGCAGCGATGTGCAGGCCAGCCTGCAGCCAATAAGGGGACGTTTTAAATGCTGCCGGAGGACCGGAGGAGGAAGCCGGAGGATGACTTTATCTCATTTAGAGGCTAAATTGAAACAGGCCTATTTGTTGTCTTTGATAAATGCACCTGCTCGGCCTGCGTGCGCCAGATGCAGGACACTCTCCCTCAGGTCTGAGCAGAGGGGTTCACCATACACTCTTTAAGTCTCCATCAGAAGTAATTAGTCCTGTAAGAAAAAATATCTTCTAATTTTGCATTTTCTAATTAGCAATATCTCCACTTATCACGCCGTCTTCCGCTCGTCCACCTCACTTGTCTCATTTGCATTTCTTTTATGTAAACCTTTAAAGATTAACTTTGCATTTAGATGGAAGCCAGATGTTTTGAAGCATCTCATTTCAATTCCAGTTGAACAACAAAGCTTCTTCCTCATGAATGCTGCTCTTATTAATATGAATTAACCCTGTAATTGCTGTGTTGTGTGGAATATCTCATGGTCTTGAGCCCTGACTTTTGTTCATGGCACAATGGCTGCAAACTAATGAATGTTGTGACACGTCTGTGTGCAGGAATCCTCTTTTCCACACTGGTGTTCGGACCTGCCTGCGGCTTCATCCTGGGCTCCGTCTGCACAAAGTTCTACGTGGACGCTGTCTTCGTCAACACCAGTGAGTCCTGATGTTGCTTCAGCCTCCTTTGGTCTTCTGTGCCTGCAGTCTGTTGATTTCCACCGGCCTCCCCACAGGTAAGCTGCCCATCACTCCCGATGACCCGCGGTGGATCGGGGCCTGGTGGTTCGGCTTCCTGCTGTGCGGCGCCTTACTCTTCTGCTCGGCTGTCTTCATGTTCGGCTTCCCCCACTCGTTGCCGACCAGGGAGAAGGAGGAGGGGGAGGACAGCGAGCACGTTATGCTTCCTGCTTCTCACAGTTCAGACTACGAGACGCCCAGTGCCAGCAATGGGATCCTGCACAGCCATGAGCCTGCCAACAGCCCCACCTGCTGTCAGCAGCTCAGAGGTGACTGTGCAGCTGCCTGTGTACGCTAATGCAGAGAAAAAGTTCTTAGCTATTTATTAGTTATTATTATTTAACCTTGAAGTACTTATCATAGATTACATTGCCCATTTCATTTTCAATATTACTCTTTTCTTGATTGATAAAAATACTGTTAAAATGATCCTAAGCAGCAGACAGATGGGTTATTTATTTACTAAATAAGAGTAACCAGGTGCTAATACATATTCTAAATACACTAAGAACTCCATTCCTGCTGCTAAGCAAATGCTCAACTGTGTATTTACTTTCCACTAGTGATCCCCAAGGTGACTAAGCACCTCCTGTCAAACCCAGTGTTCACCTGCATCATCCTGGCTGCGTGCATGGAGATCGCGGTGGTCGCTGGCTTCGCAGCCTTTCTGGGGAAATACCTGGAGCAGCAGTTCAACCTGACCACCACCTCAGCCAACCAGCTCTTAGGTCTGCCTTGTTGCCGTGCCGCAGTCTCACTCAGTCCGGCCCTTTACCGCTCTGACAAACCCGGTTTGTGCTCGATGACGCAGGCATGACGGCCATTCCGTGCGCGTGTCTGGGGATCTTCATGGGCGGCCTGCTGGTGAAGAAGCTCAACTTGTCGGCGCTGGGAGCCATACGCATGGCCATGCTGGTCAACCTGATCTCCACCGCCTGCTACGTCTCCTTCCTCTTCCTGGGATGTGACACTGGCCCCGTTGCCGGGGTGACGATCAGCTACGACAACAGGTAAGAGAATCTCTGAAACTGTCGCTTTTAAACTGGCTGTTACAGGACTGTTCCAAGGTTTTGCAAATAAAAATTCCAATCAGCGTGGACCCATGAAGTTTACCTCATTCAAGTTCAATAAAAGAGTTTCTATTCAGTGACCTCAGCCCGTCTGGGTGTTCAGAGCCAATTTGAATACAGTTCAAATGTAGTTATTAATGTTCAGTGGGGCATTTTATCCATCGCTCCCTGTAGTTAAAAAAAAATTCTTTGCAAAACAGGCAACTGTCCTCCGCCTTTCTTTTAAGCTGTAAAATTCTGAATGTTGATTTGATGAGCCAGTAAAGAAGTTTTAGACCTAAACACTGATTCCCCGTCATTTATCTGACTCCATTCTTGGTTTTTATGACAAACCTGCGCTGTCAATAGACTGTCTTTATTGGTGTGCGTGCACTGTGCTCCACAAGTGGGCCACCGCTGCTGTTACCGTGGAAATGTTCAAGTGGGATCCGAAAACCTTTGTATCTCTGGAAAAAGTGCTTGTCCAGTTTTGTTTGTGCTTCCTGCTGGTTTACCGTATTTTCCGCACTATAAGGCGCCCTTAAAAGCCTTCAATTTTCGGTGCGACGGTGCGCCTTTTAACCCGGTGCACCTTATGTGTGCACTGAGTAGCGATAAGCCGGTGTGCAAAATACGGTACTTAGAGGTTAAAAAAAGGGGAATGACTGACCGCCTCTTGTTGCTCTGATCAGAACTCTGCAGGTGGGGAAGACGCCGGAGGCCCAGTGCATCAGCCACTGCAACTGCATCAACTCCACCATCAGCCCCGTGTGCGGCTCCAATGGTGTCACCTACTTGTCTTCGTGCTTCGCCGGCTGCACCAGCAGGAACTCTCCGGAACCAACAGGCAGATCTGGATCCAGCCTCACTCAGGTCAGTACCACCGTTGTGAAACTGACCTCGTCATTCTTCTTCTGCAAACTTTCCCCTGTTTTCTAAAGCTCGGGCTACTTTTTCTTAAATCCACCTCTTAGCTCAGCAGCACACACACTTAGTATCACCGCTGCCGCTTTTGCCACATTTTGCTTTGCTTGATTCGTTAGAAAAATAAAAGTTTCAGTTGGAGATGATGCTTTTTATCCCAGCGTGCTTCCAGCTCAGTGTGTGCTGTGTAGAAATATAATTATCGCCATCGGGTTCCTTTTTAGAATCTGAGGGCGCAAAAGCTCGGTTAAAGCCTCTATAATTATGTTTTCTGAGTCACCCAGGCGACACTTATGGTTCATGTAGCAACAGAGCTGCCAGACGATTTTAATTTCCTCTATTTTCTGTCTTTCCTCCTCACAGAACCTGAGCGGATGTTCCTGTATATCAGCCGAAAGTGAATTGGCCACCGCGGTTATGGGGAAATGTCCGATGCCAGGCTGCAAGGAAGCCTTCCTCATCTTCCTGTGTGTGGTGTGTGTTTGCAGCCTGGTCGGAGCCATGGCCCAGACTCCCTCTGTCATCATCCTCATCAGGTATTCTTTCCCCTGCGCGCGTGCGCTCATTTTGGATTCAGTGAGAACCGAACGCATTAATACAATCTCCGCTTTTCTTTCAGGACTGTGAGCCCTGAGCTGAAATCGTACGCTCTGGGAGTGTTGTTCCTTTTGCTGCGACTCCTCGGTGAGAATTTTTATCAGATAACGCGTTTGTATTGTATAGTGAGACGATGCAGCTTTAGGTAACTGAAGCTGCAGAGACTTGGATCGGCGATTACAAATCTATAAGTATTCAGTATCTGGGTAACATTTGGTGTTTTGCTCATTTGAGTCAATTGAACTGAAAAGTTATGCAGTTTCCATCCTAAATAAACAAAACGATAGTTCAGAAGGGCTCAGACACTTCACCGCTGGGTCTGCTGCAGCACAGCGGTGCTGGAAAGTGGGGCAGGTTTGGTGGGTTTAAGACCGAATTCAACGCTTGCCAAACATATTAAGGTGAACTTTTGTGTGGAGAACTAAATGTCTTCTTTTTGTGCTCCAGTGTTGTCTGCACTCAGCCTAAATTCCCCGGAAGATTATGCAAATCATGCCACAGATGTTCTTTATTAGCTCCTTAGATTACTTTATAATCCTTTTATGGAGTTTTTCCTCCGGTTTCGTTGCCCCCTGTTACGGAACCATCCATTCATGTTTCCGTTTTGCAGGATTCATCCCCCCTCCGTTGATCTTCGGAGCCGCCATCGACTCGACCTGCCTTTTCTGGAGTTCGGACTGCGGCGATCGGGGTGCGTGCGCGCTCTACAACAACGTGGCTTACAGGCAGCTGTACGTGAGCCTGGCCATCATCCTGAAGGGCGTGGCCTTCCTCCTCTACACCACCACCTGGTACTGCTTACGCAGGAACTACAAGAAGTACATCAAGGGACACGAGGGCCACGCGTCGCAGGCTGACTTTTACCCGTCACTCACAGAAGGCCCGAAGCTGGTGGACAGGACAAAGTTTATATATAACCTCGAGGACCATGAGTTTTGTGAAAATATGGAGTCAGTTTTATAGTTTGTTACTTAAATAATCTGTCAAATGACTGTTCTTTTCTTAAAATGGATAGTGTTTTGAAAAAAGGCAATCTAAGTGAGTAGGTCCCAGGAGACTTACTGTAGCCCTTCACTAAACCTGGTAAACAGTCCGTTTTAGTCGTTTAGATATCAGTGAGGTGTTGTCCGGCGTTTCTGATGAAATTCTGTGATCTTGGTGGTAGAAGACGACTTTAGTACTGCCTGACTGTCTTTTTCTTATTTTGACTATACACGGTAGGATGATGATTGCGTTGGCGCGTGCACGAATGCAGGACGTGTTTCCTTTCGGTCGCACGCTGCGTGTGCCGTCTTCAGCTCTGTCATAAATGAGATTTTGAAGCGTCAAAAATGAATCCGTTCAGCAGCAGTTCCGCTAGAAAAACTCACATGGAGAGCGGTATTGAAAGAGAATGAAGTGGTTGTTTAATTTAGGCCTCTAAGCTCCAGACTCTGCTCTCCATAGAGACACAGTATGTTTGCACAGATTGTGTGTGAGTGTGTGTGGGTGTGGGTGTGTGTCGGGGGGGTTCCCAACTGAGGACCAGTATCAAAGAGGACTGCCAAAACACGAGACACATGTAGGCTCTGTCGCTTTCCTACAATCGTGTTTATTTACAAGAAATATCAAATTGCGTGCGTATGACAGGGGAACTTTCAGCGATTCCAAAGTAGTTTTCTTTTGATTGAAGCGTAAAGCAGGTTCGTCATCGCTGTCATCTTGGGAAACACTGTTAAAAGACCTGCCAAGGATTTGAGTATTGGACACCATTCAGGACGGGGCGACCGCGGTTAGTTTTGCACATCTACTAAAGAGCACTTGAAAACTGCAGAGAGATGCTGACCTGTTGGGTTTTAAGAGTCGGGAAGTAATTCAGGGGCACAGAAATTTTCAACGCATTATGTAATCCAGCCATATATACACACACACACACAGACACACTAGGAAGCTGTCCATGGCTGTCTGCCCCAGCTAGCACGCTTGGTGTAAAAGGTTCCGGGTTGGATGTTGTTGGTGTTGGAAGAAACAGGTCTGACTGCGTCACCTTTCCTCCTGCTGGCTCCCAGGGCAGGTGTTTGACACTAACCCAACTGCTGTCGAGGCTTGTCTTACGGCAAATGTGCAATTTACATCTGATGCATCAGTTTTCTTCCAAGTTCAGTGTCAGGTGTTGGCTTTCAGGGCTGTTTCCAACCTGGTTTTTTTTTTAATATTAAGCCTGTTATGTCTTAATAAGGGATTATACGATAAGAATGTTTATATTTTTTTGGACTTGTTCACATAGTGTAAAAACCAGGAAGAAATTCAAAAATTCTTTGTTTTGTGACAATTCTGTTAAAGAGGTAATATATTTCTATCATTAGGCCCAGAGTCTGTTACTTTATTGTAATTGAAAATAAAGTTGACATGATATATAAAAGAATTGCCAGATGTGTATGTGTCCCAGACCACAGACAGTTTTACAGTGGCAAAAGCTGTACGTTACTTTTTTTGCGCAATAAATATCTGAAAAATCTTCCATCAGTGTCACAGGAAACTGTGACGTCAGTCTGCCATCGAAGCAACGAGGCTGTTATCGATGCCAATCATCATCTCTGTAGCTACACTTTATCAATTGTTCCCTTTCTTATGCTTATTTTGTATGGCAATATATCTTTTATTTTACCCTGGAAATAAATTATTTTTCATAAAAACATTCAAGCCTGCTTATTTTTGTTATTTTGAGAACCTTTTCTGGCGCTGCATTTCACTTTGTGCTTGGTTTTAACTTGCGTTTAAGAGAAACCCCCCCAAAATGAATGCTGTAAATTTTTGTAACTATATTTTGAAAGAACACCCATGTTGAAATCAGTAACAGGGTTTCACAATGCTGTGAAATGAATGGATCACGTGGAGAGTCAGCCAATCCTTACATTCTGCTTCCCGCAATAGAATGCTTGCAGTCCCTGCCTGACTGGCCTAAATTCAGCAACGGATTCAAGCCCGTATTGATGTTAACCTGAAGCATTCCGCTTCAAAAGAGGATGAACTTTTATCTTGGTCATTCTTAAAGAAAACACTGGTCAAATATGAATTTTCCATGTTACTTTCTCAAAAAAAAAAAATTCAAAAATAAAAAAATTGGTCTCAAACTGCAACAAATACAAAATGCACTGAAGTAATGGCACAAACACCTCACTTATTTTTAAATAAATAGTTTTTCTAATTGGGATCACAGCTGTTGATTATCAGATGTTATTAATATGATTATTAGTGTTGTTAAGAAGTATCCAGCTGTACCACTACTTTTTTTTAATGCAAATAGCACCCTGAAAAGCTTCACATTTAACTAATTAATGTACAATAGAACACCTGTTTGCATCCATTCTGGAAGCTACTCTGATAATAATATGAAGATGCGTTAGAAATGCATAATTAATTGAATACAGCCACTACAGCTATTCTCTGCCTGCAACTGATTATTGTGTTAATTACAGCAAAAGCTTCCAGTGCAATAAATGTGGCCTGCATAATTAAAATAGACACCTCACACAAACACTTGGAGCCTTCAGATAATTCAAATGAAGCAGGTTTACTTTGAGCTTCATCGCAAATTAATGAAGCAGCCTTTTCCCAGCTCAGGATGTGGCGTATTTGCTCCTGCTGGAGGTGAAATGTGTCAACATTTACTGCTGGTCAGAGGAAGCGTGTCCAGATTTGACTGGATGATGCGGCTGCGGCTGTGCGCCAGAGCGGATGGTGGGTGGTGGTAACACTGGCGAGGCCTGGTGCCTTTGTTTTCTTTCTCTCTCTTTTTTTATTTTTATAACAATGTCAGGAAAATCTGCCTGAGCAACGCATGATCAAAGCAGGTAAAAGTTTAAAGCCTTTAAAATTGAAAGAGAATAGTCAATTCATCCTTTCATAATGTTGACCTGCTGAAAGCAGATTGACTCAAAACCTCAGTGAAGTGATGTGAAGCAAAAACACACCTCTGCACATGCTGCCCC
>BJFM01000372.1:180418-214612 GCA_016586285.1 Arothron firmamentum
GTGCTTCATGCTACGGACAGCTGTAGGCTTTTTAAAATATCCTGGCCTTCGATGATAACATCGAGTTCCTTTTCTGCTGATTTACACTCCACATTTCTGCTCTGTTTACTCCTGGAAGATATTTCTTTGTGGGTTTAATAATTTGACTTGAGCAGATGGGCAAAAAAGAATTAGCATTATTCCGCAGAGGTTTCTGAAGGATTCGGGCCGGGCATTGTGAAAATGCTTTGATGCTCATCAGCATATTTTTATCATTGAAATCACTCAAAGTCACAACACTCAGCCAAGGAATCTAAAAAGTTCTAAGTCTGTGGGTGAGGATGAGGCATGGACTTATAAAAATGTATGATCTATTTGCATTCTTGTCATGTCTGTGATTGTCATGTGTGACTGCCTTTTTAATTAAATTTGATTTGATTTAATTTTCTCCCGTCCTTCAGGCTGCCAGGAAAACATTGGCAATGCACTCAGAAAGTCTTCAGCCTCAGTGCATAGTTTAAGTGACAAGAATATGAGAAAGGAAGGCGTCAAGGCTGAAGAGTGAACCTTTGTCAGAAGCTTTTCACATGAGAAGACGCTTGTCGGGTTGGTCCATTGTTTCGGATACGCAGTGGTGGAGAGTATAGAAAAGCTGTTTGTCTTTTGTAGGTGTAACCTGGCACCGGTGGAGGATTACTACAAGGATGTTGGGTGGAGGACTAATTTAGTGACCATGAACCCCTCCGTGGTGCAGCGGGCCTTCCAAGACCTGGCCAGTGAAGAGTGGCGGGATCGCTTCCTGCGGCGGCTGCAGAGCCTCAGCGGCAGCATCCTGTGGATCCCAGCCTTCATGGCCAAAGGCGGAGAGGAGCGCGTGGACTGGACCCTCCGCCTCATCTTGCTGCATACTGTGGACGTACGGACCGCCTTCCCCTCGCTGAGGCTTCTCCATGCTGTCAGAGGGTAAGATGCCACTTGGGCTCCACGCTGCTGCTCCACCATGGAGCACCTGCTGGCGGCGTAAGAAAGGGATTAGCAAACACTAATGTGGAGGCCAAGGCCCTGGAGGAGACACTAAGTGTAAAAACTGATATGATGTCATCCAGCTTTAGGTAATGATCTCTGACTCAGACCCACATATGTTTATCATCTTTATTTGGTTCCATGGTTTCTTGTCTTTTTTTATTCTTGGTTTTTGCATGGAAATACTGTATCACCAAAACCAGCAGTTTTTGGTTTCAAGACATTCTACTCGTTTACACACACGTCAACACAGTAGTCACAGAGATCTTCCAAAACAGTTGCAATTTTAGCACCGGTTGCTTTATGAGTAATAATTGACGACAGTTATAGCCTCCATTGCCTTACTTTTTTTCTTTTTTAATACTAGGCTAGCACTCCCTAAGAGCTTTAGAAAGACATAATAATTCATCTGCAATGTCAGATTAGGTGCTCAAACATTCATCGTTTTAATAAAACTTTTGATTTCACACGTTTAAAGATTTATCCCTGCTATGGGTTTGAGGATTAGCAGTGCCCAGTGTTTGCTCTTAGCACATTTTTGACATCTGAATGGACTTTCACACTAAGCGGACAGAGAGTCTCTATAAGTATTTGCTGCAGAGCAAATAGAAGTGACTAAAAGTAAAATATTTCACAGTCATTATAGAAAAGACATCTCTCTAAATGTTGGTAGAGTAGGTCTCATAAATGGCATAGTTTTCTCCTCAGCGTTGATTTATTATTAGAGAGTAAGCTCGTCACTCAGAGTTAATGATTATCAGCCTTCTTGACTGCTTTTGCACTTAATCCAAACAGATGAGGAATGCAAAAGGTCACCTCTGCAGAAGTTGTTATTGATTGAGAGAGACAGCTCTTGAGGGGCTAGACCGGATGAACAGAATAAATATATCCAGAAAGCTCGATATTATAACGTCAGCGAGAGGAGACAGTTATTCAGCATCTGCTGCAGGATAAACTTCCAGCTACACGGGCCTTTCAAAGTTGCAGGTGGTTTAGAAACTTGCTCTAGAACAGGAAGTAGGATGTGAAGCTCATCCCTGTGTATCTTTAGTTTTTCCTTTGGGTAGGTAACTGATGATTGTCACCTGTGTCTTGTTACCTTCCTACCCATGTGCCTATATAAGCCACGCCCCTTCCCCCCTTCTTCACCAGAGTGTCTTTGTTACTCTTGTGTGCAGGTGTAGGTGGTGTGTAAAGAGCCTGTTTAATGGATTTTAAAACCTTCATTCTGTCTTCCTTTTGCACTTGGATCCTTACTCCTGGGCTGCTTTACATTCAGTTTATATAATTTAGCTTAATATATGCACCCTACATACATTTGTGCATGATCTCCGTTCATCAGTTTTAATTTAATAGCCCTAAATAATAACCCTAAACACAGCTTGTTTGTTGTGTCTGCCTGCAGGTATTGGCTAACCAACAATGTCCACATCAAACGCCCAACCACAGGTCTGCTCATGTACACGATGGCCACCCGCTTCTGCGAAGAGATCCATCTGTACGGCTTCTGGCCCTTCCCACTCGACCCACACGGCAGACCAGTCAAGTACCACTACTACGACACTCTGAAGTACGAGTACACCTCTAGCTCCAGTCCTCACACCATGCCTCTGGAGTTCAGGACTCTGAGCACATTGCACAGACAGGGGGCGCTACGGCTCCACACTGGACCCTGTGACACTGGGAGAAATCCACAGGAACCATCTGCACAGACGGATGGAAATCTTTAAGGTGATGACTGTTATTGGGAATTCACTCCCAACTTCTTTCTCATCACTCTGCTTTTGTGGAACTATTTTCAGTAATTGGAATGACCTTTTTTCTACTTGAGGAAAGCTGCGGCTTGATCTTTTAGGTTTCAACGAGATCTCCACGGCAACCTTTGAAATAATGAGTCTCGTTTTGTCCGGCTAGTCTTACCCCAGTGTTTACGGCGACGCTGGCCTCTTTTCTTTATTACAGAGATGACTTCTAAATGATCAGAACCGGATCCAGCTTCCCACAGATGAATAATTCAGAACACACATTTTGCAAATGAACCAAGAGGTGGAAAAACAAACAAAAAAAATTCCTCATTTAGGTGGTAGGGCTCACCGAGCAATCTGTTGTAATTTACCCAGCGTGTCAACAACAGCATGAAGAGCCATTTAGCTAATATCTGTTGTGAGTCACTGGTTCAGCCACCACATGAAAGCACTCAATATTCATAGAATGGGATTTAAATCAATCTGTCTCTGGTGACTAACCCTTTTAATTGAACTCCTTGTCGTGCTACACATGTGACGCCACATTTTTATGTGACAGAGATGTTTGAGACAGAGGAGGAGCGCGGCAGCTGACCACACAGGAATGTTTGCACAGACTTCGCCAAAGGCAAACGCATTCTGTAAACTTCTCCCTGAGAAAAGCAGCCATGCTGTTGCACTGGAGATGTCAGACGGCTGGCCTGGGATTAATCAGGCATTTTCAGTGAATGTAGTGGTGAAAGTCCTACAAACACTGTAGGAAGTGACGTCCAGAATGTCAATTAAATAGTGCTTATTTTTTTCCTCATTTAGAATGATTTATGTTACTTGTGCATGTGTTTGAATTTGAATGAAATGTCCCTGAAGAGGTTTTATTTTCGTATTCTCTGGTATGTCAGAAAAGTGATGTATTATGCGCTTCCTGGCTTTTGTTGCTGCAGGATGTGTCCGTCGAGCCTCAGACAGTTGAGGCCGTAAAAATGCTCCCGGAGACGTCTGCAGTGTGAAGCAACAAAAGATTTTATTGGTGCAGGCTTGATCGTGAAAAAAAAAAAATAGAAACAATGTGACCATCACAGTTCAGGTTATTCATTTAGGGATTGGCTACGGTTTAGAAGCGTCGCTGTTGTGATTGTACTATCTTCTTTTGCCTTTGTTCTTTTACCCTGTAGATTTTGTTTTTCTGTATAAATGCAACGCATACGTACTGTACAAACCCAGTTTACGTATTTTTTTGTGCATTTATGAGAGAAACCTTGAAACATGCTCTGAAACTTCAAAAGGAAGCTGCTTCTTTCCATAGCTCATTCAAACAAGTGGAAACTGAGGAAACCGCCTTGGTTACACAAAACAGCGCCGAAGCAAACAGGAACATGCCTTCAGTAGCCTTTTTTAGTTTAAATGTGGGATCAGGATGATTAGTAAGCATTTAAATGGCCACCTCAATTGCCTGTACCCATTTTATCAGCAACAGTAAATAATTCCATCCCAATCAAAGTCCAGAATTAGCATTTAATGAATTTTCCATCCACACAAAAAAGATAAAACATACCGTCAAGATCAAAAGGATGAATTAACAGCACATAAATGGGTCTGGTGACACAGAGGAGTATCTAAATTAAATATGACAGTGGAAAAGTACAGTCGTGCCTAAAAGAAACATCCGTGTTTATATCTTTAGCAAAACAAACCACTCTTCTTTCGCCAGGAAAGAAAACTGCTGAGCGGTTTGTATGACCTTACCCTCGGCAGCTTCTGTTCCAGCAGAGGTGGTCCGGAAACGGCTGCACCTGGAGCCACGGCGAGCTATCAGATAACATTCTAGCTGAAAACACAAGGTCACACTGAGCACAAAACCTAATCGAGGTGCTCTAATCACATCTCCAGAGCAGAACCCTCTGCTGATCAGTCCTCAAAGGTTTGAGGAGATTATGTAACAAATCTAACAGGCTGGTTGTTGTTCTCCTTAAGTCATATGAGGAAATTTGCTTAAGCAGCCATTTGATGATAAATAGTTTGTGTGAGCAAAACCATGAAATGGAATGAGAATGCATCTTTTTTGGCATTTGAAACTTGAGCTCCTTGAGTTAAACATGAACAAAATCGGTGAAGTATGAATGGAAATGGAGCCACTGGAGATGTTATCACACCAAACTGTGAATTCTGTGGCGGATATTTTTGGCTTTTCCTTGATTTAATGAAATGAACGCAACAGAACAGTCGCATTCACAGCAAATAATAGTATTAGTTCAGCAAATGAGCTCATCTGATCTTCATAAAAATAATAAAAACTACAACAGATACAGCAGCAACAGCACAGGTTAATATGAGATAAATCCACACAAATTCTTCAGTATTCCTGCACAATATGGATTAGTAGACACAAATATATATCTGGTATCAAAGTTGAGATAAAAATATTTGCATTTCGTATCGGATTTGATGTAACATTGTCTTATTTAAGCAATTTCTTTTCTGTCCGTGGACCCTTTTATTCAAAGACCACATATTGATATGACCTGGAAAGTCTGGCTGATTCTGTTTTTAATGGCTCTCACAGTCTACAGCAGTAGTTTCAACAGAAAGAAGCCATGCACAAGCAGCATCTGCAGCCGATGAGTTCTGACAGCACTGGAGTTGTCTGGTGGAAACGCTGGAGTCGTCCATGTCTAGTTCACCTGCAAAAGGAAAGTGAGAACTCAAGTCCCTCTGCAAGATTTGATCTGAGGTTCCCATGGACTGGAATGCAGGTAAACAGGACACCGCCGTCCTTTCAGGAAGTGGTTGTGTGTTAAAAGATAATAGAAATGGTGGAAGGGTGAACCCTAATGTCAACACGATGAAAACAGCTTTACAGTAGTGGAAGGAACATCTTCAGGACAAAAGTGAAAATCAAGCGTGTTTGGTTCCACGCGGACTCGAGTGCTGACGTCATTTTGAAAACTCAAACCTGTATTTAATGTCGAAGAGGGTTGAGTCATCCTCATCATCATTTTCCTGGTTGAGAGGGGCCATCTCCACGCGCTCTGCGGGGGTCGTTATGATGTCATATTTACGTGTCTTCCTGATCCTTCGTCCTGATCTGTGGGAGGAACAGAACAAAAGAACAAATTTATAAGCTCTAAGGTCACCTGGACAGCCCAAAATAAGACATTTTATTATTGGATATAAATAATAGCAAAGGAAGTATATGCCACAAATGCAATTAAAAATATATATATCATACAATAAACAGCTGTTTAGAAGTATTAAAGAACCATTAGATTAACTGAACTTGATAGATTGTAATGGTAATTTACTCTTTTAATGCCTCAGCTGCCCTGTGGGAACATCTCTGACCCAAAACCATCCACACAACCATAAATAGATCAACTGTTTAAGGTCTCATCGATCATCCTACCTGACCACTTTGATGACCAGGCACACGACGAAAACAGCTGTTAGCGCGCACACGACGATGACAGCGTTTTTCAGAGTTGGTAGATGCGTCATGAGAGATGAAATCCGGGATCCGACCGTGGCGTCTGTCGCGTTATGCAGCCGTCCATCCTTGCCGATGACGGCCGACGGCGTGGTAGAATTTAGGTGCGTTGCGGGTGGTGAATGCGTCTGGGGCTCCGCGCTGACCCGCCAAAGAGCCGCAACCGCAAAAGTCAAAGCAAGGCTGTGCGCCCCCATGATGCTGCAATATGAAAATATTACAAAGAATGTGGTGTCGTAGTTTTTCACCCAAAAGACAATAGTTGAAACGCAAAAACAGCTGTCATGTTACAGAGCGGCTGCAAATGAATGTCCCGTTTTACTATTTCCACGATAACGTCAAAGTGATACGCAAATAAGAGCGGGACCGGGCTTCTCCTACAAATCGTTATCAGGCGGTGTTGTGAAATTAGTTTCCAAGAATGTGTGTCCTTTGAGGTGGTTACAGCGATTCCTTCCTGATTGCATTAGGACTTGTGCAGAGAAGAGGATTATCCGCCTCCGGAAAGACTCCGCAGCCTGGCGCTGCTGAACGGGAGCGTTACGTTCGGTTGTGATGCCTTCACGGCACCCTCGTATTTTTAAAAAATCCACCTGACCTGAAAAAAGAAAAAAGAAAAAAAAAAAAAAGAAAAAAAGGAAAAAATTCAAGGACTGCAAACAAAACTTACAAAACAGGATTTTGAGTCATTTCCTCGTATCCACGTTTCATTTTTTAATTGGATAAATGAATTACATTATATTCATTATTAAACAAACGGTATTGTTATGATAAGAAAGAACATTTGAATCATTTTCTATAATACTTATACGTATTTTCAAATGTTTTTTTTTCCATAGGCATTTTTGCACAATATGCAGCAAACTGGGTACGAAAATGATGTTCCAAATGTATACATTTAAAAAAAAAAAAAAAATTACATAAATGGTTTATGTGGATGCTCATCAGATTTGAGTAAGTGTCCAATTAAACCCATCAATGAAATTGTGTTATATGTCCCGTTTTCATAATCACATCACTCAGGTGTGCCTACCGACAGCTGGACACACCGTTCTCTGACAGCAAGTTAATGCAGCATTGTTTCTTTCAACCAATGGAAACACAATATTTCTATTTTTTGAAACCTTGTTTTTGCACTGTCCACAGTCCCAAATAAAAACTACGGAGAAAACTTAAAAATACCTTAAGGAGAATTTTGTTTGTTTATTGATTCTATGCAGTTTTTATCAAATAGAGAAGATGGGCGCTCTCTAAACACAATTTCATGTTGCCCACACGTTTTGAGCTTGGCGTGATGACCCTGTAGCGCCGCAAGGGTTAGATTAAAGCACACGCCACAAGATGGCAGCAAAGTATAAAAGCTTGACAGTCTCAGCAAGGTCCCTTTATTTCTTTTGCAAGTTATTCATACAGTATTTCCAGTAAAGTGTCAGGTTTTTTTGTTTTTTTTTTTTTAATGTTTTTTTTTTAAATGTTTTTATGGTATTGGTTGTGTTTATATTCAATGCGTTGGTTGGTCCTCACATTTCCAAATTTGACTTTCAATCAACTGACCTGATCTGAGATTTTCAGACGAGCCATCTACAAACTTTTTCTCTTAAAAGTTTTAAAGTCATAGCTTGTTCTTCTTGACAAATCAAGTGTGACAGAGTTACAACTTTGGAGGCCTCTTTGCATGTTCCTTTTATTCAGATAGATTTAGAAACCTTTTCAGACAGACAAACAACTGGATTTGACCTCATCGGTTGTCAAACTCTGTCCTTTTCAGCAGCAGGCTGTCCTGGTCTTCTACAAAGTTATTGGACAACCCCTAAGATCCCTCTCCGGTCTATTAAAAGACCCTCTCCTATCAGAACACTGGCTCCTCTCAGCTGTTAGCAGCAGGAAAGCCACATTTGACTCTTAGCTTTCTGCCATCTCTGCATCTCAACTTGCAGTACTACTGCATGTGAATGCAGTAACTCTGCTTCTTGTAAGCATCCCTCTGTTCTCTGTGTGTCATAAGGGATAAATCAAGTGTTTTTACATTTCAAATCAATGACTGTGTGGATGCATATTGTTTATATTTGCAGATTTGTGCTGTTTCATGAGAAATGTAAGCCACACAAGCCACGATATCATCAGCACATCTGGGATTTTCCAAGTTGTGGAATACTAAAGCTAAAATACTCATCAGCCTATTTGAATGATTGGTGAAAGTTATGATGTGGACATGCATAGAAATTAGCATAGATAATTCACTCACTCAAAGCTGTTCTAGTTACATGAGTTCATATTCAGAGAAGATATTCTGTTTACGCAAGATCTCTTTTGGCACTGGCAATTGGAACAAAGGTTGCAATATTCAGATTACTTGCAAATATATAGCTGGAGATATGTTTTTTTTTTAATTCGATTGGTAGAGGCTTGCATTCAACTCTTGTCAAACCCATTCTAGCAGTTTGCCAATACCTGACTGTTAAAAGGACATTTCTGTTGCTGGGCTAAAGATCTATTTATAGAAATCTTCCCTCACAGAGAGTCTGCGCAGTAGAACTTGGCCCTGATTGGTTATCGGTGTGGGTGGATTCCATACCACAGACTCTCAGACTGTCCATTAAAGGAGCAAGTTTTTTTTGTGCAAAGGTTAGTAGTACACTGCCTCAGAAGCCTAATTTAATAGATGTAGGTATTATTAAAAACTAGGGGAAAAAATGCCTCAATCCCACCCCTTCTTTTATGATTACACAATAATTTGCCAAGCATGCATATAAGTAAACATCCAAACAAGTTATTGGTCATGTGTTAATAACCCTGTACACATTTAAATATACTAACCTTTCAACATTTTATTCGATAAAAATGCCCTAATGAAAAAAAAAAATATCTATGACAGCAACAATGCAGGACGTGCTTTTAGCCCCTTAATAGAATATTTAAATAAATGAAATGATCATAAGTTAATGTATAGCATTTTGTATTTAGTGGTCGATACTGCTACTGCTGCTACTACTACTACTAGTAATAATAATAATAATAATAATAATAATAATAATAATAATAATAATAATAATAATAATAAGAAGAAACCACATGGGGCCGTTAGCTCATGCTAGCTGTTAGCCGGGGTTGGAGAGGAAGTGGAGGCTGGCTTACGTTGCACTGAGTGGGCAGAGCCGCTGAAGGAGCTCAGGCGGAGGCACAGAGGAGGAGGACACACAACAGAGGAGAGACCCGTCGAGAGCGGAGTGGAGGCAGGGCGGAGCGATGCGATCGAAAGACCCGCTAAAACGACGAAAATCGTCCGAAAATGCGAAACCTGGCTGGGCAGATGCTGGGGGGTAGACGCGACACGGGAACTGGGTAAGAATGGCTGAGAAAATGTTCATTTAAAGCTGTGAAACACAGAACCGCGATTTGGCAATATGGTGGAAAGGACGACTGGTTGATGCTGGGTTGTAAAAATGGCCATGGTGTTGTGCCAGCGAAGATTAAAGACGACGATTTTCAGTGTCATTTGGAATAATTCGTGTTTAATTTGAAAGGTTTTGAACAGATACTTGGTCTGTTTTGAGTGAACCTAGTTTACATTGTTTCAAATACATTTATTCTCGACTTATTCGGACTTATTTCAACCTACGCAGTTAAAATTTGCTTTGTCCTTGAAAGGACAAATGCCCTTGTGTGAATTTGTTCGACAAAAATAACAAAATTAAGTAAAAATGTGCCATTAAAACGCTGTATTGAGACTGGGGGATAGAAACTAAAGGAGGTTAAACAGATTTTGTTAATTTTCATTTTGGTAGTTTTTTGATGTTTCTCCTACAATTTAAATGCTTTTTAAAAAGCACATTTTAAATCTGTGAAAAACATTTTTTCACTACTTACTGTCCAGACGTGGGCTACAACATTTAAGTTATTGTGAGATGATTAGTACTTCATATTGAAGAAATACTTAAAATAGATAATAGCAAGTCCTCCAAAAATTAAAAATTAGAATGTGAAAATAAAAATTAGTTTCTGTAGACATCATACACAAACTGTACTTGATTTACTTCATAATAATGTTAGGGATGTTATAAAATACAAGACATAATTTGAAAATACAAAATAGGGTGTTGGCTTTTAACCCTTTCGGGGACTATTGGACAAATAATATAAATGTGTACAGTTATTTTACTTTTAAATCCTAAATTTCACTTGTAAATCATGTGTAGATAATTGTATGTGGAAAAGCTTCACTTTAACCATTAGAATTAAAGTAAACTTCATATTCATAATGGGGATTAAATAAAGAAATAACCTAATCACAATCTAACCACTATGTTGTTGACCAATCTTAAAATAGAGTTAATGTACTTTGTCAAAAAGATGGTAACTGTTGTATCTTTACCAACTGGTATTTGTTTGCATCTCAGCATATATTTCCAAATCCCAAAGGAATAGTACCCCCTTCATGTTACGATATGTCTTCTTAAAGGTATTCTCAACACAGTATTTCTGACTTAAGCAGCATTTAAAACCATGACAGTTTTGTTAAAATTTTCTCAATTATGCAGCAACTTAAAGTAATTTTTGGTATGTTAATAAGTTCTAAAATATTTTCCAAAACTTTGTGATGTTTTTTGATCACGTCCTTCCTTATGTTTTTTATAAATATATTTCTGTGTTTCCTAGGGATTTCTGTGACATGTGACCAGTCCTGATAAAGGAAAAGGAAATCATCTGAGCCATGTTTAATGGTATGTATTTTTTTTTGTTTGTTTTGTTTTTACCTGGGATTGTGTTTAAATTATTATTCCATGTTAGCATCATCTTTGTCGGCACTGCAGTTTATATGTATCCAGAAGGGAGTGCTATTGTCTCGTTTCTTGTCTGAATCTTATTTTTTTGTTTTGCAGGATTGATGTGGAACCATCATCAAGCTGTTATTTAAGGATGGCACGATTCAGATAAGTAAGTGTGTGATTATTTTATAGTATCGTTTATTAACACTCCCCTTGAACACGTTAGTAAACACCGTTAAAATGTTTTAGAGTAGGTTTTGTTTCATTGCTTAAAAAGGTTAAGCTTTACTTGTGATATGTTTCTGTACCATACTACGTGCTAATGTCATTTTGATGGAAAACTGTGAGAGTGACAAGTCCACTACTACTACTACTGCCATCTAGTGTTTAATGAGGATAGATTACGTGCATTTTGTTCAGACATTTTTTATCCTAAAGCTTGACATTGTAAGAACCCACTGTAGCAAATGTAAGTAAGGCGCCCCCTATGGATAGGAAGATAAACGTAGACACGAAATAGATGTGTTGTTTTCTTTTTTTAAAGGTTTGCTAAATTATGATGTGCTTTAACTGTCATTAAACAATAAATTATAGTTAAACCCATTGCACGCCCCACATACAAAATAATGCACACATTTTATTAACGGGATCCTAGTACTACTACGCTTGAACTTGTAATGCTAAACCCGTATGCCTTTTTTAGGCAAAGCTGATCAGTCAATGTCATATTCAAAATTTTCTTCCCATTCTTGTTCCTGTTTTTCTTATATAACTAGATTAACACAGATGCTGCGCATTAGTTTAGTTCTACTCTTGTGTTGAAAGTAAGATAGTGACATGGTTAAATGTGGGTGGGGCTCGACATATTGTGGTCTGATGATTGGTCAAAAGCACATTACCATTGGTCAACACGGCCAGCTTTTTCATTCATAACTTGTGAATTTCGACAACTCCCTTGTGTTCCCTTCTTTGTCATTGAAATTAAGAATGAGCTGCACTACCAGTCTATGTGTTGCTTCATTGTTCTACTTGGTGCAGGTATTGGTGCAGCTATCACCATTTATTTCATATATCTTGTTGCGAAACTGCAGGCCTCCTCTAAGTATGACTGACACGTGTTATACTAAATTGCTCTGTATAGCAAACAAAGGGCCATAAGTCCAATTTGTAGTGGCAAGTTCTATTACCTAGTTTGTTGGCTGATCAAACTGTCATAAAAACACTTCCAGCGCTAATTTATGAATCAGTGAGCTAGCAAGAGAAGTGTACAAATCAGGATAGAAACATTGATGTGCAACTACACAAGAAAAGGGTGGACAGTAGACCCTGTGCCAATGACATGAGAACCATTCAATCCTCTAGTCATGGCCAAAAACCAGTCAAAAGTTGAGCAAGTTACAAACAACTAGTACGCAGATGGATGTGTATGTGTGTTTCCTGTACTAGAGCTAGTGGACACCATTGTGTAGCGTCCCAGTTACCCTGTTAAAATGATTTATACAAATTACTTCCAACTCCCGGCATGGATTAATTGCCTCTTGTACGAGCACGGAACATATGTAGATTGTTGATTTTAGCTTTGGCATCATGTTCATTGTTTCGAATTGTTTGCTAAAGGTACTTGAGAAGAGCTGACATAGCAAGGTGTCTTCCTGATGTGCATTGTTTGATGAAATGTCGGTGTGCAGTAGCCTAATGGTGTAACATTTTATTACATCCTGTTATGTAGTGAATGGCCTCCTTTTCCATTTATAATAAAGAGGATCAACACTTTGTGTTGTCTGTAGGAATTGTAACAAGGCCTAGTGTGTTTTGTAGTGAGCTGGTCATTGGTCTTTGTGAAGGATGAATGCACAGAGATTTCACCGGTGCTACAGACCTTTTCCACAAAAACCTGAAATATCTTGATGATCTGTCAAATGATTTCCAGTTGCACATCTGTAAACACATTAGAAGTCATGTGAATGCAGTAGGAGTTTTCCTCCATCAGCCTACAATGTATCAAAACCAAAGTTTACATTTTCAGAAATTAAGTGTTGATAACAACTCTTTCAAGAGAGGAATTGTTACTGAACTGTTGGCTAGAATGACTGACAGTCTGCAATAACAACTACTTTATCAGCGTGTCTGTCTTCTAGCTGCTTCTCCCAAATGCTAACATTGGCAAATGGTTTTAATCACACAACGCATTTGTGACAGTGAATATGGTAGCAAATGTCCCGTGTACTGGAACATCACTGCAGCCTCATTTGTGATGAGGAGGCTTCATTGTTATTCTGTAGATGGTGCAGGGCAGTTCCATTAAAATAAGGATTGATAACCCATATGTGATACATAGAATTGAACCAACATCTTTGGCTCCTTGTATTGCCATTTTAGAATATTTAGCTGAAAATATGAACATTGATAAAAGTAAAGTAGATGACTGAAGTATTTATGCTACAAGTTGGAAATGCTATATGATTTTGTTCCAAAAGCTTTCACCCAGTAACGGAGGGAGATAAATGTTATGTTTATGAGTGGTTCTATTAGAACAGATGTAACATTGGTTTGTCCTGATATCCGTTTCTAGCAATACCATTTGCTGCTTACAACGTTATTAGATGATATGGAAGTGGAGCTGCATTTTTGCCATCAGTTAATGATGATTTCTTCTAAAATATGGTCCAACTGTCTGAAGAGTCTGTTCTTTTCAGTATGATTCATCTTTGGTTTCTCACCGACAGCTCCACCCTGGTTCGAAGATGGAAGAATATCAAGAAGACATCTTTGTAAGTTAATTCAAATATTTATTCACATGCATATTCTGTGAATACATGCTCATAGTCTCAGTTGTAGAGGTTGAATATATTCTGTAAACTCTTTGGCTTTAATTCCAATTATTTTAAGTTTTTGCAAGTACTTAAAACAGTAGATCTCCAAAATAGGACAGGTAATCTGCAAAGTAACTGAACCGCATAGAGGTGCCTGCAATTTCAAAAACTTCTGTTGACAGTAATTTCATAATATGGACATAATATGAATACTAATTCTAAGCTACATCTCTACATTTCCTAAATTCTTTAACATTATTTTATGGCTTTAAAACATTGCAATTTTTAAAGATATGACAAATATCTCAACTGTTGATAACTGGAAATGGACATTGAAAGACTACATAATTATTAAGTGTATTTTCGTCAGATATGATCATCTTTGGTTCACTGTCTGATAATCATTGTCTCTTTGGATCCTTGTTTGCTCACAACCCAGTTTACTAGCTTGCTCTCAAGTTGTTGCTGATGGTCATTTAATGAATTTATCTGCAGAAGTTCAGAACTTTTACTTGGCTCAATCATTATTCTTGTTTGATTTACTTTACATTCACCAAAGTATCAGTCCAAGTGCAAAGATCTATTGGGCAACTAATTGCATGACTTGAAGTTGTATTCCTTTCCAATTGCTACAGTTGACTAATTCATTTGAAATTATTATTTTTTTTTAAAAAGAGAAAATTTCAACCAGATGCTGTACCTTTCAGCAGTACAGTTGTAATAATAAGTTGACACCCTTACTTTGGTACTCTGACATACATGTTGAAGATGTGATGGTCCTCGCAGCTTAAAAAATCATCCTGAATTTGATTGATTCTTCTTTTTTTTCTTTGCGCAACCTGATATTGGCGGCAATTGTTTTAGTCATATTTGGTTTTTTAACTGCTGGACAGTGAATCTTTACCCATTTCAGCTGTTTAGGCCTTACAACTTTCCTTCTTTCTATCTATCAAGAACCCATGCAACTGGATATAACTGAAGTGGAGCATTGCTTAATGTGAAGATTGCGTTGCTTAACGTGAAGATTGCAAGTCGTTTTCCATTTTAGTGAAGTTTTGACAACCTTTTTTCTCTGGACTTAATACGGATTTTTTTTTTCCTCAAAATGGAAACATGGACACTGGAGGTAGAATGAAAATGTTGAGGGGAAAAAACATTTCCCTTGTGTATTTTATATTCCATTGCTGTTTTTAATAAACTTTATTGTCGCATTTTTCCTGGCTTTGTTTTATTAGCTAAGTTTCGTTTACCATAATAAGTATTCGCTTGCCAGTGTTAATGTTAATAGGGTTTTCATTGGTCATTCATTAAAAAAACCTCTTATATTAAAATAAATCTAAATGTCCCAACCTGTCCTAACATTGGGATATCTCAAAGTGGGTTTTTTCTTTTCATTGTAAGAAAACATTTGCAGAATTGAAGGTGAAGTGGTTCGCAAACATACTTTATTTAATAACATTTTAACTAAATCTGTAATTAATAAATCAATGTATGCAATAGCTTTGACCCCAATGTTATATGGTGACCAAAGCTTCAACAAAATGGCCTCTAGTTGTTGTCTTCTTCCTGTCTAAGCAGGAAGTGATGTCATTGGCTTAGAAAAATAATTCTCTAACATCTAATATTTTTTCCCCATGAAATTAAGAAACACTTTAAGTTAAAGATTCCAACAAGGGGTTCAAAATGTATAAAAGTTTCTACAAAAATGATATTTAAACATAACAAAAGGGGTGGGACTTACACATCACCTGAGTGTGGTGTAAATGGAAATAACGTCAATCAAAGGCAAAGCTTTCAGAGCTAGGAAGGAGCTCTAGATGGCGGCTGAGCCTTGGGAAGGCTGCTATGGGCTTTCGTCAGACGTTTTCATTTGTCCGTTTTTTGACCGAAACTGCTTGATTTTGTGCCCTAACTGACGCGTTAGATCATCCGATCGCTGTTTTTGTGTATATTTGGGTATTTTATGGCGTTTTCGTGCTGATTTTTAAGCCGATGCGAGTCGTCTGTGCTGGGTTGTGCTCGTCGTTGTTTTCCATACAGGGCTCCGGCAGCCATGGCGCGCCTCCATTTTTAGAGTGCTGCTCGCGTCTGTCGCTCCGAGTCTGACAGTAGAAGAAGACTCGAAAGGCCTGCGATCTTTTTTCGATTAAGGCATTTTTTTGTGAATTATAAATACAATATTGTTTTTACGGGTTATTTTTCTTACGATAAATTGTGTTGCCGTCAACGTCAATCTAATAATTCATTTATAGGTTACGACCTTTCCTTACCATTGAATTGGTATGTTTACATGGTATAGTGCATAATTTTTCGTTTTTGTAATCGTTAAACCTTATTTTTCTAATCGTTCATGTGATGACGCAGTTAGAATTTATTGCATGCGGGTTGATCCCTGGACTAAAGTGAAAGAAGTTGGATCTTGAACTTAAAACTATAGGCACCTGTCATGATACTTAACTACATTTACATTAGAGATGTAAATAATGATGCTTAATTCTGTCGATTAAATGCCCTTTTTTCTTCACTCGTGTCGCATCGCCTTAACTGCCACATTAGCAAAGGCAGTCTTGGGGGACTTCTATCATAGTTCATGCTTCTTCGAACTTTTTGACAGAAAATATTGAGGAAAAGGATTATTCTATCAGACGTAATCAGGATTATACAATGAAGAATAAAAGCAAAAAAGAAGATGAAGGATCGACACAAAGCAATGCATCAAGGTATGATCCTATTCCTTATATTATTATTGTTCTGTTTTGATTGTTTACCTTGTCAAGCATGGTTGATCACCTGTGTATATGTGTGCAACGTGGTATTGTACAAAGTAGACCACTGTCACGAATGACCTTGCTATTGTTTAATAGCCACACCCTGATTTTCGTATCATTTCTTGGACCGAATGCTGAGGTTTCAGGCCTAATGTTTGATTGTCCACAGGGTTTATGTGAGTTACACCAGAGGAAAAGTCATGTCCTTTAACATTTGACAATCTGTGTTACAAAGGTTTGATGTCCCATCGATACAAACTAATATGACCTTGTCTTACTAGTTAGCACTGCAATGCACCATTATGAACATTGTTTTGATTTGTTTTTCAATTTAGGAAACTATACTTGTAGAGTTCCTTTTTGGGGGGTATGTAAATTTTTTAACGTCCTGTCACTTACTTTGACCTCATTGATTTTCAAATGGAAATTTTGTGCAGATACAATTGGATTTTGTTATCTGTCTGGACCTTGTACACTTTTAAGTTTAAAAAAAAATCATGTTTTTTTTCAATGGGTTTATTTATGTTCCTCTTGAAAGAATTTGAAGACTTAATATTGTTCCTGTTTGTCTTGCTTTGTTTACATTTAATGGTCTAATCTTTAATTAGTACTTTTCAATTTGACAGTGATTTATGGAACATCCCCATCCTTAAACTGCTTAAAGGACAATGTTAACTTTATCTTTTTAGCATTGTTGTCATGGACATTAATAATTAAACCATTTTCAATTTTTTTTGAGAATTATAGATGAGAACTAATTGATGGCTTAGAAAATCAAAAAATATTCAGTTTCCATTGATAACCACTATTTACTGTTATTTTGAAGCATACATGAAGTCACGGATTTTGTATATTAATGTTGGCATTTAGATATCAATGTGTCAATTGAAACAATATGTCAGATGCATGTGATTGCTACAGCTAAGTTATTTAAATCAATCGTTATGTAATCACTTGCATAGAGGCCTGTGGATGAGGGTCATAACCCACTGTTTTTCCTTTTCTTCTAATATTGATTTTTTTTTTTTTTTTTTAAAACATGGCATATATACATATTTGAAGCTGAAAAGGAACTATTCATGTGAGTATCTGAAATATCAAAACAGGATGAATCTTCATTTTAATAAAGATTATTTGAAAACAATACCATGTGTGCATGGTGTCAGAACAACACAGAATTTCACAAGTGGCTGATTGAAAGGCTTCAGGCAACCTTGGATTTCATGTTTTTTGAAAAAAGTTAAACTCATCTGCTAATTTTTTCACAAGAAATGCAGCTACTTCCTAATGTTTTTTATTTTCTCTAAGGGAAACATTTAAAAGCAGGTGATCAAAGAAGCCTGCACCTTTGTATGACAGCTCATGCACTGCAGCAAGGTTACATCACAGTTTGTAGTTTTCCTGTCTCATTTTGTGGCAGCCATTTTAGTATTTTCAGACATTAGTGAAACAAGTCCCCTGTTACAGATAACAGCTCAACCTTTTAAAATTATTGATATATACCTGTTGTTAAGCTGTACCATGATCAACAAAACTATTGGAGATTAAATGTTAAATGCCATTGCAATACCAGCTAATTCTACACAGTCACAAAATGGCCATTGCTTTGTGTGCCCGGCTTGCTCACTTAAATGTATTAAAACTCAGCTCAGAACTACACGGAGGAGGAACAGGAAGAGCTGAGACCACGGAAATCCTGCGTAGTTTGCTTCTATTGGGTAGATGTAGACCTAGCAACATGCCAACCAATAGCAATTCGAGAAAATTTCCAAGTCCCTCCCACTTTCACCTCACTTAAAGCGGAAAAACCTGTACACGTCCGTGTACAATGGAAGATGAAGATACACAAGAAGACACAAGACAAAGCATTTCACAAACTTTTCAATGACTTATGCACGAGTATGCTGAATTTATTAGGTTTATGGTCGTTCCACTCATGCCATTGTTCTAGGAGCTGCATTACAATCTTTCCAATAGTATAGACATAAGGAGAGGTTGCTTTAAAATTTTAATAACATTAGAATGGGTTTCTCTTTTTGTGTTTTCTGTTTTAGTTCTTAGGACTGAAAGACAATCGACCCGTATGTCCTCTATTTTATGAGATTACCGGTTACCTGCACATCAGCGACCCCCAGTGTCTAGGATCAGTATTGCTCACACGGCGTTACATTCATTTCAATCTACTGTATTTTCACTATTTACGACCGTAATTTTAAGAATAAATTCAGGTCTTTATTATATATTATTTTTATTATATATTTATTTTCATTTGATTTATTCGCTCATTTAATTTAATTTGCTGTTATTCATTTACTTAAAAAAAAAATCTAATTTGTGTCCCCAAAGTTATAACAATAGCATATGTGACACTGGGCCTTTAAAAACAGATTGTTCAAAAGAAAATGTAGCCTTTTCAAGTTTAGTTATTTCCAGCTTCACCTTCACCTAAGTTTGTTTTCCCCTTCCTTGCTACATACAATATTTGCCTGCATTTTGTACAGAAATACAGCAGTAAGATTGAACATGTTCTTGTTCCTGTAGCAATTCGGCTTCCGAAGAATCCAACCACTCTGTGTCAGAGTCTGGGAGTCAGTCAGAGAGCGACCATGGCAGCGAGAGGGGGAGATCGCACAATTCTGAGTCAAACAGCTCCTCTGAGTCAGAGAGTCATTCCGAGTCAGAGAGCGAATCTGCGGAGTCCAAATCACAGCAACAAACATCAGAAGTAAAAAACAAACCCGTTAGAAAGAAGGAACGCTTGGCAGATGTGAAGAAGGTAAAAATCCCCTGAATTTTGAAAATAGTCTGTGGCAGTCTTTTTTTTTTTTTTTTTTAACAGCAAAATGCCCTAAATACTGTATTTTACATCAGCTAATTGCATTGTCCACATTTACTATAATAGTTTTATTTGAAGATCTTAAAAAGAAAACATCTTTTGATTACCTAATCTAAACAGCTGAAAAAAGAAATCAAAATAGGACAATGCAGAATGTCTGTGCTTATAGATGTGGGATGAACACCCGGATGTGTATGGGGTCAGAAGGTCAAATCGCAGTAGACAGGAACCAGCTCGTTTGAATATCGGAGCAGAGGTAAGCGGTTCAGAAGAAATATTCAAAGATGACTAAAAGTGCCACAATCCAGATCGATGATTTATATCCAATAGTTTCAGCTCTTTCCTGCCCTCTAGTGGGTGCTCACGGTTTCTGCATTGTAATTTTACAGGGTAGCAGTGACTCAGAGGGTGAAAGTCCTAAAAGAAAAATGTCACGCTCAAAGAAAAAAGAGTAAGTATGCCAACTGATAGAAGGATTAATAAAATTGATTCTTTTTTTGTTAAATGACCACATTTTTCATGTATTCCTTGTTCAGACTTTTTTTTTGGCAGTGTTTTGGCATTTAGTTCATACAGTAGCTGTATGTCATCTGTCATTGTGTTAGTTAAAACTGGGTATCTGCTCAATGAGGCCAGATTCAGTCAGCCAGGTGATCAAATCTGATTGGTCAGATCAGCGGCCTATCCCTGATCGGATTGGCTTGTGGAGATCACCCCTTTGGCCAACATTCCATTGCATTTTTAATTGGTTATGGAAGTGAGGGGCCTTGAGGGTGAACTTGTGATATTTCTTTGTTGAAAGAAATATCTGGAAAGGTGACTCAAATTATGAAGAGGAGGACGAGGAGGATTCCGACATTACAGACAGTGAGCAGGAAGAGAAAAAAGTTAGATCCAGACGTCTTCCTGTTAGAAGGTAAGAGTGTAGCGAAGCCTGGCCATCGGACAGCTACCCACTGGTCTAATAATTTCATTTTGTGTGTATGCACTTTTACATTTTTTCATGTTTCTTTTTAAAATATTTTAAAAATGTTTAATATATATTTTCTTTTTTTATACATCTGTTTGAATTTAATTTGCTTTGTAAAGAAAATTAGGCATGCAATCACATACCAAAACACAGCCGTGAAGTGATATTGCTTTTACACAAAAATGCAACGAAGTACTTTTGATTACGTTCCACAGCTGCACTAGAGTTGAAGTAACGCAATAGACTACTTTAATCTACTTTCAAGCACAGAAAAACCAGATTTGCTGTTGTTATGTGAAAACATAGTATGCTCATTGTACTCCTTTGTCCTCTTGTCTGAAGCATTCAGGAGATCTGTTGTGTAAGAGCACTTTAACCATCAACCTGGAGGCCAATTGCTTAAATCTAAGTCTTTGGTGTGTTTCTGTGCTTAACTGTGTATTTTACAGATCTCAGATGAAGCCGACCACCAAAAAGCAGCTTGCTCAAAAGGGAAGAAAGTCCAGGAAACAGGACTCATCCGCTGAAGAAGATGAAGAAGATGACGACGATGAGGATGACACCAATGAAGAGGATACGCCTAAAAGACAGACCCGACGAAGAGGAGCGACAAAGGTCAAAAGGTGCCTTGCCGATGAAGGGTTGTCACAGAAGGATAATTAAAATGTGCTCCATCCAATGGACTCCATCCTTTATTTAAACTCTGTTGGTTTGCAGTTACAAAGAGGACCAGCATGACTTTGAAACAGACTCCGATGACCTGATTGAAATGACGGGAGATCCAGGCGAGGAGCAGCAGGACGACGACAGCGAGACGATAGAGAGGGTTATGGAGACCAGGACAGGCAAGAAAGGAGGTAGGTCATCCTCATGTTCATCCACCATTCTCAAACCAACTGTCACACATTAGCAACCTGAAGATGTTTTCTCCTCTGCTTTCTCAGCCACTGGGGCTTCTACTACCGTGTATGCGGTGGAGGAAAACGGGGACCCAAACGAAGGCTTTGACCCTGTGAATGATGAAGGGGAGACTCAGTATCTGATCAAGTGGAAAGACTGGTCCTACATCCACAATACCTGGGAGAGTTTGGCTTCTCTGATGCAGCAGAAGGTCAAGGGGCTAAAGAAGCTGGACAACTATAAAAAGAAACACGAGGAGCTAAATTCATGGTGAAATTCTTTCTTTGCCTTTATATTTCAGTGCATCCATCCATGTATATTTATTGTTGAGTCCAACCTTGTCTGTAGGTTGAGGAAAGCATCCCCGGAGGATGTAGAGTTTCATAACTGCCAACAGGAACTCACCGCTGAACTGAGCAAACAGTTCCAGGTGGTGGAGCGTGTGATTGGTAAGATTCTTTCTTTGATTGTCTTTATTTACACATATACTACTGCATTTTACATTTACACCACCGCCTACTAACGACTGGCATTATTTTTAAGCAACAAGAACAGGAAAGGCATCAGGATCGTCCGACTTCCCTTGTAAGTTTTTAATTAATATTTGTGTTATTGTCATTGTCACAATGTCTGTTAAAATTCCTGTTTTTCCTGCTCTGTAAACAGCTCATAGTCACAAGAACACGTCCTCCAATGAGCCGGAGTATCTCTGCAAGTGGATGGGCCTGCCATATTCTGAGTGCAGCTGGGAAGACGATTCTTTGGTCAAAAAGAAGTTCCAGCACTGTATAGATGGTTTCATGAACAGAAACTCCAGTAAAACTGTCCCTTCTAAAGACTGCAAGGTACGAGCACGGAATGGATCAGATGTTGTTGGCTCCTTCCATACACTGTATTTATGGTAATAGTTGATACGAGAACGTCTTCGTTATTGTAGGTGTTGAAGCAGAGGCCGAGGTTTGTCGCTCTGAAGAAACAACCATCATTCATAGGAGATGACAACTTGCAGTTGAGAGACTACCAGTTGGATGGCTTGAACTGGTTGGCTCACTCCTGGTGCAGGTAAGGTCATCACAGACTCCTTGTTGCTTTTGTTGTATGAATTGGGACACGGACGTTGTTTGAAATACATTTGTCTCAATCCTCTTTTAGGTGCAACAGTGTTATCCTCGCCGATGAGATGGGCCTGGGAAAGACCATCCAGACCATCTCCTTCCTGTCATACCTGTTTCACCAGCACCAGCTGTATGGGCCCTTCCTGTTGGTGGTGCCTCTGTCGACGCTTACCTCCTGGCAGAGGGAGTTTGAGACCTGGGCCCCAGACATGAATGTGGTTGTCTATCTCGGCGACGTCATGAGCCGAAAAACGGTAGGCCGAGTCTGTGCAAGGTCATTCCGTGTGTTTTTTATTGATTGATTTATTTTTTTAGAGGAGCGTACATTTACGCTGTTGCTTTTAACCTGTCCAGATCCGGGACTACGAGTGGGTGAACCATCAAACCAAAAGAATCCGCTTTAATGCTTTATTGACCACTTATGAAATTCTGCTCAAAGACAAGGTTGGTGCAGTATTTCTTGAACCCTACACTGTTCTTTTGGAAGAGGTAGCAGTTGTAGAGTGCCCTCATTATTTTTTTTTCCCCTGACTTATACTGGATGTTAGAAGGCTAGAAGTAATTTGGTTTTGTGTGATTGTGCTTCAATCTGTCTCCAGGGTGTACTTGGGAACATCAACTGGGCCTTCCTGGGTGTAGATGAAGCTCACAGGCTCAAGAATGACGACTCTCTGCTTTATAAAACACTAATGGAGTTCAGGTCCAATCACAGACTACTCATCACTGGTACTCCACTGCAGAACTCCCTCAAAGAGCTCTGGTCACTGCTGCACTTCCTCATGCCTGACAAGTACGTCCCGATGGAGAGATTTAAGATTTAGCCATGGTAGCGGAGCCTTTTAAAGGTGGTGTCTGTTAACTCCGCTCACAGGTTTGATTCTTGGGAGGATTTTGAGGACGACCACGGGAAGGGACGGGATAACGGCTACCACAGTCTTCACAAAGTCCTCGAACCTTTCCTTTTGCGGCGTGTCAAAAAAGATGTGGAAAAATCTCTTCCTGCCAAGGTGGAACAGATCCTCCGTGTTGATATGTCTGCGCAGCAGAAGCAGTTCTACAAGTCAGTCTGCCTTCCTTCCTGTATTCTGTGTTTTGCTACAGCAGCTGCATCAGTGTCTTCCATTATTTAAATGTGTTCCAGGTGGATTTTAACGAGAAATTACAAAGCTCTTGCCAAAGGCACCAGAGGCAGCTCCTCTGGCTTCCTAAACATTGTTATGGAGCTGAAAAAATGCTGCAACCACAGTTTCCTTATTAAACAGCCAGAGGATGGAGAAACGGAAACCTATGAAGAGCAACTGCAGGTAGGGATCATTTCCAGCTCCCGGCTACACCGCAGGTTATGTGGGATGAAACGCCACAGTTCCAACCTCGGATCGAGTGCTTTTGATTTTGACAATCCAACCTGTACATTTTTAGGGTGTCGTAAGAGGCAGCGGGAAGCTGGTGCTGCTGGACAAGCTGCTGACCAGGCTCAGAGAAAGAGGCAACAGAGTCCTGATCTTCTCTCAAATGGTCCGGATGTTGGACATTCTGGCTGAGTACCTCACCAGGAAACGCTACCCATTCCAGGTAACATTTGCACATTGGTGTCGATTTCTCACCTCACTTGCAAAATGTTTTTTTTTTTTTTTTTGCACTATATGATTTATATCATCTTTGGTAAATATGGATTGAGTATTTATGGAAACTCACCAAGGATTTCAGACCATCAGAGTGACTGCCATATTTTAGCGCTCAAAATGCAGGTGTTTTTGAATCGCCATTTAGAGGTTAGATTAAATTATCCATGTGAAAATAATGAACTATAGGACTCGTCCTGACTAGTCCTGCACTGTGCGCTTGCCTTTATTGGCACCTTTTTGGATCGTTGCACAGCTCTACTAGGCTCCCGAGTCAGATCGAATGTCGGTTGTTGTTGCCTACATATTCTGTCTTGCTGAGTCTCCGTGTGGTTATTTATATCATGGATATTTATTTCCTGCCTGATGCCCAGCTGAACTGTAAGTCACACGACTCGGGTTGTTTTTGCAAACGTGGTCTGTAGACAGTTGCAATCGCTGTGAGCGCAAAGACCGGGCTCACAATAACGGAGAAAGCTAAGCGATGCTAACAACAGCAGACAGCCGGCTGAAAATCTGATCGTCTCGTCATCTGTCTTTTCCAGCGATTGGATGGTTCCATTAAGGGAGAAATCCGAAAGCAAGCTCTCGACCACTTTAATGCTGAGGGCTCAGAGGTTTGTACTGACACATTAAGTAATTACTAATTCAATGTGAACGCAGGATATTTCGCAACTCACTTCCGCTTAATTCATGTGTGCTTCAGGAAATGTTGGTATTGGGCAAAAAAAACACAAGGTTTTGTTCTTTGATCTTCCAAGGTTCAAAGCCAAGGAGCTTTGATCATAAAAGAGCAGTAGGCTCTTGAGTTTGGACCTTGCTTTGAGCTTTGATCATAAAAGAGCAGTAAGCTCTTGAGTTTGGACCTTTGCTTTGAATCACTACCTATATACAGTATATGCTGTACTACTGGAACCAGTTAACTTGTGCACATATTCGTAAGTTAAACAACAACAACGGAGATAACTCAGAACTCTAAGCCTGCCTGGTAGATGTCTGCGCTCCCTGAGTGCTTTTCTAGTTAATTCATGTGGCTACAGTTATGCTATGCAAAAGTTATAGTTGATGGATTGAGATAGCTGTGAATTTAGTCACAAATTTCCGATATTTCTGTATGTTTTCCATGTTTGAGTCATATATTAAGGGTGTAATCTGTGTGGTAGGACTTCTGCTTCCTGCTGTCCACCAGGGCTGGAGGTTTAGGCATCAACTTGGCCTCAGCCGACACTGTAGTCATCTTCGACTCTGACTGGAACCCTCAGAACGATCTGCAAGCCCAGGCCAGAGCTCACCGCATTGGCCAAAAGAAACAGGTAATCCACCAACCAGACTGCTTACTTACAGTCTCACAGGATCAGCAGACGGAACGATCTCTTTTTACTTCACAGGTCAACATTTACCGATTGGTCACCAAAGGAACAGTGGAGGAAGACATCATTGAGAGGGCAAAGAAGAAGATGGTTTTAGACCATCTGGTCATTCAGAGGATGGACACAACTGGTCGGACTGTTCTGGACAGCAGCTCGAGAAACACAAAGTGAGATGCCTGAACTGCAAAAAGCTGTTTAATGTAATAGTGATACAATAAAAACACCTGTTTCTTTACTGCAGTTCAAACCCTTTTAATAAAGAAGAACTGACTGCCATCCTCAAGTTTGGCGCAGAGGAGCTTTTCAAAGAGGCAGAAGGAGAGGAGTCTGAACCACAGGTAATAAAAAAACCCCAAAATATCTGTGTTTTACTTTAGTCTCCGAAAATGAACCCAGGAATTCTTCATTTCTCCAGGAAATGGATATTGACGAGATCCTCAGGTTGGCCGAAACCCGCGAGAGTGACCAAGGCTCAAGTGCTACAGACGAGCTCCTATCTCAGTTTAAGGTTTGTTCCACGATGGAAGCATCTTTTCCCACCGTGGATGGAATTTCAAAAATATTTAAACGCCAGTCGTGGGTTTTTTGGTGCAGGTAGCAAACTTCTCCACCATGGAAGAGAGCGCGCCCGAGCTGGAGGAAAAGTCCGTGCGAGAATGGGACGACATCATCCCTGAAGATCAACGCCGCAAAATCGAGGAAGAGGAGAAGCAGAGGGAAATGGAGGACATCTTCATGCTGCCCAGAAGCAGAAGTTCAAACAAGCGGGTACGTGGGGGGGAGGAGGGGGGACACTTGCCCATCCTGAGCACGGAGCAAAGATCTTGAGCTCTCCCGCTGGCTCTCTTCAGGCTCGGGCCAACGACAGCGACAGCGACGCCTCCAAACAGAAGCACCGTACGTCAGGCTCGGAGAGCGAGACAGATGACAGCGACGATGACAAGAAGCCCAAGAAGCGAGGCCGACCGAGAGCGCGCAAGAACAACGTGGAGGGATTCACGGATGCAGAGATCCGCAGGTGAGAGATTTACTCATAATTAGTTGTCTGATCAGAGTCACAAGTTGAACTGTCTTAATTACACTGCCATTAACAGGTTTATCAAAGCATACAAGAAGTTTGGAGCTCCACTTGAACGGTAAGCTTGTGGCTTACGTGTGTATTGAGCACCAAACCCTCATGATTTGACACACGCAACCAACCGGGTCTTTTTGGCAAACGCGTCCAGGTTGGAGGCCATCGCCCGAGACGCAGAGCTGGTCGACAAATCTATAGCAGATCTAAAGAGACTCGGGGAGCTGATTCATAGCAGCTGTGTGACTGCAGTGCAGGAGCACGAGGAGGAGCTCAAGGAGAAGCCAGTCGAAGGTATTGTGTCTTTGTTTTGTATAGTAAAAGTGTGTAAATAAGCGTGTTCCCTCATGATTAATGCATATCACTGATTCAGCCAAAGGTCCGGGGAAACGGCGAGGAATTAATATTAAAATCTCCGGTGTGCAAGTCAATGCCAAGTCCATCATCCAACACGAAGAAGAGTTTGAGCCTCTGCACAAAGCGGTGCCCTCTAACGCCGCAGAGAGAAACAAGTAAGCAGCCGAAAGGCTTAAGGTCGTTTTACGTATTTCAGAAGGTTTATCTCTTTGTTTCCCACAGGTTTAAATTAACATGCAGGGTCAAGATAGCTCACTTCGACGTGGACTGGGATTTGCAGGATGACGTCCACCTCTTGCTCGGAGTTTACGAGCACGGCTTCGGAAACTGGGATTTGATCAAGACGGATCCTGACCTCAAACTGGCTGACAAGGCAAATGATTTACCTGGTTTTAGGAATGGAGATGAAAAATGTCTTTGTTTGTAACGCCATTCCTACCTCTGTCTGCAGATTCTACCAGATGATCCGAGCAAGAAGCCCCAGTCCAAGCAGCTGCAGGCCAGAGCTGAGTATCTCCTCAAGCTGCTGAAAAAGGAGCAGGAGAGTAGCGAGCTGTCGAAAACAGGAGAGGAGGTACTCACTGGTTTAACTATCACAAGTTTTTACCCAACTGAAATTTGGCTTAACTCTGCACAGACATCCTTCACTCATACAGCCTTTTCTTTCTTTCTGTAAAGACTAAAGTTAAGAAGAGGAAACGTCCGGTGAAAAAGGAGAAGACCCTCAAGGACGAGCAGGGCAACAACATCGCCTCCCCTCACCTTTCAGATAACCCGTCTGAGGAGGGCGAGGTCAAGGTCTGTCTGAAGCTCACCAGTGCAGCATCATGAGCTAAGCCGCAGCAGAGTCTCACGATTGTTTGTTGAGCAGGATGATGGAAGAGAGAAGTCTCCCCCCAGGAAAAGACCAAAGAAGGACAACAAAGAGAACAAGGAAAAACAGGGAACTCCTAAAAAGGACAAGGAGGGAGACAAACAGAGTGCCAAAACCAGAAAAGAAAAGGTCATTCTCTTTGTTTAATAGTGCTAGAACATACAAAAAAACAAAAAATCCCAGATCAATTGATTTCTTTTATGACTGTGTTGAGAGATAAACAAACTGACAATACTTTGAAAATGCCAACTTTAAACCCTTTAGGCTAAAGGAGTCAAAAAGAAGAAGAGCCAGGGTCCTGTTCATATCACTGCCGGGTCTGAGCCCGTCCCCATTGAAGGAAAGGAGGACGATTACCTCGACCAGGAGACTTTCAGTTTTGTGAGTTCCTGCCTCTGTATCTGTGGAAAAGGCACCCTTCATGCACGTGCATGGATCTATTACCATTCTGCCATTGATTTGTATGTGTGCGCGCAGTGTAAGGAGCACATGAGACCGGTGAAAAAGGCCCTGAAGCAGCTGGATAAACCAGACGAGGGTCTGTCTGACCAGGAGCAGCTCCAGCACACACGCACATGCCTGCTGAAGATTGGAGACCGGATCACAGAATGCCTTAAAGGCTACAGTGACCCCGAAGAGGTCAAACTGTGGCGAAGGTCGGCTGATTCGATGATATCTCTGTGAAATCCATCAGGATTCTTATCCGCTGCGCTCTGCTAATGGCTCTTCTGACCCTTTCCTTCGGCAGAAACCTCTGGATATTTGTGTCAAAGTTTACGGAGTTTGGAGCGAAGAAGCTTCACAAGCTTTACAAAATGGCACAGAAGAAACGATCGCACGAGGAAGAGGCAAGTTTAGAAACTGTGCGTGACCGTTGGTACATTGGCAGCGCTTGGTGCTTAAAATATCCCGTCATGTTTCCAGAGGGAGCAGAGGAAGAAGGAGGATCCTTCAGGGAGGCCTAAAGGGTTCAGACCGGAGCCGTGCGGCTCCAGTCGAGACTCCACTGGTACTCAGTTATCCTCCAAATCTGCATCTCACTCTGGCCAGTCCGGCCCCCACGGACACCACCGAGAGGCTTACAATAACCCTAACAAACGACATTTTGGTGGTGATGGTAGGTGGGATTGAGATTGTTAGAGTCTTCGGCACATTGAGGGATAATGAGCATTTATTTCTTTTCATTTATAAACCATCTCAGTTTTCAATTTAAATGAATTTTTTTCGTTTGTGTTTCATCACAGAGAGGGGAGATTGGCAGAGGGACCGTAAATACTCGTATCCAGGCAACAGCCACCAGTCCTGGCAGGGAGACCGACATCACTCGTACGAACAGCACCGCTACAAGGACCACTATGATCGGCGCTCACACGGAGACGTGTACCGCAGCTCGGGTGCTTACCGCAACAACATCTCCCCACGGAAACGGTCGTATGAGTACAACAATGACCGGGACCACAGAGGTCACAGGCCTTACTACGACAGGTGAGCGACTGGGCTCACAACTCCTGTTTTTAGTTGCTCTGATTGCTGTGCCGGCACCCGTTTCATTGTTCAACTTGATATTTCAGGCATTCCGATAATAAAAGAAGACGAGATGAATTTTATCCCAACTACCATCAGGGAAGAGAAGGACCACTCCAGGACTTCAGAAGGATTCCCGAGCATCGGCCAGGAGGAGGCGCCCCTGGCCTGGACCCTTACAGCCGGCCCTTCCACTCTGATAAACCTGTACCACTGTTGGACCCTCGCTCTCCTCAGGCCCAGAAGTCTCCCCAGGACTCCCGCTCTCCCCCGGAGCGTCCAACAGAGGCGAACGCTGCAGCAGATCCCAGCTGGAACAACAGGAAAACATAAACCTGCAGGTGTGCTGACTGACAGCCTGGGTTGGGACCAGTGTTTTGGACTAGCCGATCATAAGCTAGCACCTGGAAAAGGAAAACTCGTCCCCTTTTACCAGCAAAACTCTTCCCCCAGTGAGAGGAACTGAAAAGTGTTTGTACCCTGAGGTAGAAATCTTTGTTCCTGCTGTGCTCACAATGAAAAACAATAAAGGACAAGTTTCTTTATTTAAAAGACTTTTCTCAGTCAGCCATGACTGAGTGGAACCCTGATGGATGCTTAGTCCCATGGACTATTATCTTTATAGACTTTAGGACACACGGTGACACTGGCAACTGATCCCGATACTAAAAGTGCCTGAAGAACTCAGCCTTTTTTCGATGCTAAATGTTTGAGGTTCTGCCCAGAGGATGCTCCACGGGACTGTAACATTTTTGTTTGTGTAAGCGTTGAGTCTTGCTAATGACGTCACATACCTGAGTTGAGTGTAAATGTTTGTGCCGTCTTCTCATCTGCACCTTTGACCATGTAGCCAAGCTGCAGTGGCCTGTTTTTGTGGACTTGAATGATAGGCAGAGCCGGCGTGTCGCCTCGACGCGATCATACTAACGATCACGCCTGTAAGTGTAGCTTCCGTGTTTCGTTCACTTAAACCACTTTTCCTCCCCGCAGACTTAAATGAATGGAAGAAACTTCGTATTTATCTCAGAAAAAAGAATTGTCTTGGTTCATAACACTACAACAGAGCAATCCTTTCTTTGTACCTCTCAGTATTAAGCTGCTTCACGTTCTTTTACATCTGTCTCGCGCGTGTGTACTGGCTCCGTCTGAAATTATGGGATTGAAAACATTCTCACCTACGATCTTTGGATGATGTTGCTAATGAAATTCCATTGTTGATTGCCTTTTTTCCACTGTTGAGTGCCAAAACTTCCTATTTCCACCCTGTTTTTTTTTTTGTTCCTTTTCTCATTTGTGCCTTATTTGTCTGTATCTTCATACTTACATATTTGGTCCATGGACAGTACTGATGGGACGTGTAGTATTACTGAAACATTTTCAGGAAACAAACGGGTGAAGGGATCATGTATTCTGGTATTAATGGGGAGTATTAGAACATATGATGTAAAGGTGTACAGAAGTCCTGTGTGTTCTGCTCGCAGCCCAACAGGGAGATGCCAGCACATCTTTCCTTCCACTTAAACTACAGTTCCTCTATTATATGTTCTTTAAAAAAAAAAAAAAAAAAAAGTCTAATTTATATTTGTGACAAAACCACTTCAGAAATAATGTGTTGTACATATGTTTGGACATATGTAATAAACTTTGTTACAGACACTTTGGCTTTATTTGCTTATTTGCCTCTTAATGCAGCAGAGTATTTTGAACACACTCCTGATCTTCATGAGTTTGACCCAACAAAATAAGATGGCCAGACATTTCCATCCAGAAAGTGGAAATACTTTATATTTACAAAGCATTAATTTGTCAGATACACACGTTTTTGTTTTGTTTTTTCTGTCTAGCTAATTCTATTTGAATTCTTGTTTTAATTTAAAATGTCCAGTTCTATGAATAGACGTGTTGACGTCTTTAGAACGTTGTTCTTACTGACCAGCAGGGGGCAGTCGAGCCCTGTGCTGTCCAGAACTGCTTTCAAATAAAAGCTTTGTTAGCGCCACCCAGTGAGTCAAACAGTCATAAACAAGACATTTTCTTTTATTCAATAAATAATTTACACTATAAACAGCTGTTGTATGACATTTGCTTTATCCTACAAACACAATTTTGAGCTCTTGGGTTTGCTTTTCCACTTTTTTTTCCTTTTTATTTTGAACCAACACAATCCTGATGTAATTTCAAACCAAATAAGAGCTAAAAGAAAAGAAAAAAAAAAAATAATAAAGTGCTTCGAACTCCAAAAAGTGAACACCCTAGAAGTTCCTACATTCCCTTTTCTGAACACGGTGGGCTGCGTGACAGATGTGTTCTGACCACGGACGCGTTTAACTCCGCTCCGGCCAAGCCCACTGCGCTGACTACGCCAGGATTTCCTTCTGCGGCGTTCACGTTTTTGCAAAAGTCCCTTTTTTTTTCTTTTTTTTTTGCTAAAACAGAAGCTTCACATTCACATAAGATGCACAAAAAAACCCCGACAAATTCAAAGACACAACCGTTACTGTACAAATTGAAACTCAACAGCTCACAGAACAATCTCACGTTTAACATGTAGAACTGTTTACTGCAAACCTCACAACACAAACACGCCTATGAACACAAGAACCAAAGTTACAATCGTCTGTATATTTTTTCGGTTGCACCAATACTTGTTCCTATAGCAGTAGTAAGGACTGCTCAAATACTTCAGTGTAAACGATAAAATGGAGTGGTGACAGTGACTACGGGGACGACTTGCAGGCATGGATGCTGTGGATGGGAGCGGTGAGAGGGACCCAAACGCACCTCCGGAAACCAAAGATGGATGCTGCGGTTATGGCGGCGCTATCATTCGGAGAACCACAGACACCAGTTATGCCGCCCAGCTGATGAGGGAAGGATGGAGCGGTGATGTCAGCACAACGGCTCGTTTATTTGGCAACGTTTGGAGCCGCGTGGACAAACGTACGAGCTGCTGTGGTGCTTGCAGGCTGGGTCCCAGACGTTTGACTGACGGAAGCCACGGCGCTCTGTGCCCAGCGGATCCGAACGATTCGAAATTGTACTTTTGTAAACTGTGTAGTTGCCAAATTGTATGCAGTCTGGTCAGTTTTTCAAATCTGGCGCCGGCTGTGGTTTGTAAATGCGATACAAACTTACAAAAATGAGAAATCATGCAATTACACGAACCGCTCGCTCATTACCCAGACAGAAAAGGCCAGGAGCAGAAATCACCAGATCTTAAATAAGCAAAGTGTCCACTCAGCCGCTGGCAGGAAAGAGAAGGTAGTGAAACGCACCTAAACGCAGCACGAGGCAGTGGGCCTCTGCCGGTCCTCTGTGGGGACCCACACAGGTGCTGCTAAATCTGACAAAAGCCCAGCTCAGTTTGTGCTTTTGCCTTCACATTAAAAGAACCGGTTGAAACGATGGCTGAGTGACACTGCAAACAAACTACCAATGAAAAAGAGGCTATTTTTATCAGCTCCCTCCTGGGATTCGCTACACTTATTCTGACTCTGGAGCCTCTCCTCTTTTCTCTGATTTCGGTGCGACACCAAGACGGGGGAAAGATTTGCTATCTGGATCCTGGCAGGTCCAGCACCCAGAAACACGTCAAATGAACCACAGATGTTGAATGAACACACATGCACACACACACGCACACACACACACACGCACACACACTCCAATGTGAACAGTATGACCCATGAATCTCCACAGCAGACAACCGGAGATGTCCGACATCCTTTTGGCTGAGCGCTGTATGCTCCCGAAGCTGGACACTAATCAGACGTAGAGCTGCTTCAGGCCCTTAGGTTAACAAAAAGCCCCTGTCAGGTCCTCCTGCTGCACCGCATGAGCCACAGATTCACTGGCTCGCCACCAAGGAGGAGGAGGGGGGGGATGGGATCAGTGCTTGGGGGGGGGGTCACCAAAGTCCTCTTTCTGCAAAAGATCATCTTGTTCGGCTTCCCGTCGGCATGCGACCTCAGTGGGAATGTGGGATTTAATCCCAGGTGGATATCCAAAGCTCCACTGTGGCCTCGGACGTTTCGCACATCAGCTCAATGCCTGTGATGAGAGGTGGGTGGGGGGGTGGGGTGGGGGGGTGGTGACTGGCCTTCTCAGCCAGACTGAGGTCAGGACGTGGCCACGTGATTCAAATGAGACGCAGAGAGCAAGTCGCCCATCACGTCACAGAGAAGAAGCTGTTGGACGGACAGACAGACAGACGGACGGGCGGGCGGGCGGGCGGGCAGGGTACAGCTGGGGGAGCCACTAAAGACGGACGGAGCAACAGTCAGTCCACAATAACACAGCCAGGAGGCTGAGGAGGGGCGCTAGCCCTCTGTCCGTCTGTGCCGCGCCGCTCCTGAAAGCATCCTTTTCAAAGAGGTGGTACCGCTTGCTGTTGGAGTGGAGCATCTTCACGTCCTCGAAGGCGTAGTAGGCCGCCATGGTGAAGTTGATGTCTCCTGAGGACAGCAGGTCGAACACGCAGGACTGAAAGTACAGGTCCTCCACCGGGAGCCGCTCCTTGCACGTGGCTCTGGCTGACTGGTAGGTAAAGCCGTGCGCCCCCGCGCCGCCCCGGCTCCTGCCCGAGCCCTGCGCCTCGGCCGCCCGGGCCCTGAAGTTCCTGAAGTCGATGCGCTGGTTGGCGGGGCAACCGTGGAGGCACAGGTACAAGTCCTGGTCGTCGCCCTCCTCCACCGAGTTCACCACTTGCTCCGGCATCCGAACGGCGAAGGTCAGGTAGCGGCCCACCTGCCGCACCACGATGGTGGTTCCGATGTACCTGGCCTGGATGACCACGTGCTGCCCGGGAAGCTGCTCCACCACGCGCAGCGCGTTGGCGCCGTGGCGCTCCCCTCCGTTCTTGGAGCCGTCGGCGAACGCCGAGGGCAGCTCGTCCGTCTCGGCGTGGTACATCTTCTGCTCCACACATTCCTGGAAGTTCTTAAAGATGATTGTCAGCTGCAGACAGACAAGGGGGGGTG
>BJFM01000372.1:238257-251406 GCA_016586285.1 Arothron firmamentum
GGGGGGGGGGGGGGGGGTCTGTGTGCGTGTGTGTATGTGTGTGTGTTTGTGTGTGTGTGTGTGTGTGTGTGGGTGGGTGTGAGCGATCTCGTGTCTTAGAAGCAGTCGGTCCATAAGCAAACAGAATGCCAAAGATTGATGTTGAGAAGGTTGCCTGTCTGGAGTCCTAATGTGTGTTAGTTTAGTTTCCATGGATACTATTGTTCATATCAATCCACGATTAAACAACTGGGGCAGTTGGCAGTCCTGCCGTGACACATCCCAGTGAGTTTCCTCTGAAAGAACGTGTCTGTGTTGAGCTTCCCTAAGCCTTGGACTGCATTCATCTCAGCCCGAGGACAGGTTAGGATTGAGCTCTCCGTCTGCAGGGCGCACGCTCGCTATCTCCTCTCGATCCAAGGTCAGAGCGCGGCCTGAGGATGAGCGCCGGGGCGTTGCGGGGCTGGTAAATTTGAGAGAGGAAACGAGCCAGCAGCTGCGGCGGACAGGCCCGGTGCGCCGCGAACGTAAGCCCAGACATGGTGTCGAGGGACACGTACGTGGTCGGTGATCCAGGAAATCCAGATTTGTTGCGTGGATTTGGACCTTTCAAGTAATTCTGCAGCAATAATTTCTGCTTCTCCTCGGTGCTCTGCTCCCACCGGAGCCACCGACTGCCGGACGACATGCCAGGAGAGCAGCCTGACCTTTCCTGTCCTTGGACAGCTTGATGCTGTGTAATATATTCCAGAGTTGATTTCTTTCCCCATCCTATGAATTTTAACATCTTTTTCCCCCCCTTTCAGCAGAGCCAAAGAGCCCTTCGCTTGTGTCTCTGCTCGGCAGGATTTGATCCTTTCCCATTACCTTACAGAACCCCAATCACCACATGTCCTACGGAGGGACGTAACAGTGAGACGCCGTCAAAGACGGGAAAAGCAGACAGAATGTTGATTTCCTCCGCTCGGCCTTTTTCCTCCTCCAGAGGATGAAGATTAGGCCGATGTCTGACGTCTGGGAAGCTAACGCCAGCTGTTGACAGCCTGTGATGAGCGATATTGGCAGAGGTACGAGCGAACATCAAAATGTCCTCAATTCACCAGGCAGCTGCTTTAAAATTGATGTCAACCTATTTTCATTTGCCGTCGACGATCCCGCGACAGGACTGCGTGCTGTCAGCCGCAGACGTTCCTCACGTTTATCAGATGAGCCAGCTGTAAGGCAGGGGATGCCGTGAGTGTCCATCAGAAGCCATTAGTCGTCTGCCACTAATTACCGGCGACTCTGCGGTTGATTAGGAGACGTCGCCGAGCAGGAGCGCGCAGCATTATGCAAATGAACCCTCGTTTGGAGAGGCAGTATTTGGATGACTTCGCGGTGTAGCTGGCGAACGAAAACGGCTTCCTGGACAGCAGATAATGACAAAAATGATGGCAAAACTTGGGATTTATTCCCTTCCTGCTTCTCATTACCATATATATTTTTTCCTCGCCTCCCCCCCCCCGTTACAGACTACTAAGTATCTTCCTGGCAAGTGAAGATAAGATGTGTTTGGTGTGATTTAGTCATAATTGATTTTCTCTTCTAATTAAAAAACCTTGAGGGGGAACAGACGAAGACACCAAAGTCAGACATGCCATGTGGCTGTTTGCTTTGGTGGCTTCTCGTTTTGATACGAAGACGTATCAGCAAAAAAGACCTATATCAAACCAGGGACACCCACAGACATGCTCTCATGTTACAACCGTGTGTCTAATAGGGACGTATTGATCATTCGTGACTCAAGCAATGCAAAGGTTGTCCTTCAGCGAGCCTGACACGCTATGCAGTGTTCAGAAAAGAGCACTTGAAAAGACTCAAAGCACTTAAAATGGACCGCAATCTTTAGATGGAGGCTTGCAATGAATTTCCTTTTTAAATCCAGGCATGTGTCGAGCATTCTTTCATTGACTCCGTGTATCTCCAAGTCTCCGGATTATCCAAAAGCACTTGCTGAAAGCTGCCTAATGATACCAACAACAATATTACAACACCATCATTTCCATTTACATAAGTGGAATTACATCAAGTATGCTGGCTCTCGCTCTCCTCCTGCAGTCTCGGCTGCATGTTGCCTTTGAAGTTCAGTCAAACTTGATTCTTTACTGACTCTTCATCTTGCTGCAGTACGTTTCCTTTGCAAAACTGGGGAGAAAAATCATCCTGACGCTTCAGTCTGGCCTGAATAGCTGCAGCTTTCCACGACAAGCTGTAACTTGTACCGTAGCTGCTAACAGTTGGAAGCTTTTGTTCCTGCTGTTTTGTGAATTCGGCAACACTCGCAGCAGGACAGCGGCCCAGATTGGTGCCCCTGGTGAGACCGCATGCCTCATTAATACCTGCAGTTAAAGGCTGGTTCAGTTCCCTCCAGCTCCTTGTCAACTGTTGCTCTCTTTCTTGGGCGAAAGAAGACAAAACAGCCTGTTTCTGTAAGTTTTTTGTGTTGCTAGTGGGAAACGTTATCGAACTCATAACATAGTGTTGCATAACCTGGTGTTGTCATGGCAGTTCTATTGTACCAGAAAGTTTGCAGGTTATTTTTTTCCAAATTAAAACAGCAAACACCTGCTGTGTTATCTGTGGGAATTATTCGGTTATCTTGTGAAGCCCTTTTCCATCCGTCGGTCTATCGGTAGGGAGTGTCAGCTGTTTCCAGTCAAGAGGATGGTTAGACTCTACAGCTTTTTGTCAATATTTCATCCCAAAACGTAAAATCTTCCAACTTTTTCGGACACCCAGGAAGTCATCTAATGGCTTTTGTAGCAGCCGGTCTAATCCTCTGCTTCCTTCGTTTGATGAAAAACACCCCGGAGCTTTCCCGAACTCTGTCTTTGCACAGGTCAGCGCCGGGTCCTCCGGCCGGCCCCTGTGCACCTGTCAGAGGCCACATCTGTGCTGCATCTCCTAAACAGTTCCAAATCCCCATCATCCCGGTTGGCACCGGCCCCACATTTCGTCCCTCCCTGAGCGTTTCCCAACAATCCCAATGGCAGCCCAGTGAGCTGCCTCAGCTGCTGAAGTTCCCTCGGGCCAGCCGAGCCCCTCTCTGCGCTCCAGCTGCAGGCCTCCGCCGTGGCCACGGGGCCCCGCTGAAGGGCACTATTGTCCATTCAAGGGGTTCACTGTGTGAGAGGTCATCTGAGGGAGAACCAACACTGGGACCTGACAGGAAATGAAGGTGGAGTGGCAACCGCTGGGTCCGAGCCCGAGTAAATAACACAGTCCGTCTAAGTGCGGATAGTTGAATGACTATTTTATACCGACTGTTTATCACACAGAAAGCTGTGGGGATTGAAGGATTTTAAAAAATTGGGAAAACGAACTTGTTTGAACGGCGTTCGAGGCGTCACGAGCGAGGTGTTGGGATGTGCAGAGTGATGGTCAGAAGGCCTCGCAGATGTGGGTAGATCTTTCCTCAGGCAGCCTCCAGACTATGTGCTGCTTCAGGCCAAAGGCTGCTTCTGGAAGCAGAGAAACTGCAGAACAAATTGGAGAACAAACGGTCACACCAGGTCATTCCCGTCATCTGTAAGCTGAAGCGTCAAAGACCTCAGGAGGAGGAGGAGGACAACGACACACATGCAGCCATACTTTGGTGAGACCTTCCTAACATAGCTCTTTAACAAGCGCTCCATCCGGAGGCTGCTAAAACGCTTTAGCGTGGACAAAGACGAGCCGGCTGACTTTGTGCCGCGCCTACAAAATCAGGCTGATGATATTTGGAGGAGGGGCGAAGGAACTGCTGACAAGCTGATTCATCCCTTTACTCGGCTGTTTTGAGTCACCGACTCACGGTCTGGCTGAAGCCGTTCCTGGCCCCTCAGAGTCCACACATCACGGCTTTTCTTCTCTTGCTGTATTTTCAAAGTGAAGCTTGTTTAAATGATGGAAACAGTTTGCAGCCCACACTGGAGCGACGCCTGCATTATATGCTGATATCCCAGCAGTATTTACAGCACTGTATCGAGTGCTTTCAAATGTCTGCATGTGTGCTCAAGGCAGGAAATTGTTTCTGCGGTAGCTTGATGGATTTTTCTTAAAGCCTAATGAGAGGTGAAAATGAGACCGACACAATGGCTCCCAGACGCTGAAGCATCTCCCTTTTCTTTCCCGCGTTAGCAAACGAGGTCACATTTGTTCAGTCACAGATAATTAGCTACCTTTCTCTCCGCTGTCTGAAAAGGAAAAAGCACGGACCCCGCGCACGGAGGTAGAGCGTCGCCATCGGCTGTGGCCTTTCTTTGTTTGCGATTTTCAGTTTGGCGCGCGGTGAAGGGACCCTAACCCTAACGCAGCAACAACTGGGATTCAGACAATAAGAGGCAGACGTGATGATTCGTCCGCTCTGCTCTCAGAGGTGCAGGGACGACACTGACGTGGGGTGTGGAGGGGTTACAGGCGGAGATGGTGTCTAAATTGCAGTCCGAGTGACCCTTTTCTGCACCGTGTCGGCAGCTGATAATCAGGGGCAAATCTAAAGGCTTCTGGGCCGAAAATGACCTAATCCTGTTGTGGGAAGTGGTGTCCAAATGTAATGAGAGCGCTCTGGTGCGTTGACCTCGTGACCAGCGGTGGTGGAGGAAGCCAAGCAGGCTGCCAGATTTAGCTCCTCCAGAACGGACCAAGGACGCATTCTTAATTCAGCCTTAAAGGGAGACCAACCTGCGTCTTTAGCGGCTCCAGCCTGAAATGTGAGGTGTTTGAAAAGCGAGGTGGATCAAACTCAGCGTGAGTGCCTGACGAGCGCTCAGGTTTTAATCCGTGGGGTCAGCAGCAGGGTGAGCGCGTCAGATTAGATTAGGACTAATTCCACCATTACACCTAACACCATTTATTTATTGCACCTTTGACTTCACCGCATCATTTACTTAACGCGGCATCGATTTTGAGCTCACAGCTTAATCACTTGATGGGACCGTGAAGGTCCCACCAGGAACCTCCAGAAACCCTGACACACACCAGCTGAATCCAAAGCAGGAAGTCAGCTCCGAGGAAACTTCTGACGGGAAAATGAGCAAACAAATCATTCATCAATCTGAAAAACAAGCGACAAAATAGTGTTTAGATGCAGACGTTCAGACATCAGTCTCCTTTTCCAGGGGTTGGCGGCGTGTTTAATCGTCATGTCTGATTAAATCAAAGCCTATCCGTGCCTTTTGTAGCTCACTGCGAGTAAATAATTCCGCTCTGTCGGAATAATGCAAGCTAATTTTATTGCCTGTCAAACTGGGATAATTTCAACACTCCTGGAGTTTCAGATGTGAGCTGAGGCATCAAAAGCCTAAAGTAGATGGAAGGAAAGCAGCTTCTGCTGTGTCTGGTTCTGGGTTTAACATTTGCCAACTTTTCCAAAAGTCTTTAATCATTTGGCGGTTGTGTAACCTGATCTCCCGCGTGCTCTGCTTGCTGCGCTGGTGCGATGGTCGACCCATCCTCACTTCCTCCACATAAACAAATATTAAAGGCCAAAATGTTTATGAACGCGACCGCCGTCTCTTGGTGGAGGCGAAGTCTCTGCAATAAACCTTTGAAATTCTATAAAATATTCAGGAACCATGCTAAGAACCTTCTGAGATTTAAAAAAAAAATAAGCTGTCTCATGTAGAGCTGATTTAAGACATCTAATATGACCGTTAGCAGGATGATCAAGGAGATTCGACTCTCGTGTTGTCCTTAAATAAACAGCCTTTTTAGGGAATAAAGCCTGCACTTTCATTTAATTTCAGTTTTCTTTCTTCACGATGCTGCTGCTCTGTGGCATTACCCTCAGTAATTTCGGGTGTATGCGATTCAATGTGTAACTTTCCTCCATTTTTACATTTAAATAGCAGCAGATTCTGCTGGTCTGCTGGAATAAACAGGGGCTGCTGTTGCAGGCTGGTGGGGGCGGGGCTTTAGAACGTGCAGACCCTCTCACCGGTTGTTTTGGAAGTGATTCATCTGCCCTTGAAACACCCACCCAATATGCTGTGGGGGGTTTTTTTGCTCATGGGGCAAAAGTCAGTCGAACTCTTTAAAACAGCTTCATGCGGCGCTCAGAAATAGCTACAGGCAAAGAGCTGGAAGTATGGAAGGCTGAAGCACAGAGTGTTTCCAGTTTACGAGTGTGTTCTGTTGAGTCGACCTGAGCAGAGCGAAGGGTCGAACGTCTCTGTGTGATCCCACCGGCTCCTGTTTCCAGCGAGGATGATGAGGGGCTGAATTAATGAGGGACGGAGATGCGGCGGATGGATCTAGAGTTACAGGGAAGCGCTCCCCTGAGTGTGCAGGGCAGGAGGAGAGGGTCCAGGGCATCAGAGGGCACACCGCCCCCTGAATTCAGGATCCAACAAGACAGCACACGCTTTGAACCTTTTCTGCCGTCCATTAATGAGCCGATGCGATCCGCAACTCAGCTGTTACTTTAGATGTCACAATCATGCACTTCCTGACGGCGTTCAGGGCATTTGTGTGAGAAAATAATAAGAGGAGCTAATATCATTACACCTCAGGGAAATCAAGGGGCTAGATGTTCTGGCTGTCTCTGGAAGAGGATTCTAAATAAACTCCCCTGACAGGGACGAGGAGGTTATCAAATGTCTGCAGCCGCTTTCCTCCCAGTCTTTCCAGTCAACCGACTCCTAATGACTTTTTTTTTTTTCCTCTCCTGCAGAAACAATTAGATGCCAGCCATGCAAGACCTTATTAAGGTGGGCATCGTGCCACAGCGAGACGGCGCAACAATTACTCCTGATAAAAGCCATTGTTGTTGTTTCGCGCCGGCGAATAATGGGGCAATTTATCGGCCACTGTGTCGTATTTTCGCATCGAGGATTTCAAATAATAGATCTCCAACGCTGTGACCTCCACAACACTGCATGCGCCTTTCCAAACACGCGCTCGTCCTTGTCCTTCTGTTGTTCCTCCCTTGTTTTGTTTTGATGCTGCCACTCTGAAGCAAATATTAGTCCGAAATGGGGACGTTATCGCTGTGTTGCCCTCAGAATTGGAAAGGCTCGGGCTCCGTGTCTAAAACAGATCAATGGCGCAAAACCCGCACGGAAATTCAGCATGAACGTCACTGTTTGCAATCAAGTCTGGACATTTGATAGCTGGTGTGAAGGCCAGGATATTCTCTTTGTGGCTGCAGCACAAAGGCTCCGCTGCAGAGAAGTCTCTCTGTGCCAGATCAATATTCTTTGACATTTGTAGTAAGGTGCAGGGCAGCAGGGGTGAGAGCGCACAAAGGACAGGCTTTGAAGGGGGCTGACAGGCCTCGGTGCGACCATTAGCTTTGCGAGGGACCCTACAGTGGTTGAAGGTGGGGGGAGTTAGCCAGGCACCGCAGGCCTTTTTTATTTAGTCGACACCGCGGGACAGCACGATGAATAACTCAGCCAGGGAAACGGGGGATAATGGTAGGTTCCATTCTTCAGCGCAGAATCCAACAGGCGGAACAAAGCAAGGCTTAGCCATGCTTTTGAATTGAGGGCAAATAGCCGTATTTTCCTCACCGCGCTCCCGCAGCTCGGAGCTCTCCAGGAAAATCCCGCGCAGGCCCGTCGGATGCACACGGTCGGGGCGACGAATTCACGCCTGGCTTTGAAACAACGTGACTCGTCTGACGAGGCCTATGCGGGAAATGTCAATCAAAAAACAAAGCGCGTTAACGGACCGGAGCCGAGGTGACCCCGCCACTCGGTGCTTTGCAGAGAAAGCGTATTGATTTATCTTTTGTTTTAAATTAAGCCTCTATTTTCTCCTCTTTTGTTGGTGCTGCAGAGAGGACAGGAGCATTCGTGCTTATCGTTTCTCCCAGGAGAGACGCTCACCATCATATTTGGATTGAATTAAAAACGTTGACAAGCGCGGAAAAACATTTTATTCAAACGCAAGGATCCCATAATCAGAGAAAATGGGACATTTTCCACCCTTTGAACCATCTTTTTTCCATTAGTCTCCCATCTTCTGGTACAGCCGCTTCCATCTCATGTTTAAAGCCCGATCACCGCTGAGTGGAAATGGTGATTTTGTATCACTTTGCACAAGTCATTTGTTCTCAAACGATCCGATCGTGTGCGTGTAAGGCTGTTGGGGCCACAAATTTTCACTCTTGAAGGTGAAACCCGGGAGTTAATCGATACGACATGCCAAACAATAGAACGCGATGATTTGAGTTTAATACCCTCAGCTGGAGGAGCCGCTAATGCTCCTGTTGCAGAAAATCAATGTCCTCTGTGTTGGAGTGGTTCGAACTGAGCTGTACGGGGAGGATTGGAGACATCACACACACACACACACACACACACACACACACACACACACACACACACACACACACACACACACACACACACACACAATAGTTTGCTAATAACACAATGGGTGATTTTGGCCATTGCAGCAAAAAGATGACGTCGTGTTCGCGGTGTTTAAGAGCTGGACTAAAAGTGGAAGCAGCGTTTCTAACTTGGCTATAGTGCACGTCAGGTTGCTGTGTAATCAAAGTGCGTCGTTTAGTAATGAACTTGAAGTCAGTTCCTGATTGCATCATCGTTATCGTTATCATCATCATCATCATCAACCGTTGACATGCTGACGTTTTTCCTGGATACATGTTCTGGTCTGCACGTGAGGAGGAACTGAAGGCAGCGCTGCGGCTAATTAGATCCACGTAGTTGTTTGGAGGTCTGTTAGCAGGAGTCCAATCGGATTTCAGGGTTCGTGTCTGTTGCAAACTGAATTAGGTTGCGTGCAGGTGGGACGCAGGGAGCTGCTGAACCGCCTGCTGTGTCAGCTATATGCATGTTTCAATACGCTGCTTTGCGTCCCAGTATTTGCAGCCTGTTCCCCGGCGCCGGCGCGTACACAGACAACAGTGCCGCAGAGGCACTGTACGCTCGCTGACAGTCAAAGGAGAAGATTCGGGGACGTCTTCTAAGGACGGGAGCTGCATTTCAGTCTGGTGCTGTACCCCGCCGGCGGAGCCGGGATCCATTTGTAAAGTAATGATGTGGAGGTTTGCTCTGGGACTTCAATGTGGAGAGCGTCTTGTAATTAATTAACCATGTCCCAGAGGCAGAAGATGACAGGCACATTTTCTGGCTTCTATTACAGGGTGTAGAGTTGCAGGCCTCGGGGGTGGGGGGTGGGGGGGTCCCCCCCACCCCCGACACACACAAATCAGATACATGATAAATATTCAATGACACGCGGGCTCATGGGCAAACAGCGGGCTCTGTTTCCCTTGATGGGAGAGGGGATGACGGGGCAACGTAATATCCCCAAACCTCAAGTGTGAGTCTGCATCAGCACCCCCTCGGGATTCGCCCTCTGATCTCCAAAACCGGAGACGCCGGCGTCAGTAAATGATCCCTGCAGCACTCTCCTCTCCTTACAGGTAAAAGCACGCCGGAGGAGGCAACCCAAAATCCACACGCGGAGGCGGGAGGAATGGGGACTTCAACCTTCGGCTGTCATCCGCCTGCGCTCTCGTCTGCAAATAAGCGGCGAATGTTCGCAGCGTTTGCTGTGATGGAGGCCCTTCTTTGGCGGGTTGATCCTTAGAGCAGATGACTTCACACTTCCAGCGATCAGCCTCCCCCTCAGCGGTGGTGGGGGAGGACGGAGCATCTGCGCAGACGTCGCAGCTTCCCCTTTTTAAAAGGCGAAATCCAATTCCAGTGTTATTTCAGAGACGTTATCCTGGGAATGTGATTAATTATAAATCTTTAGCTCCCATCACGATGCTGAGCAGAGAGAGAGATGCTAATGCCTCGAAGGAGGGATGGTCGGTGACCTTAATTAAGTCATCAGGCGCTGCTGCTTAACCTGGGGTCGGGATGTTCCGTCACACTGTCCCGCCGCTTTGAAAGGATACAAAAGCAGCCACGAAACCACACTCATGTTCCCTGGTAATCTGTCTGCAAATGAGGCGTCCCTTTAAAAGCTTCATAGGTGCTATCAAATATTTGTCAAACTAACATTATTCATGAGAAGACCATTTCAGAATATTCAATGAGGACTGGATATCTGGTTCAGACTGAGTCCTGCATAAATTATTTTCCGCCTCTATCTTGTTCTCTTTAGGAAAATGAAGTCTTTTGAGACCAGAAAAACTCGCTGCAGTCGTCAAAGCAACAGCTGTTTGACGTAATGTATTGAATTAAAATAAAAGTGAGTCTTTTTTGTTGCTTCCAATTAGGAAGATGCTTAACGTGCACCGGCTGCAATCGTTTTTACCAGACAACAGATAGAACTACTTGTCCTCCGATGAACAGGAGAGGGTCCACTTCTTCTAGAGTAGTTTTTTCTGCGAGGATTCAGAATGATGAGGACACTTGTCATATTTAAGTGGCTTCAGTTGTTTTTGTTGAATTGGCCGCGTACCAAACTTCCTGTGATGGAAGGAATCATCTGGAAACCATGGAGCGGACCCTTAAAGTCCAGCCCAGCAGATTTAGGGTGACCTTGCACGTGTTCTAGGAATTCTGGCCACCAAAGTATGTCACTGGAGTATCCATATGAGACTGTGAATAGTTGATAAATCAGCGCTGATGAATAATGACGTTTCATCTTTGCGCCGTAAACTACTTAACGCTGTTTCCTCCGTAAGCTGTTCTCACGGTGTAGCACTCCGACAGCTCTTAGTCACTTCAGCCTTCGTTTTAAACCAGTTAGGAAGCAGTCACCAACAGGCAGGGGGGAGCTCACCAGGGTACCAGGCACGGTCACATCAGCGGCAGTCAGGAGGAATTCTGCATCTTTCAGTCACCTGTCAGTAACCGCTCAGAACTGCTCCAGGCTTTTTCCAGAAAGGTGTAAAATGAAAGAAGCGAGTGCAGCCGTGCAGCACGCGAGCAGGCAGCCGACGGCCCGGCGGCTGCTCCGTCCATCGTGGTCCGCGCGGCCGCCGGGCCTGCTGCACAGCTGCTTTGCACTCCTTGACAGCGAATTAGCATGAGCAGACGGCTGAGGTGGATTACACGCAAACTCAATTTGCTTTTCAATCTTCCAGAGGAGGACGGGCTGAAAGGCGGCAGATAGACGACGGAGGGATTTGCAGCGAAACAACTCCAAAAGTTAATTACCGACCTGCGATTAGATCGGCTGTCTGGCGCTGGCGTTCGGCCCCGGGGCTAGTGGGTAGACATGATGGCATCACAAAGCAGAGGGTTCAAATGGTAAAGCTCAGCGGACACACTGCGGCTGACACATCGAGAGTCGTCCTGCTCAGACAACAAGCTTTAATCCTATTAAAATAGATCGCTTACATACTGTATAACGCCCAGTCAATACGGATACGTGTAATCTAATTGCCTCTGAAAAAGAGAGATTGCTCCAAAGATACTTAAAGTGGTATTAATTTCACCGTATTGATGGAGTCTAGAGTGGCTGATAGTGTGTCAGGAGGAAACGGGCCACATGAATTCTTCATGGGCTCCGGGAGCGCAGGCCTCCACAACCTGTTTGTCCTGCTGGAAGTGTCAGAAGTGACTGTTTTCAGACTCGACTCTGGAAATTCTCCGCATTAGTGAGCTTCTTTTGTGTTTAATTCTTCATTCCTGACTTTTGTGGCTCAAACCTGAGCAGGAAAAAAAATAAAAAAGTAAAAAATGCTGAGTTACAGTCGTGAATGTGCGTCCACGGTGGGTGACGAGAGGCAGACGTGACATCACAAGTGTGCAAAATCAGCTAGTTAATGTGCTTCTGGTTTTAAAACTACCAACCAGTCAGGGCGTGCACCAGCCCGGCAGGCAATCACACACGTGCCCAAATGAAAGCCGATAACCGTGGAAGAAAATAACCAAGTGGGAGCTGAATTTATTATACACCGATAAAACGAGCAGAAAATTGAAACTAAAGGCTGAACCATCACTCGTCCGCCCCTCCGATCATTCTAATGAGACATAAACTCGCTTTCATCGGAGCATGTCAGTTCAGCTGGAACCTTATTAGCATGAGAGCCGCGCCTTGGAGAGATGTGTTGCGGCGCTTGAGCGCGTTAATGACTTCAGCCTCTTTAACTGCTGACGGCTCCTGGCTCTGATTGAACGTGTCAAATGATTACCGCCTTAAAGAGTCGGCCTCCGCGCGTTTGTGACTGCAGGGGGAGCAACGGAAGCATCGTCCCGCCGCAGCGGCGGATGTGGATTTGGTCACACGCTGAGCTTTGAGTCTATTTTGTGTTACTGAACGACACAGTGGGGGATTTTAAAGCCCACACGTGCGGCCAGAGTGCAGAGCAACGCTGACAGTAAGCTAGCAGGAGAACGTGACAAATCTGCTCTGGATTTTCTGTGAACAGAGCAAAGAAGGTCGCCTGTGACCATGTAGACGGAGAGGAGACTCACCAGGACCTCACAATCGTGCTCTGCAGAGGTTTCACTCGTTTTCACTTGTCCACCTGCAGCTAGAGGCTGTAGTGTTGTTCATGTGTGATTGGACAGCAGCTGAGCTCAGCTGGATCTACCATGTTCTGGTAGCTAAAGGAGCCAAATAACCAAAAAAGTTCAGACGGTATCTTAAGATCAGGATCTGGTGCTGCAGGGTCTGGTGGATGCCCTCTGCTCTTCAGGGATGGGTTTGAATGCAGGGGTCAAAGTTCACTGCTCAAGAGAACAATAAAGTTCTTTAACCAGTAAAATGCAGGTGGTGGAAAAGCCGACGTAAGAGGCCACAGGAACCTTCTGTTCAGGTTCAAGCGGGCAAAGAAAGGCCTTCAAAACACCTCTAATGTAGCATGATTATTAAATGATTATCAGTTTCTAGTGTCTGTTTCAAGGACTAAGTGAAGATAATCACCTCTTTATTTTAAGTGCATTTATTTGAGATGAGATGCATACACGTGACAGATCTGTCACGCTGACACTGGAGTGGTTGTGAAAGGGCTTCGGTGGGATTAGGTTTTGCAGGAAGCACAGCTGGCTGAATGTGAGAGTGTTGCTCAGGTGCCCTCAGAGACTGGACGCCCTCGCTGTTCCATCACATCCAGCCAAGCATCAAATGGATCTCAGCGTGCAGTGAAACGATCCCGGGATGGTGGGAATGCAGAGGCAGCAGTGTTTTTCCACAGCGCCATTTTCGACAGGCAGGTGAAAAAACAAGGCATCTCTTCTCGTCTCTCTGGAGTTCTCTCTCTCTCTCTCTCTC
>BJFM01000372.1:251518-269112 GCA_016586285.1 Arothron firmamentum
TCTCTCTCTCGCTCCAGTCAACAACAGGGACTCCGAGCTGATGATTACACGCAGCTGGGGTGCAGCTAGAGGGCCACTCCAGGGGGGTGGGGGGGCACGTACGTGTGAAACAACACGGCGCACATCATTTTAATTCCAGGAGAAGACCGCCTTCATCAGCAATGACATGTGCACTTAAAATAATCAAGCCTGCATTTGTAGATTATAATAAGACGCTCAGACAAGCCTGCGCAGCCTAGCATGATGGAAATATCCCATCTTCAAGCAAATGTCAGCCTCACACAGCTGCGCGGAGAGAATTTCAAACGTCCGCCGGAGCAGGTCAGCGTTGGTGATGGAGGGCAGCTTTCAAATGTTCCTACAGATGAAGTGGTTGCAGAACAAACACAAGGTGCTCTGGTTTAGACCACAGCGCCCTGCCTGGATGGAACATCTGAGCAGTTCTGAAGACTGGCGAGCCCAGTTTTGCTAGTCGGGCAACATTGAGGGCACATGAAAATGACAGGAGTTAATAACTTCATGAAATATCACAGAATGAAAACAGACTACGGTCATGATGAAGGGTCGTGCAGTTCAGGTGTTCGTTTCTTCTCCTATAACGCAAACGCTGGTGGTATTATCCACACGTGCACACGGCGAGAACCTGGGTTCCGTTGAGCAGCAGCCTCGGTGTCGCTGATGCGTTTGTACGCCGATGACGCTTGTTTGGGATTGTTAGAAGCAATCACCGATGCAGGAGCTCATCAGGGCTCATCCGCCATGAGAGCTGACACGGGTCACCAGCGGCGACGCTAATGGGACACCGGTGACGGGTCAGCACTCAGAGGAAGCCAACACGTGTTTATCATCATGTTGGCTCTTCATCCGCACTCCAAAGCAATCAGCCGGTTCTCCGCCGGGTTCTTTGGCTTTGCTGGAGATGACAAATAATTGCAAACGCAATTTAAATCAGCGGGTGGCGCCTAAACTGGTAATTGTGTTGGGTTGCACAAAATGGCTCAGATAATTACTCACTTCAGAAGTTCTTTAGCTAAGCCCTCAGTTCAGAAAAGCAGGCTGCATTAGAAAGAACAACATTTCTGTCATTATTGTTGTTGTTATTAGCTCTCAGACGTGTGTGAAGCTATCAGAAAGGCCTAAATAAGATTTGCTTCTCTGCCAAGTTAGAGCTGTGGGTTCACTCTGATCTTTGCTGCTGATCAGGGTTCATGGCGTTCAGGAAACAGCAGCACAAATGAAATAGCTCTATCTGAAAATGAACAAAAAATAACTTAAATAAGGCTTCAGTAACGAAAAACAGAGACGAGAATCAAACACCGGCGGAGCAGCTTGATTATATCAGTGTTCTCTTCATTTGGCTCTGCAGCTGTTGGCTGAGCATGAATCAACATGTTCTTCTCTTATTTATGTCTCATCAGCTTCTTCTTCTTTGGTTCCAAACTGATGCAGCAGGTCCATCAGTATTCAGGCATCCGCAGCGTGTGTATACAGAAATTCAAAAATTCTATAAAATTCTATAAATTAAATAATCATTTGAAACATGATTTCAGTCTAATATAAAAACTAATAATCTGTCCTTTTTTTAAAAAATAAAAAAAAATTAGAGTAGCTGCATCTGTTGGCAATGTTGCAGTAATGGAGATGCTCTCGCAGCCGGCTGTCTTTTCTAATCCTCTGCCTCCATTGTTGCCTCCACATCCATGTTGAGCAGCTCGTTAAGTAATGACAGAAACTGCAGAACAAATCAATCACTTCCGCCGTGTCCAAACAGAATCACTTTTACAGAGAACAAAAGCCAAGTGCATATTTCTGCTCACCCTGTGATAAAAGGCGGGTTTTCAGGAAGCACATGTGGGTTTTAGGGAAGCTAATTACTTTTCAAATTGACCCATTTATCTTCATCTGAAAGGCCTCCCGATAAGACGGCTATATTCCGTAGCGGTGTCGGAGATACCTTTGTCACGGCCAGACAATGGCTGGATCCACCTGCGCTTTGAAAACGCCGAATAATTGTGTGGGAGATTAAAGCTCGCTTTAATTCAAATAGATTTGGATCTGCACGCGCTCGCTCAAACACGGGCAGGATAAACCGCCGCTGTTGTGCTTGATATGCTTCCCATTCACCCACTGATGGAGCACACCTGGGACGAGATGCGCCCAGCCTTGGTCAGATCTGTTCATGTTTACGTGCGTTTAATTTAAAATGACGCAGCTCGGATTTGATTGAGGCCATATGATAGGAGAACAAACAAAATCTGTTGTAATGATTTTCGTAGAAGGGCGGCGTATCGCCAACAGCATTCTCTTTGTTTGTTTGGTGATCTCCTCTGAACCCAAGCCAGCTCCCAGCAGCCACACCTGACAAACGACAGCACGCACCTTCGGCGAGCGGGGCGGCGTTCCCTCGCAAGAGCGATGTCCAATTTCCTGCGAGAAAGCTTTTCCGAGGCCAAAAAAAATACGCGGCGTGTTTATTTGGAATGTGTTTCACGGTCCGCTAAAGAGCAAAGATGGAGGGAGAGATGGAGGGAGAGCGAGAGAAAAGATGGAAAGATTTCATCAGCATTTCTGCACCTGAGACAAGCTGAGAAAACTGGACGCGCTTATCCAGTTAGCTCCAGGAGGGGGCCTGGAACCTGGCTAAAGCAGTCATTAGTAGGTCACATGATTAGAATTCATTTAAAACAGGGCGAGGGCTTCGCAGTAAGACTGTATAGCCGGTCATCAGTCAGCGTTTAATACCCCCTGAGCCTTAAACAAGCAGCGTGAGGCGCGCAGGGCTAAGCTGTCTGGGTTTCACCTCCATTATGGTAGCAGGTCCCTCTGGCTGTATCGAGTGTCCGCTGCTCAGGATGTGGTGCAACAATTAATCCTCAGATTGATTCACTTCCTATTGAATCTCCTCCAAACTGCAGCTGTAATTCAACCTGTCCCGACTAATCCCAGACACCGCCTCGCTCACGGTTTCGAAGAGCCGGGACACGTGGAGGCTCCTCATTCATCAACTTCAGCGCTGTCTAATTGTGCCTGTGTTACAGCTCAAAGGGATTCTAGAACGGTTTCTGTCGGAAAAGGGAGCTTTAAATCATTCCGATGGGAATCGATAGATGCCTTAAAGCTTCCCAGATATCATTTGGAGCTTTGTATTGAATTAAGTCTTCTACCAAACAGAGTTCTGGCGAGATGAATTAGCCTCCACAATACCGGCGCTATCAGAGATTACTCGGCTCTTTTACAAAGTCGATTCTTGTCATGTACTTTTGGCCAGAACAGCTATAAAAATGGGATTTTCTGCGATTCGGATCAAGGACTGAATCCAAAAATGAAGGAAATTGAAGTCTTATCTTTAGTCGGTACAGTGTTTGAAAATCAGCTTCAGCCTTGAAGCATGTTGATATCTTCTTTTTTTTTTTTCATGGATAATATTAGTGAATATTACTGAAATCATTTGTCACCTGGACGGCATCAGACCAACGTTATCAGTTAAATTTGTTTTTTTTTTAAGAGTTATTGTCAGAAATAGTTGCTCCCATGGCAGAGGAGCCTCACTTGAGGTGATAATATTTGCCTGGGAAGCGTTTCGTATGCAGGTGTTTTAATATCCGGCAGTCTCGGGTTGCCTCTGATCTGGTTTCTATTGATAACGCGCCGAAGCCGCTTCCCAGTGTGCCATTTTATATCACTGTTGGGAGACAACATATTTATATCAAGAGGCTGTTAGTGCAATCAATCTAACCTTGGGGACCGGAGAGGAGGAGCTCAGTGAGTGAGCAGCAGCAGCAGCAGCTTTCCTGGAGCCCGTGGAGGTGCCATTCATTACGATTAGAATGCAGAATCATAGGGCTCAGGGGGCCGCTTTGAAAATATGAGAACAAATATTTCACCTGTGGCTCTTCAGTCAGCCAGAGAGCGTAAACCGCTGCCTCCTGCAGACAGTAGGCTGCGAACGTTATTGTGCAACATGAGACGCTAACAATGCGCGCCTGCTTCAAAGGCACCGTGGTTGTCACCAGTCTTTTTTCCACAGCTCACCTGCCCGGTCCAGAAGTGCCAGAGGGGAAACCACAAGGCTTCGCTTTGATCTTCGCCAGGTCTATCACTCCTGATAAGAGCCTGCGAAGCAAATGAGGCAAACACCGTCGCCATTTGAGAAGCCTGCTCAGCTCTGTGGCGCGTTAATTAAAGTGAACCGCTGGGAGCCCAGTCTGAACTGCAGGGGCCCCCACTCTCATATTTTCCTGTTTGTTTCTTATTGTGTGATATTTAAGCTAGCAACAGACCAGTTTGTCTTTTTGTGTCCATTCCTGAAGTGTCCACCATCTTATGGTTGTTGATGTTTAGATTAGCCTATTAGCCTAGCATTTTGGACTGGTGTGTGTGCGGACAGAGGGAACGACCTGTTTGGCAACCCCTTTAGCTGAAATCCAAACAAAATTAAAATTGAGGCATCCTCCACAGCACAGGGGGCGTTACAGAGGATGGACTACGCTGCCGTGTTCGAAGAAATACCGTTTCACTTTAGCAACACAAAGGATTATGTGCATATTTATTTCGTGGGAAAGTTTTAAAAAAGCACGTCTGATGTCGTACTATAAACTGTGCGGTCTCAATCTGACAGAAAAACTGCACCAGCCATGAAGTGACACTGTCCAACCGAGATGTAACCAGGAAATAATCAGCGGTGGCAGCGAGTCGGGCTCATCCCGCAAGCGAGGGCCCGCTGAGCCCTCCGCGGTCTAAATACTCCGCTAGTTGCATGCTTTCCAAACCCGTCTGGGTTCGGACGCTCCAGTCTGAAGGATTTACGGAGGTCGTTTATATACACGGCAGCTGTGATCCTGGATCCTGTTGGTGCCGATGCTCTGAATTGAAGCTGACGTATTGCCGGGTTTTAGATGATTACGTGTTCCCCTCACTTCGCTCGCCAGCGACTGCGTGTGTGCAAGATTTGGCAGCACCTAGTGGAAATCTGATGTAAAAGTAAATACACGATAAACTCACCTCTGATCTCGGACTGAATTAGAGGCTTTTAGTTCCACCTGTTTGCTCACATGGAGTCAAATAACAATCACACATCCTCAGCTTTTTAAATAAACCCCAGTTGTTTTAGTTACAGGATATCACGGTCAGACATCCTGTGTTGTGTCTCAGGGCTGATGTCACACACGTCAGCTGATGCAGCGATGAGGGGGCCGTGAACACGAGCTGCACGGGGCTCTGATCAATAACGGTGACAGTGATGGACGGCAGGAATGGCAGAGAAATCGGAGAGACAATTTGTCCGCTGCTCAAAACCCCAGAGTTTGTTTCAAGGTCAGAGGCAGGTCGGACATTTAGAGGCTGATGCAGCAGCCGCGTTATTTCACGTTTGAGCTGACGTCTGACATCAAGTTTGTAACATCCTTATCATCGTTATCGTCATCATCATCATCATCATCATCGTCATCAGACCCCGAGAAGAGCTGATTATTCAAGATTAAACAACATCACAGCTGAACTGTGATGATCGTTTGGCTTTTATCAGTGAATCCATGTTTGACATCATTCACGCCTCACAAATCCTGCCGGGATGGGCTATTTTGTCTCGATTAAATTAAACATTAATTACCTCACTGGTCTGAAAAAACACGGTGGCACTTTACTGAAACTCTGATTAAAATTTAATTTTATGTTTTTCCTGTCTGCAAAAGCACGAGAAGCAGATGGAAGTGAAAGAGCTTCGTGCTCGCGCTCTAAGTGGACCCAGCCTGGAGCTACGCAAACAGGGACGTGATGGATTCCTCCATCACCGTGGAGACAAACAAGTAGTAAAGCTCAGCCATTTAAAGGAGGACAGGCTCTTCTTGACCAGGCTGGTTATCTGAACAAAGCCCAAATTCGAGTTCAAGGGAAAGTGAAGCTGTGTGTGTGGCAACTCTAACCCCGACCTTTAAACCAAGTCTTAACCCTAACGGGCCTTTTGAGTTGTAGTTACCAGCTAAAATGTCCTCACTTTGCTAGCAGACGGAGTGTTTTGGTGCTCGGTAGGAGAACGCTCTCTCCATCTCTAAGTAATTTTTCCCGAGTCTCCGTTCCTCAGGTGCTGTGACAGACGTCACACATGTTGTTTTCTCTAGAGGAAAAAGCAAGTCGGGTTCAGTCTGTGACAGGAAACCAGCGAGAGGAGCCTGTGGTGGGGAACAGCTGATATTTCTGGGGTTTCCTGGGTGAGACAGAAGAGCGTTTACACTCCAATCAGGCAGTGTTGAGCAAACATCTCTTCTTCTTCTTCTTCTTCTTCTTCTCTTTTTCTACATATTCTCACTGCAGGAGTATCATCCACATTTAAGCTGTGCTGGTAATTTTCTGGGTAAGACCAAGGGCGTCAACCGCACTCATGAGAGCCATTAATCCACATCACACACATAAACCCAAGTAGAGGCCTCTCTGACACACACACAGCGTGCCAACATATGTGTTATATTCCAGGACTGCTGCACACATTTTGGCTCCGGTTAAACAGATGAGGGGAAAAAAAGTGGGGAAAAACGCTGTGTCAAAGTTTTAAATGATGCAGAAGTCTAGCCCGAGAGGAGTCATAAATACCACACACATGTCAGATTTTCACACAGCGCGCCAGAGCCGACGTGCATTCAGCAGCCACCCACGCTCGGCGCGCGTTCTGTCCAGCTCCGAGCCCTAATCTCCCCGGTTGCGTTAGTCTTTCGTGGCCTCGGCCATACTGGAAAGATACAAGACAGTCGCATTCATGACTGAGCAAAGAGACGTCCCGGTGGCGGCTGTCGGCCTTCGTTCGCTCACGAGCGCATCGGAAAAGTAACTGGATAAATATGTCGGAGAATCCAGAGTTAACGGAGGCTAGCAAACGCACCTCAGCGCAGCTGGGCAGGATGGTTACGAAGGCACATCTGGGCCGCCCTCACAGCTGTGGAGTCAGTGAGATGACGGGGCGGGAGGAGAGCCGCCGCATGACGGCCTCCAGAACGACACATCGGTTCAGGGAGCTTAGTGGCGCTGTCACGGCGACGCTGCTCCACAAAAAACACAGTTTCATTTCCTTCATCTTGTATCTTGTGCATGATTATGTGTAGATTTTCAGGTTTATTCAACTATTTTTTCACTGTAGGAGCGGAGAAAACGTTGTTTGGGATCTCTTACCCCACTGTTTCAGTCAGGACTGTTTCAGTTAGGATCCCGCTCTTTGCATGTTTGCACCCAAGGGCAGAAGGTTGTGTTTCTGAGCTGAACCGACTTCCTGGGGACGGTTTTGGCGTCTATTTTTTAAAACTTCTGAGCTTTTTGTTGGTCAGAAGCTGAACCGTAGCTGTAAACGCACCAGCTCACGCTCTGGTGGAGCTTCGTTTGTGTCCCCAGCATGCCCAGATCATCTCCTCATGCAGCCCCGTATAAGCTGTGGATCAGATCGACCCTCATCAGGTCAGATCTAAACAAGGTCGTTGACGACACTCAGTCCTGGACTTCTGCCAGCTCCACATCATCTCACCTACAACAGCAACAGCAACAGGAATGAGCGTCTGCTTTGACCTCAGACGTACAGCAGAGAAGCTTTAACACACACACACACACACACACACACACACACACACACACACACACACACACACACACACACACACAGCAGCAGCACAGCAGGCTTTATTAAAGGAATGTGGCTAAATAAATGTCTTATTTATCTAATGCCCTCTCTGTTTGGTTTCTGTGCATTAAGTCTTTCAGCAGCATCTGGTTTCCGACTGCAGCACGTTAAATGTGGCAGATGGTGGTGAGGGACGATGAGGAACGATGAGGGACGATGAGGGACGATGAGGGACGAGGCGAAACAGTCAAAGCTCTTCACATTATTCAGAGCCAAACCGTGTTAAACATTTATTTGCTTTATTGGTTGGTTCTGTTTTTGTTCCTGTGGCAGATTTAACACTCCCAGCTCTCAAAGATCCATGTCCAGGACGTCTAGGGATTTAGGGCATGATGGGAAATGTAGTCCTTGCAGCCAGTCCTGGGTCTGCCTCGGGTTTTCCGCTCGGGGGTGTAGCGGTTAGCGCCGTGGCCTCAGGGAGGACACTGGCTTCGGCTGCAGGCCTGTGGCCTTTATGGAGCTCTGTGTGTGTGTGTGTGTGTGTGTGTGTGTGTGTGTGTGTGTGTGTGTGTGTGTGTGTGTGTGTGTGTGTGTGGGTTCTCTCTGCTTCCTCCAGTTTCCTCCCACAGACCATTCACACGCACATTAGTGGGCATGTGAATGGTGCGTCCCGTGGTGGACTGGTGACCAGCCCAGTGGCTGCTGGAGTATACTCCAGCACCTCTATGTCAGTGTTTGGGACATTCAAGCATTAATGAACATTTACGTTGAAACAGTCGGACTAAATGATCCCGTTCAGTCAGAAGAGCAGCAGGACAGGAGAAAGCAAATTAAATCAGCTGTTTTCACTGACAGATACACACAGAATACAGTCGTTTAAAAACAAATTTCAAGTTTATTTAATGGCATTGAAATGATAATGAAGTCTTTACTGACATCCAGTCTAATTCATCATCTCCGGAGTGGATGATCCACAGAATACCTCTTTCTGCGCTACACAAATCTATTACTGGAAGATTCTAATAAAATAGAATGATTTATTATATAACATGTTGTGATTTTATAACTATAATAAAATAAAAGCTTACATTTATTTTAATTTTAGTGATTTCAGCCGTAGGAAGATCTGTTACTCAGGTTTACCATCAACAGCCTCTGCAATCTCCTGGTTTACTCACATTAATGAGCACTAAAGAAGCGAATTTTGGCTACAAAAAGTACATTTCTTTCATCACATTCACGTTTCTCTGTTGTCCTTGAAGCCTTTGGAGCAAACAGAGAATAAGCTCCATCTCCCTTTTACACCAGAAAGCACAGTTATTCCCTCGTTCCTGCTCTGTTCCCCTTCGTCGTGTTCACGCTGATGAGTTTCTTCTCTCCAGCTCCACCAGTTTGCCTTCAAACCACCAGTACCCAAACGTCTGTGATGTTTACATGTATTCTAAAAGCCTGGGTTTAATCAGACTAGCACGATAATCTGATGGGTTTTTTTTTTTTTTTCCTTCTGAAACGCTGTAAACACATAGATTGCAATTCTCCTGCAGACTTGGCGTCGCGTCGTCCTTGGAAAGGGGCAAAGTCGGAGCGAAGCCGGGCCAGACAGCCTGCAGCTGTCCTCAGATCTGCCGTTTAGATCAGCCACCAACGTCAGAAAAGGTAACGACTCTCAGAAAGGCGAACACAGTTCGCCTCGTAGCTGGATTCTGTTTGGAGGCCACGTTAAATCAGCAGCGTATGAAGGCAGAACAGACTCCTCCGTTTCTCCTGCAGACGCCGTCTTTTGAAGGATTTGTGCCTTTGTGAGAGAAGAATGTGGTGAATATTCGTCCGTGTTTGCACTTAATGAGAACCATGCAGACAGTGAATTCCTCCACTTCTTGAAAACTGCCAACTGGTCCAGTCGAGAGCAACGCTGTCATAACATAATCCAGATGTTCTTCCAGGCAGCGTTTTTGTTTTTTTTTTCTCTCCTCTATCTTAGAATGATCTCCCTGTCATTCAGAATCAGGCAGCACAGATGCTGACTGTTAAGAAGAGAGGTGACTGTTGCGGATGCTCTGAGTGGCTCTGCCCGGCCGGTAAACCCTGCAGGCTGCGTGAGAGGATCTCCTGCTGCTTGTTTGGGTTTCGCAGGGCTCCCAACCGCATGCACGTGCTGGTGGTTGAGTGTAAAGTATGTTTGAAGGGGGTTTCGACCAGTAGCATCATGAGAGATTTGGCAAATTCAATCACAGGTTTGTTTTCTTTAATCTGGTCAAAGCGACGTATCCAGGCCATTAGAGGGCCGGCGTATCGCCCCCCCCCCCATACCTCCGCAGCTCTGCTACCATTTTGTGCCTAATTGCATCACAGGCACGGCTAATTACAGCCACGGCAATAAGAAGACGGGATAATGAGCCATTACGGCAGAGACGGATCACCGGGATTTCTCGCACCTAGCGGGTTGGCCCAGTGCTGCGGTTGTAAACGTATAATGGCTTAATGGCGGAGCAATTTTCGAGGCAGCTGGAGGCAGAGCAGCGAGGCAGCTGGTTCAGTTCAGCGGCGGTGGGGTGGGGTGGGGTCGGCGCTGCAAACCACAGAGCTGCAGCTCATCACACACAAACACACCAAAGTCAAAGGGAGGATATGCAGAAAATTGCGTTATTAAACCCAACAGAGCAGATTAGGAAAGAGCATAAAAGTCAGCACGATGTTTGGAGTTTTGGCGACGGCGTGCCGACATCATCACTCAGCGCTCTGAGTGGAACACATGATGTATGAGGCATCGCCGCGGAGACTGGATCCAAATGCAGCACAATGGGCGTAGCAGAGCGCGGCTAACGCTGTAGTTGTCTGTCTTTCTATCTGGTGACAACAAGTATTTGTTGTTGGGGTTTTTTTGTTTTGTTTTTAAGTTCCTGGAACTTAAGGAGCTGCGTCGCCCTCTGCAGGCAGCGGAACCTCTCCGGCCTGTGGTTACTAGAGACGCGGCCACGGTCCACAAGAAAGACCGCCGCTCACATTTGGCCGGCCGCAGACTGAGACGCTGTAATTTTGCGGCTCTAGCAGGGAGTGCTGCAGCTGATGTCTGAATCAGACACACACACACACCGGACACGTTGTCATGGTACCAGCTCAGCCTGTTAAGCAGACTGGCCTTTATTAATTACGGAGAGGAATTTCTCTGCATCTGTGTAAGCATGCATCCTCTCAGTCCTAATACACATTCGAACTACGCGGCTGGGGCAGCAGCTGAAACCGCGTTAGGAAAAAAAAAAGCTCCACACCGTTCCTCCACTGACAGACGTCCTGACATCGGCGGCTGATAAATGATGGCGACGCTACAAGGTCGCCTCTTGGGAAATATCTCAACAGTTCAAATCAGAACAAGCTAGCGGAGCCGCCATTCCAGCGCAGCCCCGGCGTGCTGCTGGCAGAGGCAGCCAGCTTTCTAATCAGAATCCTCAACAATGCGTCTGGATCAATAATCCCTCTGCTGAGAGCAGAGTTAGCATGAGAGGCTAACAGTCGCATTCCCCAGTAAAGTGCACGGAAAAACTGCGCTTTCCTCCTAGTTACTTCCATCGTTTGAGTGATTATGAAAAATACGGCGGAGCCTGACCCGTGAATGTGACAAATGTGAAGCAGACTGCCGGCAGCTGGGAGCAATTCCCAACACTGGATGGAATGCTCCTCCACGGCTGCTCTCAGGAATGTGCATCATTGCCCTTTGTCCTCCGAACAAATTGGGGGGAAAACCGCTGCCCAGGCTGGCCTAATCTGCGTGTTAAAGGTGATTTTTCTTTCGTCAAAAGCAGTCAAACTTTGTCTGCGTCCGATCTTGACACCTGTGAAAATGTCAGCCAGTCGGGTTTGAACGTTAAAACGGGGGGGGGGGGGACACTTGAGCTGGAACAAAAGTGCTGGAAGATGTGTGGAGCTGTCGGCCGAGGCGTGGGTGCCGAGGCAAATCGAGGTGTCAAAGAAAAACCTGAGTCGGCCGGTGCCTAGCAGATGAATTTAAATCATTGCGAAGGGAGCTGGGAGTGAATCAAACAGCAGCAGTCGAGGAGGAGCTGCTTGTCGTTTGGAGGTGAAGACCCCAGAGCCGAGGGGGTTCGGGAGGCGTCACTCACAGTCTGAGCACGGAACAGAATCAAAATGTCAGCTGAAAGACGGAGAGAGCGCGGCCCTGCCGCCGCCGCCGCCGAGATGTCTGTTGCAACGAGGAGGCAGAAAATTAAAGTGTCACAAGGGCAGAATGACAGATAAGCCGGCGGAGCGTCGCTGGAATAATTCATAAACAGCTTTTCTGCGTTTACCAGGGGCTGCCATGCCCACTTTATGGGTTCTATTTTCCCGTCATGCAAATTTCTTTTGCGTTTTTTTTTTTAATTAAAAAAAGGAAGCCTCAAGAGTACTGCACACATCCGAATTTTCCTGTTATTAGCCTTTAGCATTTCGAAATGTCGACTTTGAAATAGGGAGGATCGTTGATGATGATGATCTGTTTATGAGGGACTAACTGTGTCACACACGGCCTATCGGATACACCCATAGCAGGAAACCAGCAAAACACACACACACACACACACACACACACACACACACACACACACACACACACACACACACACACACACACACACACACACACACACACACACACAGCAGAAACCAGCATTGGTATTATTTGCAAGTCTCATCAAAATAAAGCTCCTCTCAATTTCCTGAGTGCAGATGTTTGTTTTTCGTAAGCCGACTGCAGTTTGTGGGGTCGGCCTCTGCAGGTATGCATGGCGCCGTGCACCGTGACCCTCCTGTTAAGACCCTCATTCCCGCCTGACAAGTTTAAACAGGGCAATTTCAGGCCCAGCTGCACCTGCAGCGCTGGCGCTCCTGGAGCAGGAAGACGATCGTCTGTCCAGCTGAAAGGCGTCTGGGGCCGGGGGCCGAGGAACGAGCAGAGAGAACGCTGGAGCACGTTACCTGTGACAATTACCTGGTAACACGTCTGATTTTATCATTAAACGGACAAATCAGCCCCTCTGTGGCTCTGGGTGTTCCGCTCCTTTCACCGATTCGTCGGCAACAGGAGAGACGAAGCAGACCACCGCTCTCACCAGTTTAAACCAGAGGAGGCAACATGTGTATTTTGGATCAGGTTCTAGTCTGGATGAAAGCTCCATTACTAGCACATTTCTGAGCGGGATCAGCTTTCACTTTTGCACTTCCGCCACTGAGCCCGAGGGCTGGGGTTGCTAGGCGATGGCTGGCTATCTCTGTGATGATGTGATTCCCCCTCGGGCCTGGTTCTCACCTGCATGCACACACACACACACACACACACACACACAGATATGTCTCTCTTTCATGTGTGGGGGCTGTTGTCACTCACTCATTGCTCTGCTGAGAGAGGCTTCAGTGATCTCACCTGATTAAGCTCCCAGAACACCCCAGAACCACAGGGTGACGACGGTTGGCTCGAGTGCTTCACAGATGTGGCGTCATGACGGAAGCATCTAGCCTAAATCCCTCCATCCCTGCTGGGTCTTTGTGTTGTTGCCTAGAGCCCCACGGTAGGTTTTATATCAGACCCCCACCAGGATGAAGCCGTCATAGGCTCTTGAAGCAATTCAGTGTTTAAATATAGATTTATGTAGATTAGCTGTTTATCAGGATAGTGGATAAAAGAACAAGTTGCCTGTATTCCTTGTATTTATATAAAAAAGTGCAGAAGGAAAAAGGCCTTCTTTTCTGTAAACCAGTGAGATGAAGTCTCTGCTCAGTGATCTGGGGCTGCGGCACCTTCATCACAATGCTGAAGGGCTCGGAGAAGTGAGCAATATTCCACTAATCCTGCCGACTATCTGCTGCCGAGGCCGTGCACATCAACGAGGCCAGAGGAAGCATTCCCCGAACAGCCGGAGCCGCACAAATAGTTAAGGATTTGTGCAGCTCCGGCTTCGAGGAAATTAGCTTGTCTCTATCCTGTTGAGAAAAATGCATTGGCATTTTACAAGTGTTTCAAGCAGCAAACACAGCGTGCACACAAAGGTGACCTAGTTAATGGATTTAGACGTCTCAAAAATACTGCTTTTTATTTTTTAGGGTCATAAAATATACAATATGATTGTTTTAATTTTTTTTTCCCCTCACGGAGTTAGTTGATCAATTGTTAATAATTGTTGTTATTTCATGCAAAAATTTAAAGTTCCCTGTATATGAAACAGGTACAAAGAGTTATTAACAACATTAGCATCATGTTAGCCTTTAGCTCAAAGTAATAAGCATAATAATACTAATAGTAATAATAACAACAACAACAATAATAATAATAATAATAATAATAATAATAATAATAATAATAATTTAGCTTAAATATTTATTGGTGCAGCTGCTTTGAGTCCCGTAAACATGCAACATACTTATTTATTGATAATATAAATGCTCTTTGTGGACCAAAAACTACACTCTCATCATACTTTTATCTTTGTGTATTTGGTATCAGATATGGTTTGAAGTCTTACCCTCAGGTAACAAATGCTAATTTAACCCTATGCGCTCACTATTTTGGTTGAAGGTTTGATCCAAATGCTCTCTTAGCACAGTCTGGAGACAGCCTTGGAATCATTTGCATTCACATCACATTAAATTATCACAGAATTATAACGTAAATCTTGTCTGGGTTTCTGATGGTCCCTTCAGACGTTATAGCCGTAAACATTTTCACCACAGCATCATGTTCTGTTACCACTTAGCCTCAGTCTGTTTACTACACCCATTTTCCAAACTCTGCTAGCGTAGCTAACACTTGCTAGAGCCATAATCACAAACACACAGCCAGAGATGAATGTATCATGAGAACAGTTACTGTTATTTTGTAGAAAATCTCCTCTGTATATTCTGATATTTTCATTTAAAAAAAATACTCACAGGTCATTGAATAGCAAACAGAGATGCTAGGTTGGAGGCTACTCCGTTTACGCCATTTCAACACAACTGACTGGCTCGTGTAATCGCCATTCTTGTAAAACACCAAAAGCAAACAGAATACAGCGTTAACATGGAATACAGCATGTCATAACCATGCCAAGTTTGAAGTGGCACTGTCACCACGATGCCCGCCATAACAATGCTAACCACGCTAAAAGCAGATGCCACATACATTGTTAGCACAGATTTGAAATGGCGGCGCTGGTGCTGACGAGCCTTTCGCTTCAATCTGTTCAAATGGACTTTTAGAGGATATCTGTAGAAGGGTTACGAGCACGACTTTCACAAGCAAATAATGTTTCTTTTGAACGTCTCCTCTGGGAACATCTGCGCAGCAACATCTGGGAACGGCAGGAAATTCTACATTTCTGAGCGTGACACGCTGTCAAAGCTTTTTTTTTTTTTTTTTTTCCAGAGTACTTCAGAGGGATGAGCAGAATGGCGAGACCTCCAAAGCGTGACCGAATGCTCGGAGTCCGACAGCGAGTGGTTCTGGTTAGCCCCATCATGATGGGAGCGAATCCCAGCACTCCCAGAATAAACACTCCTGGAACCATTCTCCAGACATTCTTCAGCTAAATCAAGGCTCGTTACAGGCTGCATTACTTAATAAACTCCATTTCATCGCACACGAAACCACAGGGCTTAAAATGAGTGTCATTGACATTCCTGTTAGAGCTCCGGCAACGCCGAGGAACGCTGGGAGTGGTGAAGAAATGATGGTGGAGTCCGGTGTGAGGAACAGCCTGCACCCGGTCTGACAAGGCTGTTCCTCACACAGGCCTGCAGCTGAGGACCAGGACCGCCCCTCCCCCACTTTAATTCAAAGTAAGTAACTTATTAAGCACTTTCCACCTGATTTTCTATTCTAACAACCTCATGATAACTACAACAGTTCTTGTATGTGTGTGTGTGTGTTTAAATCTGAATGTAGGAGCGTAGGATCAGTCCTAAGATCAAACGTTTGCAGGCTGAAGGTAAGGGGTAGATCTCACCACCGCGGCCCCGCTGGGATGCAGAGTTGCTCCTGCCGTTATCGTCTGGCGGCCATTTAAGCCCAGCAGGCGCTCGTTTGAGCTGCATCCAGCGTGTCCAAGCCTTTATCGTCTCCTCCTCCTCCTCCTCCTCCTCGGCTGTCTCAGTGGATTTTCTCCTCCTGCCAGCAGTTGACATTGTTCTCTACACACAACGGAGGAGCAACAGCTCACCGAGGATTAATAACAACCTGCTTACCACAGAAGAACACCGAGACCATTCTGGGGGTTACAAACGTGCCAAATGGCCCCCGTACCTTGGTCTTGCTGCTATTTGCTCTTTTCTTCCCTCCCTCCTTCCATCCATCCATCCATCCATCCATACACCACAGGAGAGGTCAACTGTCAGTCACATGACACCCCTCCATACACAAACATACCCATGTTTCTATCTTTGTGGGGACTTTCTTAGACATAATCCATGACCCAGCTCCCTTCTCTAATCCCCTCCCACCCCACCATCCTATTCTCTCCATCCCATTCTGTAGCCTTACCTGTCAGCTACTGAACTCTGGGAATTTTAATCCTAAACTCAAAACGTTTTTGTCATTAGTCGTTAACTTTGTGAGATGTATAAAACAATGAAGCATCTCTATATGCTAATGTCTCTGTTGGTTACAACAGCTGGTTCAACCCCCTCCACTGAAGACACTTTAACCCCCCAAGAAGAAGAAGAAGAAGAAGAAGAAGAAGAAGAAGAAGTCCAGGGTTTTAGAAGGAGCTTCATTTTTCATCTTTCATCCCAAACCAGAAAAAACAGGCCTGCTATCACACATGTTCTCCTCAGAGGCTCCAGATGTGGCGGCTCAGAGCTACGCTAGCATTCGGAGCTCTTCCCCCAACACCTTGTGTGTTCTCCTGGTGACGCTGCAACATCTGGCGTGGATTTAATCCTGGCCGAGGATTCAAAGAGAGGACTTTTTAATCGACTGAGCTCAGAACTTTGTGAGACTGAAATGTGTCCAGGCGCGAGCCTTCAGAAGGACCCTCCAGCAGACGAGCTGTGAGCCGCAGCTTATCCCGGAACACTTTTAGGTTCAGGCAAAAAAAAAGGGGGCCAAATTTCCTCCATTTAAATGCGACATTAATAAAGTGGTTGCGTTGAATGCTGCTGCCTGCCTTCACAAACCCAGTGCTGACCAGGGTGAGACACTGGGCCTGGCTGCGGAGCAACAATGCTGCACATTCACAGGCAGAAAACGTGCTTCTCTCCTTCCCCCGCCACGCCCTGCCTCCATTCTCAGCCACCTGCAAAACAAACTGTGCTGCAAATTTCACTACAAATTACTCCACGTCTAGCAAATCCCCCTGAGAGCGCAGCAAATCCTGAGCCCTGCGCTCCCTGCCCCCACACCGGGAGCCCACTCCTCAGAGGTGGATGTTTGCTTCACAGTGAGCTCCAGCTCGACTCCCCATGAGTGTTTTTGTTTAGAATCAGAGGTGAAAAACAGCTTTGACCTAAAAATCTGCCTTGGATGCTGCTGCCTGGAGGGGAACAACAGACACAGAATGAAAGTTTCCAGTTTGTCAACATCAGGCGCACAAATAAGAGATAATAATGTGGCTCAAAGTGATATTGTTGAAACTAAGCCTGCACTGAAAGAGTGAAAACCGAGACCTGTTTCGCTTGAGGGGGAAAAAATCAAAGGGAGGCGCATACCTCAGCAGTGAATAATGATCAACGGCACAGGCCGAACGGCAACAGCGCCCCCTGCCGGGCCCCCCCCGCACATGCAGAGAGAGCGAGTCAGGGGCCAGTGTGCCAGAGATGAGTGCTGAAAGCTCCTTGGAAAAAGGATTATGGCTGTTTATGTTGGCCAAGTGGCCCGCTGCCAGCTGCTCAAGTGTGCAAACTTCTTAAAGCTGCAGAGCTTCGGCTCAGCCGCCAATCCTTCTTCACTCAGTTTACCCTCCCAACAAGATGGCAGGGTTGAGCTTTGTTCAAGGGGAAACCCCCTCTGCTCTGCTTCGCTTCGCTTCACCCC
>BJFM01000372.1:269128-281590 GCA_016586285.1 Arothron firmamentum
CCCCCCCCCCCCCCCCCCCCACACACACACACACACACACACACACACACACACACACACACACACACACACCACCACCACCTACACCTCCATAAGTGCACAGTCCGTCCTTGAAACGTGCTTGGATCTTTACCTGATGCAAAGTCATATCAAGAGCTCATCTGTGTTTACAAGTCCAGCCAGTATTACCTTGATAGACATAACAAACACACTGGAAACTACACTTTAGTCTCCAGAGATCATTTCTAAATATGTCAACAACAAAAGTTTGGAGAGAAGAAAAGAAAAAAAGAAAAAAAGAAGAAAACCCCTGGGCCCTGTCACAGCTGCCGCACTGCTCCGGCTCTCACCCTCCCCTTACCTGCTCATCTCATTGTTTCAGCTGTGCCACGATCCCTGATCAGCCACACCTGTGGCTGAGCTGCCAATCAGCCACACCTGCAGCTCATCTGCCAATCAGCCACACCTGCAGCATTGATCAGCCTCACCTGCTCCTGGTCAGCTAATCGACCCAGCTATTTAAGCTGCAGGTTTACAGAGACTCTCGGCCAGATCGTGGTGTTCTTTTGCCTGTTCGGTCCCCGCTTGCAGAACCTTGGCTGTTCCTGATTTGAACTCTTCCCGTGTGATGCGAGATCCTCCACCTGTGGATTTTTGCTGTTAGTCTGTGATCGACCCTGCCTGTTGCTGACCTCCCTGGGAGTTTTGTGTTTCCTGGTTTTCCTGTGCCGGATTGTTGTGTGAGCATATTACGTTTTCATCCTGCGCACCGGCTTTTTGTTCAGTTTAAATAAACCTTTACCTGCAAGTTAAAGAGCGTGCTCTGCGTTTGGGTCCTCGCTCCTGAATCGTGACAGGGCCCACTCGTGGGAAAATACAGCAGTTGTTTTCTCAAATGTGAAGGAATTTAGAATAACAAATTAAATTCTATAATCTCGCCACTCGGCGTCGCCAAATAAACAAAATATCAGCTGGTACATTACATGAAGAAAACAGACCAGATAATCTGTAACGGATATGTGTACATCTGAAGTAAAATCAGATATAATCAAGTAAATGAGTAGCGTAAAGCAATGTTTTTATAAGCTCTAAATGTACTTTTACATTGTCCAAATCCATTTTATTATTACTGACTTGTCGAAGCGATGGTTTACAGTAGTTTTATATTGTTTATATATGGCACAACGCTTTGTTTATGTGGACCTTTTTGTACTGAGAAGCGTAATTTAAAAAATCAAATTTAATCTAATCTCTGAATCAGAAGTCGTCACGTGATTGGTCTGACCAGATTTGTCAAATCCACTGTGTAGACACTGCCATCTTCTGGCATCCCTGAGTATTACAGTTGAACGACATAAGTTTTCCCACTGTGCACCCATCACAGCGCAACCTGTGATGAATTGTAAAATTAGTTTTCAGTACACTTTCTAGTGTGTAGAAGAATGGTAACTCAAATGTGATTACATATTTTAAAAAAAACAATCTTAAAAAGGAACACTCGACAAGATTTTATTTAAATTTGAACACAATAAAATGTCCTTGCATGTCAAATCATATCAAATGCACCACCTAAAATTGTAAGACTTAAAAAAAAAAAAAAAAAAAAAATCACAATAACTCTTCTTGACTTTTGCGTATCACATTAAAAAGTGCAATGGAAACATACAAAAGCAACAGTTTGTCATAAATGTTTAAAGCAGACAGTAACATCTGAAGGCACTGGGAACTTCATTTTGAACACCATACCTTCATTTTGATCAACATACAGTAATGGCACCAAATTATCATTATGTAAACACATGCTATTATTTTTTTCTACCAGTGACCCAACAATAACCAAACACGCATAAAAGCAGTCACACAAACCTGAGAGAAACACACCTGAATGCCACACAGCAGCAGCAGACAGTTTAGCATTTTAGCTCTTTGCAAAACATTTGCAGCCATATGAATAACTGATGAGTTTGAGGCAGTTTCCTCCAACCGTTTCACTCACTTTAGAACCAAAGTGCATTTTCTGTGGCAACAGAATCTGTAAAAACCCCTTGAAGCAACTCTGTGGTTATGGCAGTGAAATGTGCTCTGGAGGCTGACAAAAACATGAACGGAAGGGCTCTGATAATGCCAGTGCTCATATTTAGTTCCTCAACGGACCCTGTTGGAACAAATGGCAGTGAAAAAGCCCAAAAGAATATTAACACAAGACTGCCTTCAAACCGTACCTTTTGCCACATTGACAATGTTTCCAGTGCATAAATGTGCTGATTGACAGCACATAATTTATACAGGGATGATGTTTCTTAATAAAAATAAAAGTAGTTTATTGCACTTCCAGACTGGAGGTTGATAAATTAATCATAGTCAGTTCAACTCTAATGAGCGCAGCAGGACAAAAAACGGGCCTGTAACCAATGCGTCACTGATAAAAATTCACTTGGAGTCAACTCTCATGTTCTGTTGGAGGGAACCTGTGACAAAGACACGTACACGCAGCTGATGGTTTAAAGACATCAACTCCATTTACCACCAGAATATATAGCATCTGAGATACTGCATTCCCAATAAACACACCTTCACGATCGGGCCTTTACAGGGTAAACTAGAAGCTGGTACCTTCAAAAACTGTGTGCTGTCATTTTTTTTTTGACCTAATTCATACAGTTGTGGTGTGATACAAGAGCTCCAACATTAATGTTATGGCCTCTGTCAGTCTCTCCCAGCAGCTGCCACAGTGCTGAGACCTGAGGCATTTGAAAAGCTGCTGGACTGCTGCATCACTGAATCAGCTGATGACATTGCATTGTTATCTTTCATTTTGAAAAGCAATATAAAGAATACCGGCAGTATGATGCCTATAACGAGCATGGCAACTACGGCGTTCCACCACTGGACGCCGCAGTCCGGCTTGATCAGTGATCCTTCCCTAACAAGGAACCTCGGCTGTTTTCCTAACATCTCCTCGTCTGGATCGTTTAGGTTCTGAATCAGTCTCTCTGTGTCTTCTTGCACATCCATTACAAAATCTGAGACCTCTTTTTGCTGTCTGTGTGTTCTAGAAGTATCCAGAGGCTTCGGTTTGGATGAACGCAGCAACTCTTCTGGATGATCACTCGGGTATGTGGAGGTCTCTTCTAAAAAGCTATGTTTCTGAATGGGTATTCTGACTGATTTCAGTGCATAGAAATCTTGTTCCTGAATAAGATTGTTAACCCGCTTTATATCTGCCACCTGTTAACAGAAACAGAGTGTAGGCAGTTAACATTTCATATCCCACAGTGATCAAGACAGATTTAAATATATACACATTATTGTAGTGATTTACCTTGCAGCCATATTGCAGTGCAAACTTATTGAGGGTGTCACCATCTAACACCTCCTTCTCCAAAAACAGGATATTTCTCTCCTGGTTTTGGTAAACCTGCGGTCTCTTCTCCATGATGACGTTGTCTTCCTCATCTGAAGACACAGCAGATTCATTCTGCCTCCTCTGGAACAGGTACACCTGCCCGTCCGCACTGGCGTGGACATCCACGGGGGCCTGGAACGCCCTGGAACCGTGCTCGATCCTCCGCATAATTACACACCAGCCGTTGAAGACCTACGAACCGGTAAGGAAAAGCGACACCGGAGATTTTAAGCAACTTTTTATCATATCCTCAAGCCTTCGGATACAACGCGATTCTCTCTATACTTAAAAATTGAGATTAACGACTTAACATTTGATCAGTTAATGTTCCCTTTTAGAAACTGATGTACGAAATTACTGGCTATATCATGCGAGAGCAAAATGTTGCGGAGTTAATAACAAACAGTTGTAACAAATCGTAAAGTCGCTAGTAGCAGCTAAAGCTAACAGGTTAGCTTCTAAACTTCTAAACGCGAGTTAGCAAACTATCAACTAATCAACGGTTGGGCGACCTCGTGCTCCTCGGGCGTCCCAGATAAACTTAATTCTGACTCAACCAATGCACTATTTCTTTGTATTTACCTCATCCAACGCCCTCACAAACACACTTCCCAGGCATGCGAGCACGAGTGTAACTTTCGATTTCTATTGCATGTATTTTTATTATTGTTTTTCTTCGTTTTCTTCTCTTCTGCCGTCTTCTTCGTCTTCTTGTATTTTGTTACCGTAAGTATAAATGATTTCACATGTTATGTCGCCACCTACTGTACTGGAGTACACATTACAAGTATTTGCAGGTCTATAATTGGTACCAAAGATCGATCATATGACGTAATTGGAAGTATCTTATCATAAAGCCATATTCGGTTTAAGACCATGCCTAATTAAATGTTAACTGCTATTCCTGAGTTCCTAACCTGCATTTAAATCATTTTTAAATACTCGTTCATATTCTTTATATACTTGATTTTCAAGTTTGTCTGGTACACTTCAGTTATTTTGTTGTGTTGTTTGTTAGACTTTAAATCAGTGTCTTTACTACATCTGAATTTACCCTTCAATCTCATATATTAGCAACATGATCATTTCATCATTTTCCTCCCCGTCATCACATCATGACATCACACCCATTCAAGTATAACAATAAATAGTTATATTCAGTTTGTTTGTTTTTTTTTACATAAAACTACAATTAAAAACAAGTAGGTAATTTGTTAAATATGTGATAGAGTACATTTCTTACCATTTCTTAATATGCTTTTTGACTGACATTCTGAACTTGTCTGGTGTCTGCAGGCACCGCATCTGACCACTAGATGGTGGAATTGAGCCGCCATATTCATACAATTTATTGCCACCTGCTGATCTAAATCTGCATGACCCCAATGCAAAAGCCTCATGGTTTCTGTAAGAATGTTTACAGAAATAGTCACAAAACTCCAAAAAACTAAGATATTTTTTCAGGAGTGACAGGGCCTGTGACATGACTGCATTCATAGTAATTCTACCCCAGAAAGTTAATGTTTTAAATTTGTTTGGTGTGAAATGTACCTTTTTATACTGTGTAAATGTTACATTACAGCTGGTGAGGCAGTACATTTGCAGGCAGACAGTGTGATTTGGACAGTAGAAACAGAGAGGGAACACCTAAGTGGTCAACCAAACACCTGAAGAGTAGCTTCAGCTTCAGAAGCTCAGGCACATCTGTGCTCAGCCAACATCTGGAAAGCGGAAGGAGCAACCTGTGTAACTCCTGTAGAACAGCAGGATTTCCTGAGGGGGAGAAACAGCTGCGTTTAACATGACTGGTGTAATTAAATGCCTAAAAACAGCCAGCAAAGAGGACTGTTGGACCATATTTATATGTTTGAACTCTGTAAACGTAGAGCTCAGGGATGTGTGTCTGCACGTGTTCAGAGCAGCTCCAGATCTGGGTCTAGTTTTAGAGGACCAGCAGAGCACAAGCAGGTGACCTCACTCATGCAGCAGATCTTTCCACACGTGCTTCCTCTTTCAGCTTGAAATCACACATGACCTCCAGTTGACTCCTTTGATTCGGCAGTAAAGACTCCTCTCACCCAAGATCCCGAACGTGTGTTCGAGGATTCGAACTGACGACTTCATGGAACCAGTCGGTTTGTCAGACACTCGTGCAAGTTTGTCCTCGGTTTGTTTGAAACCGCCTGACTGTTTACCTCGTCGTCTCCCAAAATCAACTCCCGCACTAGAGAAGCCTCACAAATGCTAAAGTTAATGTTGCCTTTGAGGGAATCATCGTATCATTTACATCACATTCAGATTCAGGCAGCAGCACTGAGCAATGAGCAACAGAGCGGCATGATGAGCCGTGTTTCAGGGCCACTGAGCAGGGGAGGGAGGGAGAGAGGACGAGGAGAGGAGGGGGAGAGGAAGGCTGAAGGAAAGGAGAGACAGAAGGGGAGAGAGGGAAGAGAAAGACACTGTAGGGGGAGGAGAGGGAGAGAGAGGGATGGAAGGAGAGAGTGAGAGAGAGACCAATGAAGAGGGGGAGAAAGAGGGAGGGAGAGATAGAGTGGGTCTAAAACTGTCCCCCTCATGCATGTTGCTGAAAGAACAACAGAAAAAGCTGGAGTAAATGATTCAGAGCGTCACTGAAACATTGATGGAGGTGAAAGATTCATGTATGACACATGCATGAACTCTGCTTCGGCCACATGATATCATGTTGCTGCATCTCCTGAGTCCGACACAGAGCACGCACGTGCACCGTAAACACTGCCGTGAACGCCAAAGCTGCCTTTCAGCTAAGCTATGACCGGGTTGAAGTTGTTGATGGCCGCGCTGGTCCAGTCTGACCTCAGAGAGATTCTGATTGGTCAGCAGAGAAGCATCACCATCACATTCACGTTTATCTTTAAATCTTGACGCAGGCGCTGCTGGAGATGTTCCACTGTTCCCCTGCGAGATGACGTTAAACCCAGCGGGGGGGGCTCTTCTTGGAAAACCGCGGGGGCCGTGGGGCGGCGGTGGGCGGTATGGGGTCGTGGCAACAGTTCAGATGTTTATTGATTATGTGTCAGCTGCTCAGGTGAACAAGAGTCGGGACTCATAGAGGCCCGAGTCCACGATTCATCACCGTCAACAAGCAGCGCAGCCACTTAGCTAGTATCTGTGACTCCGGGGTAACCCAGCGGCACAGAAACGGTGTCGGGTTCTGGTTCAGCGGGTCAGAAATCCCACCAAAGCGATAGAAAAGTGCAGATTTAAGAGCAAATTCGTCTGCGGGCGTCTGTTAGGAGGATGTGTTTTACTTTGGGTTCGCCGATCAGCGCAAACGTGCCGTGAATTTATTTGCATTCCGAACCCATGGGGTGACCCTCCCCCCCATGGTGATCGTGGTCTTCGTGCAGGCCATAAGCATACATTGACACGTAACCTTGCCCTGTCGCCACCCTCGCCAGCGTGTCAGCCGACATTACTGTGATTGACGGTGAGGCAGCCCTGCGAGAGCTGCGGCTCTGTATAACCTCGCCCTAGCAACGCACCAGGGCGAGGACGTTTGGGCTGCGCTGCCCCGTCCTGACGCCATCTGTGCCTCCCGTGGCTCGCGCCTCTGTCAGACAGGCGCACAGAAACGTCTCTGATGTAGAGCCGAAGTAGAACAATAGAAGCAAATTAGCCCTGATGCTAACGACAAACAGGAAGACTTTACATTCAGTTTCCATTGGCGGGAAAGTCGGCTTTTTATTAAACTAAATTAATTTAATTGTGCGGGATATTGAAGCCTGGGGGCTGCAGAGCTCTGTGAGGGAAGCTGGGATGCAATTTTGATATTATCTGTATTAAAATGAAGTATATTTGCTGTCACGAGAGAATAATCACATTCATGTTTTGCAATGTTTGCATGTTTTGCAGCACTGCTTTTATTTATCTGGTGAGTGTGAGACATGGATGCAAGTGAAAATCAACCACAAGGACACATTGGGACCTTTAAGGAATCTGCGATCACCCTAACTATATTAATACATTAGTTTGGATCAATAATTAAAACAAAAGAAATTGACTTCTGAAACCAGCACAAACATCAGGCACGATCACACACTAGTCAACTACTGATGCACTGATCACATGCTGCTGAAGATCATGACGGAAATGCTCCTTTCAGTGAGACTATTACTACATGAAAATGGATCGCCCCCATAAAGGGTTAGCGTTAGCATTAGCAGCTTAACTCTCACCAGCCAGGGTGGCATCAAAAAGTGTAAAAGTTAGACTTTTTCCTGGGCAGCATCTGATCAATGCGTCAATAATCAACTACCTGGGGCAAAAGTAGCATCAGATTGACAGGATGTCCTTCTGATATGAGTATCTGTAGTGATGCTGAAACAGTACAAAGAAAAAAAATAGTATCAAGCCTGGATGCTGGTGTTATTGAGTTTATATTGTTGCCATGGTGCTGCGTTCAAGACTGTAACAAAGATATTTCTGTATGGTTTCACAGCACACTGACCGTATCTCATTCTGATGTCCCGTTCTTAAAGTTTCATGGTCTTATCAGCAGGGCTAAAGTAACCAATATGGACCAGTGTGGACACCTCGAGGGTCCAGACACACAGGACGATTCTTCATTTTTAATGCCTCTTTGTTAATTAATCAGAGCTGGCTCACCAATTGCATCACTCTCCTTGTATTTATTGTAGGATTTTGCTCCCTGTCGGTAGTTTTGTTTATTTCATAGTGTTTTTTATGCTGATATTTTACATTCCTGAGGCGCAGATGTTGGGTTACTGGTCTCTACTGGTCTGAAGGGCAGCAGTGACAGGAAAGGAGCATCTGTAGATGACTGTACTGTCATGATTTGTGTCCACGGCGTGAGTTCAAGCTGCAGTCACGAGCCTCACTACCTTTACTGAACGATACTGCGGGATGGAATATGACGTTACATGTGACCAGTGGACATCAATTATGGATTCCAGTTGCATTCAGGCACCACAGCGGGACTTTCATTCCTTCCCTGGACCTACTACACTCTACATAACCTCAACTTTCCTGCCCCTAAATAATCGCTGCTGATGGGCTGAATCACATGAATTGAAATATTGATTAGCGTATAAATAACTGCTGGAGCTAGTGATTTTCGCCATAAGCTGCTGGCAACATGAGAACATTAGCATAGCAACAACAGGGGTCTGTGTGTATGATGTGGAAATGTTTTAATTTGGCCAAAAATCAAATATTCCCTCTGATCATGCCATTTAATTGTATTTTTGAGGCATCAACATGAGGCCTGAACCCTGTGGGACGCCTTTAGTGGTTGTATGATAATCAGATGTAAAAGAATTCTGCTGTCCACAAAACTGTATTCAACTTTACTTAGAGTTACATAAAAGCTGCACGATGGTTTCTATTCTGTAATGCTGTTATTTAGACTTGTGTCAGAAAAACATTTTAGTGAGTCCACAAACATAGGAAATAGCTAATCATGGCTTAAAATTAAATATTTTTCCTCTTTTAATTCAAGAAGGACAGATGAGAAATCCACAGTCCACTCATGACGTTTATCTTTTGTCCATTTGTCGGTCATCCACAGGGAAATAAAAAAAAACCCCAGAAAATAAGGCACTCTCCGCATTTCCACTGTTTGTAGAAGACAATAAAAGAAGACAGCCAAAAAAAGAGAGTCAAACCAAAGGTTAATTGGAACCAGGAAAATGTCAACCAATTTTACCGATCACCCACCAGGGATGTGGAGCCCTCGGAGGGGAAAAAAAAGATGCGGGAATATCTGTCGAGTGTATTAGCTTCCTTACTATAATGGCCTCCTGAAGTGAGTGATGATGACATCTTGTCAGCACTCTGGTCCCCTTCAAAGCATTTGTATGTGCACAAAACAGGAGCAGAGTGTGTGTGTGTGTGTGTGTGTGTGGCGGTTGGTGTCAGAGCGAGTATTGTTATTGGAGATGTAATCTCCCGTGGGACCGACAGGTGTTGGCAGCAGATTACTGACACCTCTGCAGTGGGGACACATCATCCCTGAAACACGGGGCCTTCGCAGTTTTAGGATTTGAATAGAACTGCAATAACAAGTGTGTTTTTATGCTTCTTTGTCACCGTTTGTGTTGCTAAACCTGAAACAAGTGGAACCCAGAATGGTGGACTTCATAATCCAGATTTTTCCTTCCATCTCTGAAATAAAGCGGATGTTTTTTGGGGGCCTTGGGCCGAGGAGGACGGAGCCTTGATCTTCCTTGCAGGACTCTGGAGATCAGTGATGATAAGAATGATTACTTTTCCAGTAAGGAAAAGGTGCTGCGCTCCAGCCTTAATTGGTGGGCGTCCGCGCTGACTTGATCCCGTCTGCAGGCCGCCAGTTACTGAACTTGTCAATTAATCTTGGCTTTCTCTTAATGAGGTGGGGAATTTCAGACGGCTGGCCCTCTGCACAAAGGCAGAAAATGCGCCCAAAGGATCGTCTGTCCCCGCACCAAGTGACCTGACAATTAAACCCCCACCCCCCCACCACCCCCCCGCTTCCCTCTCCTCACCAGGTGGCAAATTGGTGCAACCCGGCGTCGTATCAAAAGGGCCGAGCGTGACTTCAAATCAACTTCACAGGCACAAAAGGGGGGAGAGGGCAGCGTCAGCCATGAAATAAGATTGTTGTATTAAGACTTCTGGCCCCTCGTCGCTCTTCCTTCCTCATTTGGAGGTAAATGAATAGGGAGTGGAGTCCTCCCCGCTGTGTGTCACCGAGGTTTGCCCTCTGAGGGGAAAATGATTTAGCTTGACGCTAATTTGATGATGCAGATGTGACAGTGAAATAAGGCTAATGTTTTCAGTTAAACGTGCTTGACCTTGCGACATAGCGCACTCGAAATCAGTAGCAGCAGCCCAGCAGGCCGTCACATTCTCCATCTTTGTAATTTCAGGGCTGCGAAAATCAAGCCGCGTATTTAACGACGCTCTTGGCAAATAGTCGCTATGATGGATAAAACATTTAGAATCCCTTTACAATCATGAGGAGTCACATATGACGGTACATCAAATAAGCAAGCGCTACATGATGTAACTATACATTCAGTGTGTGTGTTACAGTTAAAAACGAAACATTTAGGCTACTTAATGGAAATATTTGCTGATCTGGGAAACGAGGCTTAGAAATAGCACGAGAAAATTCTTTTCCAGACCCGCAGTTATTTGTGATTTGCTGGTTTTTGCTTTATTTTGAAGAATTGACAGCAGGGTGTGTTTGCGGTCAGTAGTGCTCCCCCTACAGGAGAGGAGTGTCATTTCCGTGGAATGATCGCTTATGTACGGCCGATAAGTCAGAGAGTAAACCGTTAAATTGCCCCAGCCTGTAAATATGTCCGCTGACCTTTCAACCCTCCATTGCTCGGGTCTGCCTCCTGCGAATGGGAGGTTTTGTTTTGTACATGCTAAAAACGTTTTTTTTTTTTTTAGCCTTCTGCCAGTCTTTAGCTAGTTATGTTTCTGTTTTACTGGCAGCATCTAACTGGACACATGCTAACATTTGACTGAAGCATTAAACTCAAATTTAGAAGTGATTACTCTTTCAATATTTTATTTATTTTTTAATCTTTTTACGTGCACGGCTTGTGCGCGTTTAGCCGTGGTAAAGGTTTGTGCTCTCGGGTGTCGGCCAGCGTTTACTCGCACCAGTTTTCGGAGGAAGCGTGTTTTTAAAGCAGCTCAGCCTCGTCTGTTAGACATGGCGTAAATCTTATCATATATTTAGAGCAGGATGCTTGTACATATGAACTTGACCTCGCTCATTCTCAATTTATGGGGATGGAATTGTTCAAATAGTTCTATCCCTGTGAGGGATGATTTAATAGTGCGAGTACCCTAAGTACGGGTCAAGATCAGAGTCAAGCTTTTTTGGCTCTGTCTTGTAGAGTGGAGACTCCACTGAGAGTAATTATTTGTAGAGGGTTTAGGGCCCCGGGGGTGACGGAGTGGGCGGGAGGGGCAGAGGGTGCGCTGAAACGGAAAGCACGCCAGTCCCACTCACAGTTGATGCTCAGTGAATCTGAAAGGTCATGTCATGTTTTCTGGCAATTGACTCGATTGGTTTGGATTCTGCAACATAAGGCCAGGACAGTGGTGTGTGCGCGCATGTGCGTGTGCGCGTGTGGGGTGGTGGTGGTGGGGGCGGCGGATCTGCACGTTTCCTGGCAAACGTGCCTCAGGGTTATTTTTTGCGCTGACCTTATTACCCTGAACAGTGACGAGCTCGCCACATAAACTGCCCCCCCCCGACTCTGGACTCAACCGTGTTTGGACGAACGCTTGATCCGTTTCAGAACCGTCGCCGATTAATCGCCTTTCACCGCGCGTTTTAATAGGAATAATGACAAATGGCCAGGTCCCGCTTAAAGGCTGGCGGGAAATCAAGCAGGTCCCCACCGAAAAGAGGCCCCATCCACTGCTGCGTCTCAGATGAAGAAGATGGAGGGATGCATTGAAAGCAGCAGGAGTGCAGTAATTAGAGCATCCTCCTGATGACGGTGCACGCTGGGCAGCTTTCCTGGCTTCGTCTCTGCCAGCTTCCGCTGCGTTATGCCTACACGCTCGACTCCAGCAGATCGGTGGCAGAGGTCCAGAGCCACTTAGATCATTTTACCCGGGGCACAAGGAGGGCAGAGAGGAGCCACTGACCCTGCGCTCGTCAGGCGGAGCCTTACGCCTGGCTGATTTGACTAGTGTGACATTTCTCTTGTACTCGCCCCCTCCCGACGCCTCCCCGCGTAACCACCGATGTAGCGCGGAAAAAGGATCATTGTCCGCAGAGATATCAATCAAAGGAGCAGCATCTGGGGTCAATCTGCTGTCAGCGCTCTTTCTTCGCCGTCCGGGCTCTCATGTAAAGTGACAATAGCGGCGCAGATGTTGTCAGGCGAGGTGGGCTAAAGCTGAGGCTACTCAACGTTTCCAGATCTCCTCGTCCCCCCCACCCCACCCACCCACCCCACCCCTCGTCAACTTTTGCCTTTTTTTGCATCTCGGGATGTGACGCGCGTCCATCGTCTTAGCCACGACCACCTACGACAACACCC
>BJFM01000372.1:299418-310815 GCA_016586285.1 Arothron firmamentum
GGGGTCCGTGTTTGCTTAGCCTCCTGTAGCTTCAGCAAACAGCAACTAGCATCACATCACACGAGCAGTTTGTTAACGATCGCTAATACCACAACAATACATCATCCCGACTGATTCCGCTGCACCCAGAGGGCGATCCCAGCGGTTCTGATACAGAGATGAGACAGAACAACACTGCATTTGACACAACTTGTTCTGATGGATGGTTGACATTTGTTTTCCTTTCAACAGTCTCTCTCTCTCTCTCTGTCTCTCTCTCTCTCTCACACTCACTCAGTCTCTCTCTCTCTCTTAGGCTAACAAATTTGATGGCTCAAACTCAGTTTTAATCACATTTCACAATCTCTCTCTCACACACACACACAGATGAATAGAGATAAATCTAAAATTTATAGAAATCCAGAATTTGCGCAGAGTGAATTATCTAAACACATCAGCGGAGAAGTAAGCGCACCGAGGAGATCATTAAAGTTTAAGGATATTGAATTCAGAATACGGGCCCTATCTATCCATCAATCTGTGACTTACTTAACGTCTAATTGTCATGAGCGGGACGATGAGCCGCCGTCAACCTAGCCTGCATGTAATATGCATGACGACACGTGGGAGCGAAAGTGAAAGCTGACATCTTTTGATGTATAGTGCTTTTTTATTAATGTGTGAGTAATATGTACCCCGAGGGTGGGATATAAATTAAAACAGAGAATGGAGGCATATGTTTCTCTGAGTTATACGTATGCATTTCTATTAGATTTTTCAAGAATTACTCTTATTAGGAGTAAAGAGTCAATCCTACAGTGCGCTGACGCGGGGTTAAAGGTCAAAGGTGCTCCTCTGGGAGGAACCCAGGTTTCTGGGAACTCCCGTCTCATCGATGGTATCACACCAAAGTGGGTGAGGACCATCCTGTCTAACCGGAGTGTGTGTGTTTTAAAGGAGAAAAGCCGCCGTTAACTTTAAAAGAATGCGCTTGGATGAATTTATGTTTGGGGTAAGGTCAGCGTAAGGTTTACGGAGTGCATGATGTCCTCACAAAGCTAGAGGTGCAGTGTGTGTGTGTGTGTGTGTGTGTGTGTGTGTGTGTGTGTGTGTGTGTGTGTGTGTGTGTGTGTGTGTGTGTGTGTGTGTGTGTGTGTGTGTGTGTGTGTGCGCGCGTGCCTGTGTGTGTGTGAACCGTTCTGGGACCAGCCAGTCACAAATAGAAGGTGTGGGGTCTTCGGTTGATGGCTGTTTGAGAGGCCCAGCGGGGGTTTTAACGGGATCAGCAGTGAGGCTGGACAGCCGTTCTGTCTCCTCCACCTCTTCCTGCGAGGCGACGCTCCTTTTCATCCGGGGACGGGATAAAAATAAGACGCTTTGTGCGAAGGTGTTACGCTTTACTGAGCCGCTTTGTGTAACTGGGAGCACTGGTGTCACTTAATCAACAGTTTCTGGGCTGGAGTCTGTGAGACGCGAGTTTCCTGCTCCCGCCCACATTTGTCCACTTGTGGCTTCATTAACGTCAAACGTGCTGCGACTGTATTTGCTTTATTTACGCAGTAAAATCTCTCAGGAAGTTGACAGGGACAGTCAATCAGCCCAAGTACACATGAGGAGCTAGCGTCTCGTCTAAACTGCTGCCGCCGCTCATTTTGGTCCCAGGTCGCACCTTAGTGCACGTTCACACCAGACCAGCGTCCTCGGGTCGTCCGTTTCGCCTGGACGAGTGAGAAAGCTGATCCCAACTCTGACCAAGCAAGAGGACTCTGGTCCACCTGGAACTGTGGGTCTCAGTTCTCTCCCAAGTGAACCAAACTGAAGTGAATCAAAGAGAGGAAGTGAACCAAAAAGAGGAAGTGAACCAAAGGTACAGGTGACTCGGGTGCTGGCCAATGGGTGAGCTGGATTTTACTCTTCCTCAGGCCTATTTTCTTTCTGGTCAGTGCTTCTTTCAGCATGAATGAACCAAAGCAAATGAAGGTGTGAGAGTTTTTGGCATTCTCCCCCACAATCGAGCCGAGCCTCCCGGACCGTCGTGGTGTGACAGTCTTAGTTTAGCTTCAGGTGCTGTTATTTGTGGAGAAGAGTGGGGGTCATGGGCCAGAGAAACCTTTTACCTCCTGGTGGAGAGCTTCTAAGTAGGGCTTCTGATTCTGCGCTCCTCCCATTTCACTCATGTTCCCACAGCCTCTCCAATTTTGAGAAGTTGGGGGGGGGCAACCATCCTTTGGAAGGGAAATAAATTTGCCTGTCCATCCACTGCCTGGGTGAAATTAATTGGAGACTCCTCATGCTGTCTGGGTACAACTGGGGCATTAACATAAGCAATTTACGTCCAACTTATTCTTCTGGCTGTTTAATAGAGCGCCGGACCTCGCCGATAAGGCTTAAGGTCCCCGATGCATTAGCATTTTCATAATATCAAAATATTATAGCACCATGATTTGTTAAAGCCCATTCATTATTGATAAGAACAAAAGGGTTTATAAATTACAAAAGGGGAGCATGACCTATAATTACGGGAAGCAAATTAGGGTGTGCAGCGAAGTCAGTTACATTTTGAGGGAAAATAATGATGCTGGAGACCTTTCTCCTTCCCCCAGGATTGAAAAAATAATAGATTCCTCCACAGCCTCGCATGGGGTTGAGGAGCATGCACGCCGGTTCATGAGGGACAATGTCTGCACAAGAAAGAGAACAAGTGTCCCCGACCCTCACGCCACGGCGGCGTGCTTCTGACGGGCAGCTAAGTGAGCTCGTTTCAGCTAATGAACACACTCCAATCAGGAAAGACGTTATCTGTGCTCGTTAGGTTTGGGCTACATGGCACAGTTACCAAAATTAGCGCCGTTTTACACACCTTTGTCGACCAAACAAGCATTGACCCGGCAGCAGGAGCGGCTTGCTGGCGTTGCCATGGTTTCCATGCGTGACACATTAATAAACCTACATTGTGACATCAAATCAGAGTCTGTGTGGGTGTGCGTGTGTGTGTGTGTGTGTGTGTGTGTGTGTCCATGCTCATTACCTTCTAAAACTGACTGTGCTAAAAATGTGCTTTGAAATATGATAAATTACTATTATTTAACCAAAGAAAGAAGAAAACCTTCTGCTGGTGGCACCAGTCTGACCAGTGTGACCAGTTCCCATATCCCATCCTGCTTCATGAGCAACCTTCCAGCAGTCGGACTAAAGGAAACAGATCTGAATACTAAGAGCTGTGTAGCGGAGTGCTACATGCTCATTTCTGAATAAAGAAATAGAAAAAATGTTTGGATCTGGCGTGATCGCCGTCCCAGCGCGTCCCCGAGAGCTGCGGCCTCCTCGTCCGTCATTAACCTCTCGCTGTGATGTCACTCCAGCCTCCTAATTCAATCATTTTCCTTTTCAAGCCACAGATAACTGATACGGCAGAAACAATGAGCGCGCACGGAGAATGTTTGTGAGTCCAGGCCTTCATTAGACGTGACTCTGTCTCCACTTTGTCTCTCTGTGCTTCAATTTCTCTCCCTCTGATCTCTGCCGCTGCAACAATGAGAATTAATTAACCTGCTCCTTTATTTTATCTGCTGCTCTGGTGAGACTGTCCACCTGGAGGAATGGCGGGCCTCCGGTGCCACGCTGTCTGCTCCCGGTCACATGGTCCAGAAGAGAGAGAGGGAGGGAGGGAGGGAGGGAGGGAGGGAGAGAGAGAGAGAGAGAGAGAGAGAGAGAGAGAGAGAGAGAGAGAGAGAGAGAGAGAGAGAGAGAGAGAGAGAGAGAGAGAGTGAGTCATGGACTCCAGAGCATAAAGGTGGAATTACGCCAAGAGTCAAAGCAGGACATTTTTCTATTTGCTTTCCAGATTGTATCAGGTGGGTTTGTATACTGCCCCCTTCAGCTGGGGAGGAATGTTGCAGCAGCCACTCTTGATAGATGTCTGTTTTCAGTAGTTTTAGTCATCAAAAAGTTCAGGAAAACATCTTTTTCATCATCTAAATCTCATTTCTGTAGACTTTGTAACGAAATACTTTCCCCCAATCTTTCCAGGAATTTAGGAATTTATTGAGCTGGGGTGGAAAAAATAACACAGGTAATCTGTGTGATTTATGGTTTAAACTTTCTGCAAATGTATTCAAATCAGGCTGGTGATGTATGGGGGAGGGCTGCCGCGGTCCAGCCCGCTGCGACCGGCAACCTTCTCTGAACTGGGTAAAGTTTCTTCAGCCTTTCATCCATGGGTCAGGTGTCTGTCTAGATAGATAGATAGATAGATAGATAGATAGATAGATAGATAGACAGACAGACAAACCTAGAGGCTTGAGTCCATTACGGTCCAGTTTTCCCCTCATTAACCTTTGGTTCAAAGTTAATATGTCCGAGGGCAGAGGCCATTGTAATCTCTTTCAATAGACACGCTGTTCTTGATCAATATGCTGCCTCACAGCGACTCGCATTGTTTTATTTTCCGGCCTGAGTTCCAGAGTGAGGTGTGAAAGCGTCGCTCCAGGTCTCAGAGGAGAAGCTCCTCTCAGCGTCCTCAAAGCGGCCCGTCCCACCCGCTCGATTGTTCTCGACATAATCATATAAAAAGATCCAGGAAGAGTTTTTTTTTTTTTATATATTATTGTTGTTGTGTTTTTCCTCTCCTGAACAATGCCCTTCCGCCGCAGGGTCCCCGAACAGCCCACCGGCTCACCTCCGCCCCTCATCCCGCCCTCGCTATCTCTTTTTCCTCATCTGGCCGGGGCCCGCTTCCCATTGTCTGAGCGAAGGCAGCACGCGTGGGGGCCAGGGACCAGGGGCCGGGGCCAATCCAAACATGCTCGTCTTTGTCTCTGGATCAGCGCCAGCCACCGCCAACAAACCTCGGCGTTTTAAACCATCGCCGGCCGATAAAAGACGCTGGCTCCTGAACCTGAAGGCTTTCGGGTGCGAACACCCTTCCTGCGTGCATGTGTGGCGGGGGGAAACAAATTCCCCATCCATCAGGCTGGCCCCCGAGGTGGGCCAGCCGGTGTGTGTTTGTCACCGTCCCCTGTCAGGAAGGAGGGCTGGAGCGTGTTCTCCGGACGAACCCCCTCCGGCTGAGGAAGTGCTCCTCCGTATTGGCCTCTTTGTGGCTTGCTAATCGAGCTTTCCTGTCAGCGGGCCGCACGGTCCCAGCGCAGGGCGCTCTACGTGATACGGACCCACTCCGGCGCTCCAGGGGAAGTTCTGGGATCAGCAGATAACAGCACGGCTCCCTCGTCCGACACGCAGGGAAAAAAAAAAAAAAATTCAGAAATTCCATTCTTTCCGAGACAGTGACGGGGAGCCGCTGGGAAAAGCCACCGGGTTCTTTCAGAAAGTGGACTTTTATGAAGAATCCAAAGCAAAGACGTCATCGAGTCCGTCCATCTCTGCACCGTTATCGGACCTCGAGGTCCCCCCAGCACCTGGATTTGGTGATTTTGTTCTCCACCAGGGGTCATCATTCAAACCGCTGCCCTCTTTTCAATTGTAAGCGGATTTTGGTGCCGTGTGAGCGCAGCGGTCACAAAGGACGCGTGTTGGGGTCTTCAAAACCAATTATGAAATAATCATCTCTGAGTTCTATTCAAATGTTCAGGCAGCCAGATGTGTCATGGGTGGGTGTTTCAAGGACACTGCTGGAGATAGAAGATGTGTATCTCAGCGGCGGGGACGGAATTTCTGATTACCTCCGGCCTCCTGGCCCCGCCTCCAGGTCCGACACCGGTCCGTGACGCTGAATAGCATAAAAATCCCGCACAAGTCCAGCAATTATCACAGATGCTTCTCCTCTGTGAGATGATCTCTTAAATACCCTAAACTGGACCTTATCTCCTGCCGTTTCTCTACTCGCGAACTTCTGTTCTCGCATTCTTGTGACGCCACATCGATTGCCGCCCAAGTATAATTTCAGTTGTTCATTCCAATGCAAGTTCGCTCCAGGTTTTCCGGGAAGCATGCTTGCTTTGCCCATTTTATCAAGTTGGGGCAGCTAGGTATCCCACAATGCATTTCACCTCTGCCAGCAGCAGCAATGGTGGAAAGTGTGTCCTTCAAAGAGCAGGTGTTCATGGATCACCTGGATATAAACATGAAGGGTGAAGCTAATGTCAAATAGTTGGTTTTTTGGATACCACAGGTAACTTTTTTAATAGTTCCAGAGCCTGAAAAACATTTCCTATATTACATTTAGCATGTTCTGACCATGCTTCTTGATGAAATATGATTTAACATTAAAACAAGAGAGACATTTGAAAATAAGTTGAAAGAAGAATTTTTAGCTTGGGAAGGCTTAAACTAAAGCGTCCTTAAAGTGTGTGTGTAAAAGGACACACACACACACACACACACACACACACACACACACACACACACACACACACACACACACACACACACACACACACACGTTCTGCATTTTTCAAATTAAAAAAAGAGCAACGCCAGAAATTAATTATCCATCTAAAGGAAATGTGGTGGAAAATATAATTTATGGAACAATTACGGAAATGGCACGCTTAAGTGAAAACCTCACAATAATTTAATTAATATTTCATTGGATTACTCTTTTAATTCTCAGCCGTTCAGATTGGATGTTGTGTGAGTTTGAACGTCTCGCACTGCTTTCAGGGAGATTGGAATTTTAAAAGGTCGACGTTATGACGGTAAATTTGAGAGGCTAAATGTTGGGTGGGTGATTAAAGCGTTTACAGGGTCAGACCTCGACTCCTGGTGCTCAGATATGTGATATGATGAAGCAAATTATTAGCATATTTTCAGGGTTCGACGCTCCCGCTGCTGTGGCATTAGCATGCTAAAGCTATTTATGTGTTTACAGTTAAAAGGGAATAACACTGCCGCTAAAGGCTGACATCCAGGCCAGTCGAACTGCTTTTTTTTTTGTTTTTAACGGCTGTTGGACGTCTTCCAAGTGGACTGAAAAGACGGGAAGGTTAAAGAATGGACAGAGAGGCTGTTGACAGTGCTGATGTTCGTGCTTTGAGGGACAAGCGGAAACAATGCGCTGACTGTTAGCTGGGGAACTGCCGTGTTGTGTTCTTAGGAGCCCTTTTTTAAAAAAAAAAAAAAAAAAAGAAAGACAAAAGTTTCTTCCTCCCTCCCTGGAAAGCTGTTACTATGAAACCGAGTCCACAGCAGCAATTTGTAAGTCAAGTACTCGGCGTGGTGTGAGAGGGAGCCGAGCAGCCTGTGACACGGCGGACTTTAAAGGGCACGAGAAACCCTCCTCAGACTTCTGGCCTCAGCAGAAGTCTAGATCATATCTTAGAAATATAAGTTATTTATGATGATAAAATCTAAATATGGAACCACTCTGCAACTTTAGCATGTTTAACGTGAGAATGACAGATTCTCTGAGACACCAGCTGGGAGAAATCCGTGTTAGATCATAGTGCAGGTTTGTAATGTTATGGCTTCCTGCACATTCTGCTTTAGACTGTCAGTGTATTTAGATGCTAGTAGCTTCTTTTCCACAAACAAAAGGACATATATTTCATTATTACATTCAATTCTATCATTTCATTCTTTGCGAAAAGATAAATGCGTCAGTAAGCTCAGTTAAGGGCGACACTTTGATGAATGCAGAGTAAAGACTGCAGAGGTCTTCCAGCTTTCTGCTAGATTTAGCCAGTGACATATTAACCGCGGCCTATAAGGCAAACACTCTTGATGGAGTCCCTGAAGTATCAAAGCGATTACGGCATAAGAGCCCTGGTCCGCCACTGGAAACAAAGCCACTGACACGCTGATAAAATCCCTGCCCCGTGTTTATGTGCCATTTTGCAACGAAATCCGAAAAGGTAATCATGTATGGAAGCTGGGGTTAAGAAGCAATGTAACAGTCTATTAAGTTTAATATAGATATGTGGAATAAGCATATGCAGGCAGACATTAGCATAAATCTTGGTTACACCCCAGTGGTGCGCTGGTGCGCCGCTCTCGCTCGCTGCCGACGGCTCTGACAGCGGATACTCTGAATGGGCCACGCCAGCTTGCCAATTACCCACTTAAGATCTCAATTAGCTGCCGTAACAGCGAGGAGCAGATCCATTCAATAAACGGACTCAGATTTTTTTTATGACTAAAATAATAATAATTGGAATTGTTTTTGTTCTTGGTAAATTACATAATAAAGCTAAAGGTTAAACTTCTCAGCTTGATCTTGTTAGCTTGGAGCTAGCTTGCACATGTAGCCAGCTTTCACTCTGCTGCTGTGAGCAACTCCTGTTTGTGCACATTTATTTGATTGGATTTGCCTTGTTGGACTCCCACGCTCTTGGCGCTAACTGTGCTAACGCAGGAGCTAATAGAGCGAGACAGGCTACATACCACCGCCACCACCGCTGCTGACCTTGTTGTCTTTTTGTCTCTCAGTCACTAGGTGGCCACGTCACTTAAGTTTCGACAATTTTGTTTACACAGATGTAAAAGAACGAAATAATCAGATTAATGGGTATCACATGACGCCGTTTACTTGATCACTAGAATGATCTCGTAGATCTGAATGAGAGTCATGTAATTGGACCCAATGCACCCGGTTGGTGTTTTGGAATAAATCAAACAGGAAATGGTTGCTTTTGGATTGATGTTCAGATGTTTGTTATGCAAACAGGAAATAAAAGTCATCCTAGAAATGTTTTGGGGGACAATAACAGCGGTAATGGACAGCAGACTGTAATAAACCGATAGCAGGCGATAGTAAACTGTTGCTCGGCCCTCAGGGGCTAATTGGATTGGTGTTTAGCGAGACCCGCAGATGCGGCAAAGATTAACGTTTTCGGATCTCCCCACCGCCCCCGTCTGCTCGGGCCGTCGCAGGAGTCGTGTGAGCCTACCTCCGTCCCTGCATGGGAGGAAGAAGAAATGATCTGGTATTAAATTTCAATAACACGTTTTCCCAGGTCCTCCAGAGTACAAGCAATCAAGGGTTAAATTGGATCTGTAACGTATGCTCTGTGACCCACAAATCGCTAACCCATCAAACAGACTCATTACGAGGCGGCAAGCAGATGAGTGTTTGTGAGCAGTGCCTCTGAGCGCTGGGGATTGTGTGTATTACCGCTAACACGGCCGAGGTATTTAAATTTTGATTTTTTCGTAATGGGTTTTGACATGTTTCATTTCCTCTGGGGGAAGTGCTCGAGACCTCCGAAAGTAAATGTTGCTAAAAAGTCATCAAGGCAGAATATTAAAATGCCATCAAATAAGAATTTCGCTAATGCGATGGGGCTGGGGCTTCAGGTACGCAGGGCTGGGGTCAGGAGGGCTTGGTTCTGGGAGAAACACTATTTGTTCCCCTTGGCTGCCTTCTTTCCCTCTTAAATAAATTATTAAACTACTTCACCCCCCTCCCCCACCCCTTCCTCCTCCTCCTCCTTAGCACATCCACCTCTTGTTCAGCCAAGTCCTCGCTTTGGTAATGAGAGGCTGGCAGGAGGAAGTGCCGCCACCGCCGCCTGAAAGCAGCGCGCTGTTAGTGGGACGGAGGTTAGCGGGCTGTAGCTATGTGCACCAGCCTCCGGGGTGCGACCACACGCTGGAAAGCAACATTAAAAATACCTCGTCCGGAAAAGATGCCAGCCGTAATCTCGCGCGCATGTACAATTTACGATATGAGCCTATTTATCGGAAAAGGCCAATCGATGAGCGTTAGCTCGGAGGCGTAAATCTCTCTGACCCTCATCGGCGGGGTGTGAGCCGCTGCACCACCCATAGTTTATGTATTCGGCGGGTCCTCCTTTTGAGGCCATTACCAGGCTGACAAGCCACCAGCTGTCACTAATTGCCCGCTAATGGGGTTTGGTGGCCTGACGGTTCGTCTGCGAGGGGCGTTCCAATTCCACACCGGCGGTCCGTCTGGCCGGCGAAATCAAAGCGGACACGTTTTTAAAACCCTTGTCAAGATCTGCTGATACATTTGTGACAATAACCCCAGATTAATGCGCGAATATCTGCCCAGACTAACTTATGTGATCAATCACAGATTAGGGAACAGCTACCTGACGTTAGCTCGCGTGCTTTTTTTTTTTTTTTTTTCAAACAACGGCTGATTGCTTTGTTGGTGGCAGGAGCCATTATCATGCATGATATTTTCTATTGCTTGTCATTGAAATCTTCGCGGGAGACAAGAAGGGCTTGTGTCTGCCCTCCGCGTCAGCCAGCCCGCTAATAGATGTGAGAAGGTCATCTGGCATTAGCGGCAGAAGTACGTTAGCATTTGCGCCGAGCGTCTCTCGCCAGACTGTGTGCATGTTTGAAGGCGCTCGGACAAGCGGGCCCTTTCATGGTGATGAATGGCTTTTTTCAAGCGTTCTGCTCCCTAGTTATGAGAAGGGTGACCTGGTCATCGGACGACTTTATGAAGCTATAAAAAATGTATGTCAGTCTGCAGCCTCTAATGCCATCCCTAAACGGGGGAGGGGGGTTGAGGGGTGGCTGGAATGGTAAAAAGGCCATTTACCGTCCCTCTAAATGGCTCTCTAACTGCCCTTCTCCACTTATCTGACAATGTCCTTGTCGTCGGGACCATTTTTTATTCTCTCTCTTTTTTTCCCCTCCGCTTTGAATCAAGGGGAGGCGAGCCGGTGTTTCCACGGTGAATCCGCTCGACACAGCCCACTGGACTTATATTTACTGGCTGGAGGCTGTTTGGTTCTAAAGTGGCTGGTGGGAACAGTCATATTTACAGGCGGCGTCCTGGAGAAGTGTGCTGTAACACCACACGTGCGCTTCAGGATGGCTCTTTCCTCTCAGTGTAGCGACCGATCAAAGTTCCATTTTTTTCCCTCTTTTCCCCACATCCACGTGTGACACGGATGCCATTAATCACACGTGTCGCCTTTTTAATAAATATGCAAATTTCGATCAGCTAAATGGTGTTACAGCCTTTGTGCCGTTAATAAATAATGAGCGTCTTTGTTTGATAGCTCTGGTATTTATGTACAAACTGTTCAAACTAGCAAACAATAACGCTGGGCGGACACGTCGGATTTAGTTTTATCGTACATTGCGGGACTATTTGTGCGGTTAAAAGGCTAAAAGTAATGACGCGAAATAATTTGTCCGCTTTGTTGGTTTAGTTCTTTGTTATTCTGAGATAAACAGTTGAGTTAGCGATGATAGCCAGAAACTACTTACGACGTCGTTTAATTGAAAGTACCGGTTGCTTTTAAAAAAAAATCCATCCAGATGTTTATGTAAACAATGAGCGGGTCCTCCTCCACAAGTGCAAAAATATTACTGCATCACATTTCTACAGAAAGGAGCCAAAGTAGCCCAGAAAGGACAAACAGCCATTTTTTAAAATCAACGATTAAGTGCTTATTTCTTAATTAAGGAGGTACTGGGGCATGCAAATATGTCTTGTTTCCTGCTAGCCACCGTAGCACACTTAAAAAAAAAAAGGGG